>JBAMNC010000031.1:0-350000 GCA_037902135.1 Cetoscarus ocellatus | reverse complement strand
GCTTTCTCTGAGCATCAATATAGAACATCAGTTTAACTGTAACTGTCCCCCATTTTTTTCTAATGTGATGCTGCTAAGATGCTCCTGGGTCACTGCCATTTCTCCTTTGGGAGTTGCAGGCTGAAAAGGGAGAGAATCCCTGATTTAAAGCTGTATCTGGTGTGTATTTTTTATTTTTTTGAAAACGTTAATTCATGCTTTTAATTTCTCCTGTAACAATGAAAACAACATACATTCTGCTTAAGGTCACCAGTATTATAGACACTCTTTAAATGCTCATATTAAGTATTAACTCAGTCCGTAACACACATAACTGTTTCACAAATCTCAATGTTACATGTCCTGAGTGCAACTACTAAGTAGACAATAGTTTGCTCTAATAGGTCTGTGCTCCTTAAAGTTTTCGAAAGTGTAGACAATGGGTCTCCTTACAAAGTAAACAAAGATGTCTGTCCACCGTGACTTTGTCTGTGTTGGATCGCTGAGACGACAGCAAGCAAAGGAAACCCAATCACATTGCTGAGGGTCAGCTTGTCACTGTAAGATAATTCATCTCTGCTGACAATTCAAATAGCTTGAGAAAGCAACCAAATGACTTACCGATAGACAAAGACCACAGACTACTGCCAACTTTCTATCACCACTTAGGCTCCACCCAAAAAACATGTCAGCACTGTGTACAAAGACTTATATGGGCTATTGCAATGCGCAAATTACTAACTACTGTATCGATCCAGCCACATTGGAAAACTATTTTCCAAACCTGGTCGTGGGTAGATTGGAGAAGTGAGACAACACAAATAACATCTGTTTGTCTCATAGAAGAGCAAACCAGAAGCAGATGTGACTCGTCAGATGTTGACTTCTGTTGGACAATGTGAGTCTTTACTGTCCTCATGAAACTGAGATAAAAATATAAAGGCTGGGAGGATCAGGGAACTTCCACTACCTGTGAACATTATTCAAGGGTCATCAGCTCTTCTTGAGCTCTGAATCACGTCATCCTGTAAGCAAACCTATAACAGGCTACAGTTACCAGGTCTTGAAGATAATCTTTAAAAATGTCTGCGCGACTCTGTGTATAATTGGTTTGCGAGTCACAGTCCAAAGTAACATGCATGGGTTGACTGATTTGTGCAAAGGCTGATCTACAAAAATCTGACGTACCTGCAAAAACAGGTAAAGATGTTGATTGATGATCGACACCTTCGTGATATTTTTGTCATTGCAATATGAATAAGAGAGCTTCACAGAGACAGCCATCTATTGGGCAGATGTGGTCCTGAAGTAAATCCCTCCTTTCAAATCTTCCGTTACTGACTCTTCAGATAATCTTCACCAATATTTTTTTTTTCTGATCACCTACAAGTACAACTTCACAACAAAACAGAAGACCAAACAAACAGCAGTTTAGAGAGTTTCTTTTAATAAGTGACAGACATTTATTCTGCTTTTTTAACTTGGACAAAAACAGTGAATTGGAATAACTGTATAAAAAGGACTATGAACTTTAGTCATAGAAGCAGCTTGCTTCAAAACAACCTTGTGTCCTTTTACAGGAGCATTCACCACAGTTCAAACCTCAGGCAGCTGGTGGGAAGTTTACCTTAATGGTTATGACATTATGGCTGTTAAACAAATCCGCTGTGGGGGAAATTCATTGGGTTTTTCCCTCCTTAACCACACTGTTAACCTCTTTAGCAGTCTTTAGCCATGCCAAACTGACACAAATTTGCTCTGTGTTTCCTGGCATGCAAAATATATCATAGTGCTATAAAAGTAATGACAAAGCGATCACATGATTGGTTGATACAAGATGGTGGCATAGAGCTCCCTAATCTCTCAAACATCTGAAATTTTCAATATATCCTGACAAGTTTGCATTTCCAACTTTTTTTTTTTTCAATGTTCTTGGTGGTGACTTGTTAAACAACCCAGAGTCCTACTACATTGTCAAAGTCACTCTGAAGGACACTCACTCTACTGCCTCGGCCACAGCGGAGATGGTGCTGCAGCTACTGGAACCTATTTGATGGAGATTCAGGAGCAGATACGTCACTCAGATAACAAACTTGACACCAAGCTTGACGTTTTGCAGACTGAGAGTACATCACTCTCTCTGAGTATTGCCAAATACTACGCCGACCAAAGACGAGAGGCAGTGAAGGCTAAACTGGCAGATGCCAAAGACAGGAATCAGCGCTGCAACATATGCCTTGTGGAGCCAAGGAAGGTGCCAAAGGATCACAAACAACTCAATATCTCCACAGAGTGCTACTTGAGTGGAAGAAAAGCCATTCTACAGGCAGCCAGAAAAGCCCTCCCAATGTGGATGACAGGCAGCTTAGATTCTATGCAGGCTACAGCAGCCATACGATGGGACATCAGCAAGCATTTTCTCAGGCAATCAATATGGCAAAGAAAAGGGTGCAGAGACTTTTTTCTTTACCCAGGTGGTGGCACCTTTTGGGTCTTTTTTTGGGTAGGGTGGTGTAGGACCCTTTAGGACTTCAGTGGTGCACAGCACGTTGATTTTCTTTGGAGTATCAGGTATATTTATCCCATTTTCATGGGACAAATAGTTAGAATGTACTATCAAGACAATGACTGACTTGGCTATTTTGAGCTGGAACACAGGTGGCCTTAAGGCTCCCCATAAATGAGTTAGCATTTTAGATTTTTTACGGAAGAAAAAATCGACATCACTCTGCTGCAAGAGATGCATCTCTTGAGTGAATATATTAAGCAATTGGCTGATAAGCATTATTATACCCTAACATCATCATCAGCTGCTTCCAAGACTAAAGGTGTAGCTATCGTGGCTAGACATCTCCTCAAAATTAGGGTTCTGGGAACCTGGAGGGACACTGTGGGCAGACTGGCAGTGGTCAGAGCTGACATATTTGGTTGGAAAATAGCTTTTTTGTCTGTTTATGCTCCAAATTCTTTCGACAGAAATGTTTATTCCATGTCCACAGATAAAATGTTGGAGTTAAGGGAATATTCATTTTTAGTAGATGCAGATTTCAGTGCCGCATGGGATGCTATTATGGACAGATCAGCTTCGTCAGAAGCAAGCAATTAGAAATCCACTTCCGCCGCTTTGAGGGTTTGGGCAAATAGCTTAGGTCTTACAGACCTATGGCGAGCAATTAATCCCTCAGTTCGAGACTACACTTTCTATTCCCATCAGCATAAATCCTCTTCAAGAGGTGTCCTCTGCTTTTCTACCTTCAGCAGTACACCATCCTGTGCATCCAGTTGGCGCTTCAACACCACTGAACTAGAAAATCAGGATTTTCAGTCACAGTTCATAGATAAATTAGGTGAATTTTTAGAGTTTAATCTGGGCTCTGTTAATGATCATAGAATTCTGTGGGATTAAGTAAAAGGTTTTATTAGGAATAAGCTAGATCCATTACTTCCACAATATGATCAATTTCTCCATTCTGGGTGGATTTTCCAGGGTTGTAAACATTGCATTGATTTCACTGCTTTTGAAAAAAGAAAAAAATCCAACAGAGTGCCATAGTTAGGTAGGTGTAATAGTTCGCCCCCTTAGTCTGTTACATTTGGATGTCAAGATATATGCTAAAATACTTTCTCGTTAGCTCCAGAAATGTATGCCATTACTGGTTCATTTTGGTCAAACAGGTTTTATTAAGTCTTGTTTAGCTGTCGATAGTCTACAAAGACTACTCCACATAATTAGTGTCGCAAAAGACATCCAAGCTCCTGCAGCAATTTTATCTTTGGATGTGATGACAGCTTTTGACAGACTTGAGAGTTTATATCTTTTGGGTTGTATTAGAGTCAATAGGGTTTGTTTGGGATTTATAAATATGATTAAGGTTCAATATTCAAACCCATCAGCAATGGTACTCACAGGTAAAAATTGCTCCCCGATGCTCTTGGTCTCTAGATCGTTCTGTCAAGGCTGTCCTTTATGCCATTTACTTTTGCACTCTCGATGGAGCCGTTGGCCCAAAAGATCAGAGAATCTGATATTATTAGACCTATTTCTATTTAAGGTACACGGCACCATCTGGCACTTTATTCAGAACACACTTCACAATCCGTTTCTCATCTTGTATCTGTGATCGAGGACTTTGGGAATTTATCAGGATTGAAGATTAATTGGTCAAAATCTGATTTTTTGCCGTTGAATGGAACTTCTGATACTGTGTCTATAGCTGCAGAGATTTCTGTTGTGCAACATCTAAGATACCTGGGCATTGAGACATAGCCGTCCCTAAACAAAATAACCAAAAATAATTTTTAATGGAGTATTAAATGAGGTTTTGAATGACTTCAATAGAAGGTCATCCATTCCAAATTCACGACAGGGTTGTATATCAATTATCAAGATGAATATAGCTCCTAGAGTAAACTTTGTCAGCTCAGTGATTCTGCTCTCCTCACCTGTCAGACATTGGAACAAACTCCATTCACATTAGGTATTCCACAGCACAACAAACAAAATCACAAGGTGGCCTTGTCCCCAATTTTAAATTATATTTTTGCTCTTTTATTCTTAGATCAGTGGCCCCTTGGTTTGACCCTCAAGTAGTGGTCTCCTGGCTGGCACTAGAGGAAAAAATAGTAGCTCCATGTACGTTGCAATACATCCTTTTTTTCAAATATATTCATCAACCAATGCCGACTGCAATTTGGCCCAATTGTATCCCTACTTATTCAAACTTGGCAGCTGAAAAATTTTGTAATTTCTCAAGCAGATGGCATCTTCATTCACCATTTTTTTAATAATAAGGGACTACTGATTAGGCAGATTTCTTATGCTCAGTGGGAAAAAAGAGGTGTTCATTTACTGGGAGAAATTTGTGATAAAGATGGTTTGTGTTCCTTTCAGAATATTAATGAGACCTTCTCTTTACTTGGTACTTTACTTGCTCTCAAGGCGTACAGGGTTCTGTGGCATCATCCTTTACCCATTCATCCTTTTTATGAGTTGATAACAACTAGGAGAGACACTGTGGGCATGGTGTCCATCTTTCATACTTACCTCACATAAAACTCTTCCATTGGATAGAATCTGGAGAAAAGATGTACGTGACTTAAGATATGACTTTAACTAGGACACGGTATGGACAAATGTTAAGTTGTCCTCTCGTAACCCAGATCAGGTTCATATACACACTTGGCAATTGTACTTTGTATAAACAGTTATGATTTCTTTCCTTGTTCTGCCAAGAATTTGAAATAAAAATACAAATTTAATCAAGAAAAGTAATGACAAAGATGTATTGTAGACCTCTAAAGAGGATCTGCCAAAACAAACTTCTTTTGATGTAAATACAGTATGTGATTTATATGATGATTATACTCTTTGATGTACTGCTGCTTGTATTTTTGGTGCTTTTAAGTAAGTAGTATATCTACTGATAACCTAGGTGATAACTTGTGTTACTGGAAAACTGGGAACATACAAGGTGTGTCAGAAAAGTTCCAGGACTGGTGTCACAAAAGATTTATTTCAAACCCAAACTTCAAACTAAGAGTTTTCCCCGTAATCCCAGCATGTCTACAAAGAGATACCGCAGTGTTTGCTTCGTTCAGTGCACGAGAAGAGGAGAGAGTTGTGGCAGGACAAGTCGTGGCTGCTTCACCATGACAATACGCCTGCTCACAATGCCCTGAGCATCCGACAGTTCCTGGCCGAGAAGAACATCGCCGTGCTGGAACAACCTCCCGACTCACCCGACCTGGCTCCGTGTGATTTTTTCCTCTTCCCCAAGCTCAAGGGGGTCATCAAGGGGATCTGCTTTGAAGACGCGGACGACATCAAAAAGGTTGTGACGATGGCGCTGTGGAGGATCCCGGAAGAATCCTTCCAGAAGTGCATGAAAGTGTGGCAGAGAAGGATGAAAAAGTGCATTAGACTCCAGGGGGATTACTTCGAAGGGGAAAACTTGTAGTTTGTAGTTTGGATTCTAAATAAATCTTTTGTGACACCAGTCTTGGAACTTTTCTGACACACCTCGTACACTCACTAGAATTATGTTTAAGATACAGTCATTCAACTAATTATTGTTTCAAATAGCTAATCAGCCCATCACATGGCAGCAACATAATGGATTTAGGCATATGAGGTCAAGAGAACCTGCTGAACTTTAAACCAAGCATCAGAATGGGTAAGAGGTTGAGCCAAGTGACTTTTGTGGCATGGTTGCTGGTACCAGGTGGTCTGGTCTGAATATTTTCAGAAATATTCTGCAAGCATATTAGCACTGTGCATCAAGTAAAACCAAAGTATTTTACCTTTAAATGGATGGCAGCAGGACATGTAGACTTCTCAAGTAAGAAAATAAATGGTCTGCTCAAAAAAGCCTTGAAAAGCACACCCAAACTTTGTCTCAAGTCCCTTGGCTTAAAATTTCATTCCAATAATGAAATCTGTGTTGATAATCAGACTTAATTTATTGACATGTATTTACATTATGATGTATACAAAGTGAATTTTGGGTCAGAAAATGACTATTAGATGAATATATATGTCATAATGCTGTGTTAAAATGTAACAATAAGATGGATACAATTCAATATTTGTCTTGAAACTTGAAAAAACTACAGTTCTTTTTCAGGTGATATTTGTTTCTTTTTCCAGCAACATAAAAGGATGAAACAAATGTGAACTGCCAGAGTTAAGAAGCACTTTGTCGTGCAAAGTGAACTGAACTGAGGCAAAAATAGTGATAAAAAATTGAGATTTATATTGAACTGTGGATCAATTGTGAGGTTACTTCCCATACTCAACACTGTCTTTTAATTATTCAACTAACTGGACAAGTTTTTTTTTTTGTTTTTTTTTTACCGGATGCCACTTTGTTACTTACATTTTAACCTACTGAACAGAAAATCTTACATTGAGCCATACTAAAACTCTCCTCCTTTGCATAATAACCATATTTACTGCTTCTTTTATTTTAAGTACATGTATCTTTGTCTGCTCTCTTCTTAAAACTTTAAACTGTTATTGTCTGCATGGCTTTTTGCCCTCTGCTGCTCTAACACTTGAATATCCTCTCTAGGGAACCCTAAGGGATTATCTTATATGATGCATTTTGTTAGGCAATTTACACAAACACTGGGAAATTGCTAATATCTTTTGACTCTTTGAAAACTAGTAAAACTACTTTCATTATTATTCCCATTATCAAAAGTAACAAATGACTTACGTTTAAGTTACATGCAAAAATACATACATCAGGCAGAAAGCATAATTCATAATGGTGATCAATGCTCTTTCTGTCCTTCATGTGCACAAACTCAACATAAAGTTAAAAATTTGTGTCAGTGAAATTTTAGCTCCCTTTTCTGTTCACATCCTTTATGCTGAGTTTAGCTTTTTAGCTAACTGCTCGACTTAAATGTCTGATAACAGCAGCCCGCCAAAGGACCTAAAGTATCTTGGCATCACCTAGGTTATGAGCTGTAAATTGCCATTTTCTAAATTGTAATCGCGACTTTACTGAAGATTGATAAAGTTTTATTTTTCAAGGGATTTTTTCCCCATAGGTAACTAGCTATTGTACCAACATTTATAATGATCATATTTTACATGAAGGCGTGATATTTAATATCTGTCACAACTAAATGATCACATGAGCAAAGACGCTGTGATCAGGTTCTCCACTGATCTATAAAGACTGTTACATAATCTGTGATACAAGTCAAACACAATAGAGCAAGGGTTATGTTACTCCATTCAGGACATTAATAAGAATTAATTTTGAGAATAAACATGTAGAAAAACATGCATTTTAAGATAAATAGACCTATGAAATGATTAATAAAAACTTTAGGAGACAATTAGAGAATGAGTAAATCTGTTACTCCACACGAAGACCTCAGGAGTGTGAGGAGTGTGGAAATGGGATTATGCTTGACATGCCAAACAGATTGGTTGAGTAAAAAGAGTCCTAATGAATGAGGCTGTTGGGAAATATTCCCTTTCATGACTCTGTCTCAAGTCACTCAGCACTCAGAACACTTTCCAAGGCCTGAAGTGCCTACAGGTGGTAAAAAACGACTGTGTGTTTTTGTGCTAACATGTGTGTGCACTCATGTAAGGAAGTACATGTGTGTATATGTGAGTTTGTGCTCTTGCAGTGTAGATCGACTATTCCCCAAACTGGGTCTGTTCTCTATCACATTTTATGTATCTCTGCTGCTAAACCAATCAGGAGCATGATCTGTGTTGCCAAATATTGTTTTTCCGAGGCCTTAATGATTCTTTAGGCTGTTCGTTATTTGCAATTCATAAAGATGGAGTTGCTCACAGGGGAAATGGACTTGCGTCTGCTCTGACCCCAATGGCACATGGCACATGCTGGCTGTGCATAAATACATCATCACATGCTGTACCTGCAGAGCTCCTCATTACCTTGCAGAGCCAGCTGAGCACTCTAGCAGACCCGGACTTCGATGACAGTTCCCAGCAGGGGGTTCTGATAGGTGAGCGGTGCAGAAATGGCCTTGGCTGGCCCGAAGGACATCAGCTAGCAGCGCAGTAGAGAGTGCTCGCTGTGTACCTTCTTGGTCCAGGCAACATATGGTCTATGAATTACCACTTTCTCAGTCACGACCTCCACGTTCCTTTAAGCGACTCATGACCTCTTCACCTCGAAGGCCTTGAGCAGAGTTTGTGTATCCGTTATAATTGCAGATAGAGCATGACCATGAATTTCTCTTGGGAGCAGAGAGCAGGCCTTCGTGGATCCTTGGGGTGCATTATTAGTCATTATGGGTCATTATGTCTTTGCCAGCACTTACTCAGCAGAAATTCAGCAGAGATTTATGAATGCAGGCTCAAGCAGAGCAAAGTGCACTGAAGAGTTTGTCATTTCAGCATTAATGCTTGATTGAAAGTTATTTTTCTAAAATACTTTTTCCTCCTCTCATCATGAAATTGTTTTGTTGTTTCAGCGTGCTCAAGCGAGACAGAGAAAGTTTGTAAGTCATCCTCTGAGGAAGACCTGCAGCCCTTTAAGAGCAAGATGGACGAATTTCTCTGCCAAGGTGAGAACGACTTCCAAAATAAATTTAAACTATCGAGTTGTTTTTTTCTCCCATCCCATCAAAGCTGGGTTCAGACCACAGGAGGATCAGCCCAATTTTCTTCTAAGTCACCCATGAAGAACATGGGAGAGTAATCCAGTCCTGGCCCTCAGCTTTTAATGTGTTCAGCCAAGATTATCTGGTAATATGAGGATAACCAGACCCAATCTTTAGCCACCCAAATTATTCTGGAATCATTTAAACAAAGGCAGAACAATATGGAGCAGAAATCATATCTTGATACTGTATGTCTTAATATTTTCTTCTATGGATGATGCAAGAAGTATGGACTTTGGTATGAGGCTTGTGAAGCTTAAACATCACTGATACCAGTTTAAAACAATGGCAACAAAAATGGAAGTCTTAGACACCTAATACTGGGATTTTTCTGTTTGGACAAATAACTGGTAATTTTCCATTCCTGTCTGTGAGGAGGCTGTCAAAGTTTTTATACTTAACATATTTTGTTAGTCAAAATGCTGATATCTCCGTTATTAGGAGACTGATAGTTAAGTAAAAAGTTCTTGATTTTTTTTATTTACATTATGAACCAGTAAAGGGTGTTCTCTTTTGTTAATAGGCTTCCCCTCCACAACAGAGTTATAAATATCTCTGTTGGAGTACCTAAACCCTTGGGGTGATGGAGGTGATGTTGTTAATTACTTTACGACAACCCACCTGTAGACGTGGCTGACAGTCTTTTTAAACCCCACGCAACAACACTCACATTGATTTTTCTGACTCCACTTGGAGCAGCATGGTGTGTGTTGCTGTGTGTCTGTGACTATTTATCTTTCTAACTATCCTTTAGAGACTTGCCACTTACATTGTGGTGTGAGAGAGGGTGATTGCCTCTCGGGGTGGCTGTTGTGTTTTGTCTTTGGTAAATTCTTTGTTGTCGTAGACTTGGTGTTGGCACATTGTCTCTGTGAAAAAATTAGAAGGCTCTGTTAGTTTGTCGGCAACGTTGGACCTTCTCTGTAAACTGCAATCCGGTGATGGCTGTGTTGTCTCTGTACGGGGATTTCTTGCGTTACCGGTACAGGGTTCTCTTCTCGATCCCGTTTGGGTACTGAGAAAGAGTCTGTGGATCAAGTTCCTGTCTGTCCTTTCCTCAGTAAATTTACTCCAAACGTGCATTATCCCCAAAGAGCAAACAACATGCTTCCTAGAGAGCCACTGGGTGTGTGTGTGTTTATTGAGGCTTCTACAATGGGATCTTGTGAGTACGAGGTCTATCGCGAGTTTGACATCATGGCATCTATAAGCCAAGTTTGTGTGGTGTGTGTTCAGTTGCCTGTTTGAGATGGACATGATTTGTGTGTGTATTGTCTGGGGTAGAAACATGCTGCTGCAGCTGTTGATAACCCTTCTTCCTAAATAGGCTGTTTCATTCTGTCAGCATTAACCCTAGAAGCTCTACTAAGCTTTGTTGATGAGGGATCCTCCTGGGACCAGGCAGTGTCAGCTCCTTTATTCCAGGCCAGCTCTGTGCTGGGGCTGGCTACTCTGCCAGGGGACTGCAAAATACCAGATGCCTCTCTAGCCAAAATACATAGGACTATGGCTGTTCAGACACTGCTGGCAAATACGGGGTCCTTACTGGTACTGTTCCAGCGAAAGTTGGTGTGTCAGCTGAGTCCCATTTCCAAGATTCAGCTAGTTGTATCTGTTTTATCATCACTGATGAAGGAACAGGCATTAACAATCGGGAAGAGCATGTCATCGTTCTGGGTTACTAGGTGCCAACTGCATTTGTCCAGATCTAAACTGAAGTCAGAGGACAAAGGGGCCCTCTTAAAGTTGCCTGTGGTGCCAATAGCCATGTTTGGTCCTGGTACCTATTGTCTTGTTGGAGCAGGCAAAACAGGCCCATGCTAAGGAGGTCTCTAGTGCATTGTGTGCAAGGGGGTCTCAAGTGCACTCTGTGGGGTCTGGCCCCACACAGACATATGGGTCAGGCTGGGGCACTGCTGATCTAAGAGCTACTCTGGATGCACGTCGCAGGCATAGCGGTGCTGCCAGGTTAGCAGCCTAAGACAAGGCAAGCAATGCAGAGGCAAGCCCAAGCCTTTGCCTTCTCCCTGACAGTGAGGGATCTGAATTGGCATCTCAGGCACTTGCCAGGCAAGATGTTGACAATCTCGAGAGTGAGACAGTCCATCAACAAAGGAAATTGGTTTGTTACAATGGACCTAAAAGATGCCTATTTTCAGATTCCAATTACTGAATCATAATCTCACCAAGGGTGCCAATAAAGCTAAAGCAAGCCCTGGTCATCAAGTTAAGTATGCATGCTAAATTTATCCTATATCTGTTTTTTTGAATTTATGTCAACACCACTGTTTATGTGCACCTATATCTGTGTTTTGCAAACACAATCCAGTGACATGTAAAAATATGAAAACACATCATGAGGCTGTATGAAAAGCTGCAGTGGCACCAGCAAGATAGACTCAAGAAAGGTGATATTAAACCTGATTTTTTTTTTTGTTCCACTTAGTACTTTGGGTCCTAGTCAGGTCTTTGGCTCCTGGGCAATCCCCGAATGTCCTTCATTGGGGTTAAATTTTATAAGATGAGCACCACAACTAAGATAGAAGATTGATAATTCATATCCCTATCTTCGCCTTTATATATTATCAAACTTTCTTTTGTCGGTCTGTTTGAACATGTGGTTTTCTCATCTGTGTTACCATCAGACTCAGAGTTAAAAGTCAAAGGCTGAATAATTTATCTCCTCACATTCTAAGGGTCCTCTACGATGAAATACCTTTGGCATATCTTTGCTCCAAATGCACGTGTGGTGTGAGTGCATGTGAAGTAGCTCATCTATCAGAATGATTTAAGCACTTTGTCTACAGACATTTCCAAATCTGCTCTGTGCTGTTTTCTACCTGATATACACACAGAGTTCACTGCGTGTCGTTTCCATAGGGACCTGTGTTTAGTCCACGTTGTATTGAATAACTCACAGCTATTGTTTCAAGACCGTCTATCTGCTCTGAAGGATTAGGCTGCACTCGGTGGCTGGCTCTTTTATCTTGATCTGCGCCGTATGAAGCAGAGTGTGCCTTTCTCTGGCTCAAAGGAAGGCTCAGGATGGCCGCGGTTGAACCTGTCTCACAGTCTGATAAATTCGCTGCAGAAAAGAAGTGACACTTGGAGGGGTTATGATAAGACCAACTTGTTCAGCACTGGATCCCTCTCACTGAAAGCTTTTGACATCATGTCATGTTTTTGTCTTTTATATAGTCTTTTTTTCATGTATTAATGCTTTTACTTTATTTTCCCTCTTGTCTTATTTTTTACTTTAAATCTGCAGTTAATTCTAATAACACAGCTCTTTCTTTTTCTGTTCGATGAATGATAGACATATTACAAGCCCCACATTGCCTTCTTGACCTCCTCTCCTTCAGTCAGGCATTCTCATCTTTTAGAAAATAAAAAAAAAACCTTCACAGTGTGCTGTTTACTGAGAGGCCTTCTAAAATAATGATGATAAATTGATTGACAATGATGAACACTACCTCTCCTGTTGCTCTGTTTTTTTCAACTTCATTTGAAGTCTTCAGCCTTGCTAATGGCTCTGGGAAGTGGTGAGCACAGCTATGTTTTGATCTGAAAGCTAATGTTCAAATGCTAACATAGCTTGTAAGGAGGCACTGAACATCAAGGCACCCACTTTATAACCCAAGTGCTGTCCTGGCCCTTCTGTCCATCATGCTTCATAGATGGATTTGAGGGCCCAGAGAGTTGCTTCTGGTAGAGTAGGGTGCATTGGCATTGTGACCATTGGAGCTTGCACGGACAGAGCCTGGGTTTGTTAAAGGTGGTGTTGCAGCTCAAGGCCATACAGTAGATCAGTAACCCATAAGAGCATAAATATGATTAGGAGCCCCTTCATGGAGCACTCATCTTATAATGGGAATCAAGTATCTCCTCCACCAAAGAGGTTATGTTTTTGTTTATCTATCTGTTCATCAGTCTTTTGTCCAGAAGCAAGATAACTGAAAAACTTCCTGGTGGATTTTAAAGGATTTTTCAGGGAAAGTTGATCATGGCGCAAGAGGTAGATGATCAGAATTTGATGGTGATCCAAATCCGAATGCAGAACCAAGGGTTTTCCACATTTTTGTTAATAACTCAGCTAATAATGTCACAATGTCACAATGTCGACTGTGTTTGATTTGTACTACTGGAGGTACAATAGATAACTCAGGCTATACACAACGACCTGATTGTGTTCGATGGAAATTTCAGACATTAGAACATTTCAGTGATTAGAGCAAACTAAACAACAGTTTACAAACAATTATAACATCCTACTGGGTTAGATTGGATTGATACGTAGACAAAAAATGTCCCAAGCACCATTTGTACAGTTTTTCATTGTCCTATGCTCATGGTCTTTGGTTTCAGTATTATGATGAAAGTAGCATTTATGTTAAGTGGTGACTTTTAGTTGAAGATGAGCCAAAAGAAGAAGCTATCTAAGTTCCAGGCCTCCATCTCTTGTCGTGTTTAACGCTACCTGTGGTTATGAGCTCTGGGTTGAGAGTGGAATTATTTAATAGTAGATGCAGGCTGCTAAGAGGAGTTTCCTCTGCAGGGTGGGCGGTCACAGCCTGAGGGAAAGAGTGATAAACTCGGATATCTAGAGGGAGTTCATAGTAGACCTCCAGGTCACCTCCTTTTCAGAGGTCTTCCGGTCACATCCAAATGGAAGGAGGCCTTTGGACAGACCCAGAACTCACTGGAGGGATTATATATTAGCTCTTGTCTGGGTATACTTCAGGACTTCCTAGGAGCTAGAAAGCACCTGAGTCAACTTACCTAGACTGCTGCCACAGCCAACCAACCCCCTTATGAGTAAAAATGGATGGATGATGGATGCGTGGATGGGTGGGTGGATGAAAGGATTGACAGATGGACAGATGGATGTTGCAATCGTGTTTTTTGTGCAACATAATGAACAGCAGACAGACTTCATTCCTTCCCTGCCATTGACAGGATTTCCTAATCGTATCGTAGTTTGTCCTTCCATTTTTTAAGCATTCGCATTAATCACTGGATTATTAGAGTTTGTTTTGATTCTCATTAGAACATGAGAACAAACTGAACGTAAGTAAAAGATATGTCGGTGCTTGAATATTGTGGTTCACATCAAAGGTGTGAGATTCAGCATCAGCATAACAAGTTTAATATCATTCTTTGTGTAGTATTGGCTCAGACTGGAGCTATATTGAGTCGACTGTGACCAATCTTTCTGACAGAGCCGGCTCACAGTCACAGGCCTCCGACTGCTTTTGTATTCAGATGAGAGTATAATATAGAGCATATGTTCTCACGCGGTAATACTCACTGTCCATTTTTAAAGGAAGCCTGCAGATGAAAGAATCTCTCCCATTTCCACCTCTCCCCTTCTCGTTTCTCTTTCTCTCTGTGTGTTTGAGAGAAATATGGAAGCTCTCTTTTTGATGCAAATGACGAGGTTTTTCCCTCTGAGAGCAGAATGTAAGCACCGTAACACGGACATGTGACTCACAAGGCTCCAGACGGGATTCTTAGGGTTCCTCCACTACAGCGGTGGAAAAAAAAAAAAGAAAAACAGCCAAATGTCTTATTTTTGTTATTTCTGTAATTTCTAAAAGGGCCTGGGGTTAAACTGTTTCTGGCTCCACAGTTTAAACCGCCTTTGTTTATTTTCTGACCATGAAACTAACCACAGAATAACAGAGGGAGCGGACTTGTTGGAGCTCTGCTGTTTGGTCTAGCTCGATTTTCCCCGCTTGCTTCACAAATTCTCATGCATGCAGGCCTTTGATGGAGTCGCTGAGACTAGAAAGAGAGTGCTGGCCATGTGATAATCTGTTTCTGATGGACATGAAGATTAGTATAACTGATGTCAAAGCCTCCCTCTGTTTTCTACCAACTACAACTCTGCTTTTAGAACATCACAACATGTACAAGGATAAAGTTACAATAAATGTTTTTTCACAAAAAACTCTGTCAAGTTAAAAGGCATATTAAAAGGAACATCTTATGTTATCACATGAAACGTGACACTTTAACCCCCAAATTCCACATAACGGGAAAGCGGTCTTGAATCGCACTGCGGGGCACTTCGCTCCCACTTTAGTCTATCAGAGCAATTGATAGTGCGTGCCACGGCGCTGGAGATTCGCTTCGGGTCTATTTTCTATGCGGCCGCTTCAAAACCTTGTAAATTCACTGTCGTTCAGAAAGCACCAGAAAGGAAGTCAAAGGTGTGGAGTATCCAGTACTTTCAAAAGAAAACACAATGCACGGACTCCCGAATGTAAATTTCCTCAATAGGATGTCATTACATCACAACCGGAGGCACAAGCATCAGGTCAACAGTTGGTCAGAGGGTCCCAGAGGCAACACGACACCATGGAAGAAGAAAAGTGAATCGTGGAGGTACAGAAATATATAACATTATATATGACACCAAACATCCTTTCTACAAGGATATAGGCAGATAGAAGTGAAATGAATCATGAAGCTGTGTGATTGGGACCAGCAAAGCGACCTTAGAGAAGTGAAGTGAGGTGTTGTTTACTTCATTTCTCAGTTTATAACATGTTTTGTTATCGTGTGACATCGCTATTCTATTCTGGGGCTGCACGCTGCTGTGTGGCGCATCCAGTGGGGTTTGTCGGTTGGAGCAAGACCGCAGCGCTGCGCTGCGCAGCGCTTTCGCGTTATGTGGAATTTGAAAATGAAAAGTTTATGAGTCGTCCTGCTAAATTTAGCGCACTCTGCTTATAAAATCACAATGATGTTGGTGGAGTAATACAATAATATCAAACTATAATATGAGGTTCTTCATTCAAAGAGAAAACCTTTAAGAATCTCTTACCTTTATCTTTTGTTGTAATGTAGTTCAGATGTTCTCAACTGATGAGCTGGGACTAAAAATTGGGCTGCAAAACTGTTTTCAGTAAGCAGTGAACATGTTCTTGGAAAATCTTATGGAAACCTCTATGATGTAGCCTACAGAGACCATCAGCGGACAAGCTGTACATCTTAATGTATTAATTAGGGATGCAACAATACATAAAACCCACGGTTCAGTACATGCTGAACCTTTGTGTTTTTGATCACGATTTTTGGTTTGGTTTGGTTTTTGGCAATGTTGGCTTCCTGGTCAATGTCCACAGGGACTCGACCATTAGGCACTCTGACCAGATGTCCAGACGACCTCATCACCCACCTCACCACCTCAATAATATGTTGACAAATAGGGATGTAATGACAACTTAGGATGCTTTAAGTAAAAAACAATTTAAAAAAAAACAACTATTTTTTAACTAGCAGAGATTGCTTTCCACTTTTTGCTTCTCTTTTTTTAACATCATTAGATGAAAAAGTGTTTAATGACAAGAAGGTGGATTTTGTACAATTTTACTATTGAAGAATGAATTAAAAGACTCCTTGTAAAATGACTGCAAGCTGATTTTTTCTAAGTTGAAACAGATGAAAGTTATAAACCAAGTGTGCTGTTCCATCCTAATGATAAACCAGATTCATATGTCTGCCTAAATATTTGCCATAACTACGGCTCCTTGACTGATTTCCATTAAGATGCCTCTGGTTACCCTTATTAATAACATTATTTGGTTTTTTAGTCATGAACATTTAGCAGAGAGATACACAATTCTGAACTAAAATAAGATGTGTCTTAAAGCTGTGTCCCTGGCTTCAATTATACAAAGCAACCAGATCCTCCCGGGCTGAGAGCAGAATACAGATCGGTGCCAGGAAAGATTCTCTGTCCCATCTTCTGTCACGTCTGTCTTGGAACTGTCTTGGAAAGCAGAGAGGAGGGTACCGGTCATTTCTGCTCATATGACAGTTTAAGGCAGCAAATAATTGACCTCTGGAGGACTGAGAATTTAATGGGTTACTGTGTGTCAATCACAGAAGCACAGTGAAGATTTAAACAGCTGGGTTAGGTCTGCCGCCACTTTGTCATATTTGAAAATGAACAAAAAAAATCCCCATGGATGTGAAATTTGATAAGTAGTAACCCACAGCATTTTCCTGACTCAGGCTGTCACATCTCACTGCTGCACTCTTATATCATCATTTAGGAAACAGTCAAAAAGATCCTGATAGACCACTGAGATAAATATTGTGGCCTGCTGAAAATATCTCTTTAAGTTCACCGCAGTGTTCTAGTCCCAGTGTTCTGTCCCTTTTTTTCTCTAACACTTCTTAAACATGCACACACACACACACACCCACACACACACACACACACACACATAAATATATATCTTTATCTGTATCTATATCTATCTATATCTATCTATATATATGTGTATATATATATATATATATATGTACACACACACACACACACACACACACACACCTATAGACACACCCGGTAACATACACACATAACGTCATCTGTCTCCATTCGAAGTAACCCCCGCACAAAGAAGCACTTGTCCCGCAATCTGCAATCCTCATTTGTCAGTTGTGCAACTGCAGGACAATCCAGCACTTAATAACCTGGTGGCACAGCTCTGACCTTCACATGACTGTAGATTGAATTAATGGTGACTTGTGGAATCCTTCTCTTATTCACTCTCGGTGAAGTTGTATTTTCTTATATCATAAGAAACTCTGTACCTGTCCTGATCCTAGAGTAGTGCTGTTTTTACTTTTACACTTCTCTTTCTTTTTAATGGTGGTGATGTTTTTTCTTTAATTCACAGCCAGAACTGAACTGGAATCACAAGAGGAGCAGCTGGCAGGCACTCAGAAGATGTAAGAGATATTTATTTTATCAATGAAACTTTTTTTTTTGCCTGGGGGCTGGAGCATTTCCTAGCTGGCAATGGGTGAGAGGCGGGTTACACCCTGAACTGGTCACTAGTTGATCACAGGGCCACATAGAAAGACAACCATTCACACTCACACCTAAGGGCAAGTGGGAGTTACCAATTAACCTAATGAGTATGTTTTTGGTGGGTGGAAGAAGCTTGAATGCCTGGGCAGCACCCACGAATGCTCAGGGAAACTCCACACAGAAAGGCTCTCACCAACATGCGGTTTAACCAGCTACCTCCTTACTGTGAGCCCGTGCACTACCTGCTATGCCACTATGCCACCCAGATTGGTGCACAGATTGAGTTAATTGGCCCCTTGCAAGCTGTTGTGTGCCTCTGCTACATCTGTCCAGATGTTCCAGGTCTGAAATGTGCATGTCGGCCCTTTTATCAGTGTGTTCACGCAGTAGCACCATAATAAATCTCTGTCATCATTACATCCCGAGCCATTCATATAAATTAGGTGAGAATTTAATATTTGTGTATCTTATGGGGGCAGCTTTAAATGAATGCAAGAGAGCACGACCTGGTGCATGTTCCTCAAACACACATACAGAAACATACAAACAGCACCCCTTTCCCCCACTGAGTCTGTGGGCCCCCCTCTTTCCAGTGTAATACTTCTGATACTGCCTCTGGAGACGGAGCAAATGGGGATCATCTCATCCCCCCATCAAGTCTTTGAGGCATTCAGAGTGGAGAATAAGCATAACAAGGGCACAAATATTACAGCTTGAAACAGCGGTGTGAATTTGGCTATAGATTCAATTTGTGTGTTCTTTCTAGAGCAAAAGCCTGAGCATTTTTCTCTGTGATTGGACCTCCCTTGTTTTAAACATGATACTTTCAAAAGTGTTTCCTTGATCTCTATTTAGTTGGAAAAAAGGCTCTTGCACAGATGTGTAGCACTGTTCTTGTAACCCAGATAAACGAACAGGAAAAAATAAAACCTACTGGCTGCGTGTACACACAATATCAATTTTGAGTTCAAGATTTAAAATAAAAATACTAAACCGAAAGGCTGGAAATCACTGGGTGGTTGTCAGTACAATGTGATTTGTTATGATTGGATATCTTGTATAAATACAATTTTTCACGATATGTTACAAAACTAAAATGAAACAAAAAAAGACCAGATAATACTACAGGATATATGGTCTGTGATATTATTAATATCACATGCAATACTGTAATAATCAATAAATTGCAACAATTCACAGGATTATCCAGTTTTTTGAAAAACTGAAGAACACCAAATGACTTTTCTTCGGTAAGTTGCACAACTAATGTTGTGCAATGAATTTGACAAGACTGAGAAAACTGAACCAAAGTCCAAAGTTTAAATTTCTAAATTAGATTAACAGAATAAAACCTGTGGAAACAAATCAGTGTTAAATGACACTTCTTTACGTAAAGACATGAATACAGAGATACACAAGGATTTGACAGACATAATGAACTCAGTAAACATTTTCCTTTTGCAGCACTTGGCCGTATGTCCATACTTGAAATGTGGCAGCTCAAAAGTGTTTGCTGATTAATCATTGTTTATTTAGTTATTCATTTCAAATCAATATCCCTGTCTTAAGCAGGATATTGGATAGATGTAAAGGTAATATACCCTAAACCTCTTGCTTCTTCAGTCCTGTTCACACTGTCAGGATTCCATTCTGCTTAAACTTGTACCAACTTATAAAATTGCTGATATCTTTCTGCATTGTGGTACCACAGGACAGTACCAATAATCATATCAGTATTACAAGTCAGGGATTCATGTTGGATGATTTCTGCAGCATCATAGCATCAAATAGTGATCTATTTGGAACCTCAATAATAATGATTCAACCCAACACAGTTTATAACGGATGCCTTCACTGCAGAGGTGCACTATAATCTGGCACGCTTTGTCAATATTTGGGCCTCTTGGCTCCTTCAGTAAGGTGGAGGGTGCAGGCCATCATGCCAGGCCTGCGTCAGACGGAAGGCCCCCCATGTGCGGTGTCTGTGTTGTTTATCTTCGCGCAGCGAGAGTAGACAGCGCTGGCTCCAGGCTTCTGTTACTGCTGGCTAGGAATGTGTTCCTATAGCACACTCCAAACAAAGAGACCCCGACCTGTCAGCTGTATTGATCCTCTGCAAACGGCTGACACATTTAACGCTCCAACATGTGCAATCTGCTGCATCGTTTACTTATCCTTTCACTACATCTAACTATGTCTCTCTGTCAGACATCTTTTTTACCTTCTCTCTTCCGTTGATTGTTCTTTGTACTGTGCATACATGCAATCTCATCATGTATGTGCATGTAAAATGAACAAGCTCACACAGAGGCTTAAACTCCCGGGGAGAAGGAGTGACAAAGCCAAGCACAGACGATGCTTAAAGGTTAAATTTAGTCCTCAAAGTTAATCCGTCAGAAATACCTGGATGACTGTGCTGCTTTAAAAGAGGTTGTTCCATTTTGTACTAGCTATGAAGTGCACAGTCACCATTGGTCTGTGTTTTTTAAATGTCTCTGCTATTAAATCTCTGAAAAAGCATATTATTCCAAGATTAACTTTCATATTTTGCATTTTTGTTCAGCACATTCAGGTTTCACAACAGTCTGTGAGGGTTTCTGTAAGCTCATGTTGTAATAGTTTGGTCTTGAAGAAATGTTTTTGTTCTCTGTCCTTAGCTTCTTGGAGTTGAGCGTATCATTCTCCGTGAAACCAAAGGCTGGCGAGAAGGAGGTCTCTCCTAACACTTTCTTCTCCATTTGGCATGAGTTCTCCTCTGATTTCAAAGAGCACTGGAAGAAACAGAATAAGCTGATGTTAAAGGAGCGGTAAGAATGTTTGCTTTTCTGAGTGGGATGTGGACAAATCTTTGAACTCCAGAACCCCTTGGTATGTTATGGGGGGATGCACACATTAATGTTGTTTTGTTTTTAAGATTACTTTTCTATGGTCCATACGTATGGCATTTATTTTGACAGAAATTTGCTTTGTTAAAGGCCCTGGTAACCCACACAGGTCTTAGTAAAGGAAGCCCTGGACCTCTTCTCTGGATTTTGTGGGTGTGGCTGTGTTTGTTTGACTGACAGCCTCACAACCTGTGAAATTTGTAGAACCTGAGTTGGTAGGAGGGCTGTGACCTGTTTTTCTTTCAATTTTTCCTTATAAATTGTGACATCAGAAACTCTCACTGTAGCCTCACCTGTTTTAAACCTCTCCTGGTCTAATCAAGGGCCTTGAGCAAGTGTTGATGCCTGCACTTCGTTTATTAGAATAAGTCAACAGTGCTCTGTGTAATAGAAATAATCACACTAAGCCCATTACAGCAAAACTGCGTCATTTAAAGCAATTTTAAAAGTAGATTTTACCATATGGCCTCTTCAGCATTAATACATGTCATATATTCTATTATATTTCTAACTTGCAGGTCCTGCTTCAAATTTTCATTTTTACTGTTTTCCAGCAGATGGACCCACTTTCTCATGTGGGATCATGAGGGAAAATATACAACTTCCTGTAATGTGTGCATCTTTTTGTGCCATAAATATATACACAAACACATAAGTCTCTTAACAGAACTGAAGGTGATTTAAAATATTCAATGCACCAAGAGAAGAAATTATATTACAGCATTTCTTTGGGTCCACTTTCGGGACAAACTATGCTAAGAGTTTTTTTTTTTAAATGAAATAAAAATGAAAATGTTACCTTACCATGTTTTCAATCTTGCATATGAAGAGCTAAACTTAGTTTTTTCATAAAAACTGTAGTTTGTGAAAAGATGTAATCATCATTTATCAATCTTAGTTTTTTGGCACTTCTTTATGTGTCCACTTTTGAGGCACAATGTGCTCAGAGCACTTCTTTAATAAGCCATGAGGTGTGGAAACACACTTGAACCTCCTCTCCTCAGGTCAAATCTTGCTTAGATATTAGGCAATTTTCTGTCATTTTAATGTCTTTGAAAAGGGTACTCTATGCTCTGACCTTTGGAAAACCATTATTGGCATACAAATGTTCCAGCATTTCCCTCTAGCAAAAGTACTCGAAACATTAATAAATCACAGTACATCTCATGTTCATTGAGATCCTATCACAATTATTTAAATTCATGAAGGGAAAAGAAGTGAAATGACCCAAATCGGTGTCCTCACCCCAGTAATGAAAAGAACACATACAGCACCAACTTAGCTTCCGGTGTTTGATGAATTTATAGATACTGCTGCATATGTCAACAAAAAGCAAATTGGTCCCTTATGCCAATTGAAGATGGAATAGTGATATGTAACAAAATGTCACATGCTTTGCTTGTTCAGTGGGGAAAAATAGAAACAATTTAGAAGCATTGCCATTTTGCCCTGTGCCAGCGGCAAACATCCCAACTCTTTCTCTCTGCTGATTTTCCTTTTAGACTCCCGTGGAGTCATGAATATTCATCCTCCCATTCGCTGTGCACACATGGAAACAGGCAACAAACAGCCATGTCAAAACGGTTCTCACCCAATGCCAACCTGCAGATCATTAAGCTTTTAAAGTCTAAATGGATGGTCATGTTGCTGGCTCGCTGTAAAAAAGTGAACTATCATCATTTCAGAGGAGCTGGATGGATGCTTTGATGTGGGAAGTTCTTGTCACTTGATTTCCTGTTTATCTATGACTAGTTAATCAACTAAAGGAAATAAAACACTCAGTCAAAACTGGAACAGTTTATGGCTAAACACTGTCCAAAGGCACATCATGTGCTGCTTCTTCAAAGGCTAATTTAAAAGATGACTCTACTGTGATGAGGCCAATAGTAACTTTAAAGAGTAAATGTCCACACCATTTTTTTATTTTACAGATAAAACAACTATGTAAATGGAATTATAGTGGAATTGTTGATCAGTTATGGCCCAACTCTCTACATGTATGTCTGTAATATATTAATTCTATATATAAGATATGGCTATTGATAAACTAGACTGATGCTGTGATACTATTTTATTAAACACAAACATTTTCATGCCTTTCATCTTCAGAGCAGTGCAGTAGGTGCTGGATCAGGTAAATAAGGAGGTTGATCATGCATTGTCATTTGTTTTTGGTCCAGAAACTGCTTTCCTGAAAGCACAGTGTGAGCTGGCCCATTGTCTTTAAAAAGAATGAAACCATTTTTCCACTGCTGTGGTCTCTTTCTTTGGACCGTTCTCACAGTTTTCTAGAACCTGTTTGTAATGGTGTTGATTCACCGTTATAACCCTTCATGAACCCACTCCTCCAAAATGATCCCCTAAATGACAAAGAAAACAATCAACATGGCCTTGAATTTGAACTTGCTTAGTTGGGCTTTCGTCTTTACTTGATGACAATAGTGTTTTCCAAAGAACTGAGTGCCGTTTTGTCTTTGGCTCATGTTGAACGATTTAAGTTTCATAGCATATAATCACTCAAAAATGTGGGTTTCCCTCGATTTGTTGCAAAATGTCTTCACAAATTCACATGTTTTTCCTTTTGATCAGAAGTCAGAAGTTTTGGGAGAGCTTAGGCACATACTTCGTCATGTTCGAGTTTTCATGCAAAATTTCCTGAAATGTCTCTTTATCACCGGAAACCATTCTACATCATCAGTAATTATAATATAGTATAATATAGTTAATAGTTAATGTGTTGCTCAGCTTTTAAGCTAATCATTTTCCAACACCATAGCAAAAACATGCACTTCAGACAGTAGCTAGCGGTGAACTAAAGACATGACTTATTGGAGACTTACAGCAGTTGTGCGTGAACACCCACTTGATGTGATTGTGAACCATGTGGTTTTATCCCCATAAGCCACAAGTCTCATTATTTAATAGCCTCTTATTGTGCTTGAGAGATCATGGCACCTCCTGCAGTTTGTACTTTGGTTTCTGCAGTTGAATGTGACTCTCTGATCTCTGAGAGCAGGTAATGCTTGATGCATCACCACAGAGCTAAATAATGACCTTTGTATCTTCAAAGGTAGCAAAATATCACAGGCAACAGTAGAATTGACTAATCAGAGATGTTGCTGTGACACTCCAGTATTGTTGGTGGTGTAGTTTGTTTGCCTGAAATCTCAAAATAACCTGTTTTCCTCAGATGAGGAACAACAGACTCAATTCTTTTTTTCAAGTTCTTATACTATTATGTCACCACTTAAATCCTTAGAAAATGAAATACTTTCAAATTCTGAAGGAGCAGCTGATCTCACAAATACACAGGTTACTATTGGCTACATCGTGGGTAGTGCAGTTTGTCATTTGAGATGTCAGTAAGGCATGTATATCTGGAAATGAAATGTACAAAATACAAATTCATCTCTTTTACATGAGCGTATAATATCCTTAAATACCCATGTATCATGTTTTAAGTCTACATTGGTTGGTTATGGCAATATGAGCAAGAACAAAATAAAACAAAGGCAGCATAGACTGTGCAATGCTTTGGCTGATTGAAGTAGAATAAAAGAGCCACCGTCTGCCCCTCAAGCCCTGTCTATGACGTTCTAATGACATTTTTATGATATTCAGTCTTGATGCACACCAGCCAGAACTCTGTGGTTAAGGTACTCTTGATGAGGCCTAAACATGTTGCAACATCTATCGAAAATCTCCTTCAAACTGTGACTGCAAATAACATGCTAACAAATCATGTTTAAACTATATAAAGCTAAATAATCAAGTTTCAGTAAATAAGCCTTTTGATGAGGGACATAAAAATGGCAATGGTCAAGTAAAGTCGAATAATGGCTCAACTTTAAGAGGTCCATGCACGGAAAAGTTTGCAAAAGGTTGCACAGCAGCAACCTGTGCTCAGTGTGTTGATACATTACTTTGGTTGGATGAGTAAGTCCCAGTTGACACTGACAAGAGCTAGAAACCACTTCCTCTATTTTCATTTTCAGCTAGTTTACCATCAAACAGGGCTGTCCATGTAAGATGCTCCCGATCCACTGTACTGATTTGCATCAATGGGGAGAACAGGGTCATGGCAGTAACTAATGATAGCCTCAGCCATTGGTGAGTGGATTCACTACAGATTGGACACAACATTTATCAAGCAGTAATCTCCTGTCTGTTTAAATAGTCTTTTATGGTTAGAGACGCTCATAACTGAGTTAAATGACCCAGGAGTCAAGCATGATAAGGACTGTTTGGGTTCCTCAGTTGTCATGGGATACACTGGACCATCCTTTACTGAAGGAAAAAGGGAAAGGTCACCCTTACTTCTTTGCTTCAATTTAATTTAAGATAAATTGCAGCAGTTTGAAACACCTCAAAATCGCTTGTAATAGCAACAGGGTTATCGTAGATGTGGACATCATCTTACTGAAAGATAGACTACTTTCATTGTATCAAACTTTTATAAATTTAGTAGATACAATTAAGGTAAGAGGAGAGAGAACTACTGTGTCACTTTATGTATGATGGTCTATATTCTGTTTTTTATTTATTGCAAGCTCAAACTGATTTATTAATACATTTAATGTTTGTGCCACTATTTTGATATTTTGAAATTAATTAATCTATATATTGTTTATTCACTTC
Source organism: Cetoscarus ocellatus (assembly GCA_037902135.1). Taxonomy (NCBI): domain Eukaryota; kingdom Metazoa; phylum Chordata; class Actinopteri; order Labriformes; family Labridae; genus Cetoscarus; species Cetoscarus ocellatus. The sequence continues at coordinate 324,512 of JBAMNC010000031.1, read as the reverse complement.
TCTTCTTCTTTCCCAATATGTCCAGCCCTTCTTGGCCCCATTGAGGGTTTTGGAAAGTAATTAAGGATGTGTGTGAACCCCTGTGCTGAAAAATGAATTTATGAGATGTATAGAACTGCAGTACTTCAAGTGTTTACTTGAGAAGCTCCAGACGCACTCAGCATCCACATACACTTCATCTGTTAAAATATCACTTTTTACTAAAATAAATCTTTAAAAAAACAATAACTTTTCTCTAAACCCCCAGTTTGATAGATTAAGGATTAGTGTTGTTCATAATAAGGGGCATGGCCATTTCTTTTCGGAATTGAAAGTTCGGTGGCCACCATCGATTAGCTTCAAAAGCCCTTTTCACTAACTAAACTGATGAGGTCTCTTTGACTTTGTTAAATATTTTCTACAGTTTGTGCATTTAACCCACATGTCAGCCTGATTTAAAACTGAGTTTGATTTGCTTTTATTCTTGTGCTCATTGGCAATGGTATTTACTGATGTATTGTAGGTTTATACATCTCTAGCTTTGACAAACTTGGGTCATATATCCAAATAGCACAAGACAATTGTCAGGAATCGATTGATTTTTTTCATCTTTGTCTAAGATGAAAAATGTAGTTACTTCTCTTTCAATAAGACTCATTTATATTTCTAGATGACTGAAGTTAACTTTGTTTATTTTTCAGAGTAAAGATGGCCGAAGAGTGCTTCAAACAGGCTCGAGAAAAGGCCTCCTACAACGTTAAACCCAAACATGCAACTGGAATTGTACGTCCTCGCAATTTTTATCCCATGTCTCGTGTGCATTTTAAAAAGTCCTTTTTTGTGCTTCTCTTTTTCTTCCCTTGGTGCAAATAGTCTCCACTATAACAGCCTCTACTTCTCACAAACACTGGTCAGGGTGTTGAAGAAACAACACTCCTGGCTCCTGCGCCAACATATTGAGACCAGTTCCAGTGCTGTAAATAACTCAAATCTTTTTTTTTTTTTTTTTTTTTTCCCCTCTGTAGAAAGCAAAGCTGGGTCAGAAGATCTGAGGCAAGTCGATGGAAAATGATCATCAGGCAGCCTATTGCACAAGCACCATTTGTACAATCTGGCATAGCTTCATGGGTCCTTTTACACATGAATTTGCCTCCAGTATTGGTTTTAAATTGATTAAAAATGTTGTTAATGTGAGATCGTTGTTTAGTTTGTTTGAGAGTAAAAGAAAAATCGCTTTCCCAGCCATATTTAAGAGCACTTTCTTAATGAACTAAATACCACAGCAGTGAGTAAATGTGGTAGTTATTTGCCAGAAAATGGTAGATATCTCCTACTGCAGCCTAAAACTAGTAGCAAAACGATATCAAAGATTTCTCACTGCTTTATAAGCCATATGTAGCCTATTTCATTTTATGTGCAATTCCCAGCCTGATTCACTAGAAAGACATAAACATGTCGTCTTTATATCTTATTTAAACGTGAAAAGCACAAGATTTTTATGATATTCCTACACAGTAAGTATTGAACATCAGTGCCTTATTGCACAGTGCTGAGGTTAAATGATTGCAGTTGAAATGAGACATATCATCTGTTATTACATATAAAAAAGAGAAAAAGATGTTTTACATATCCTGAAATGAGATAATTGTACATTCCTTTGTAGTGATAATTTTACTGCACATTATTCTCTATTGTGGTTTGATATCCATGAAGGCCATGCATATATAAGTTGTGTGATCTGAAACAGACCCTATGTTTTATTTAGCAGTTTTGTCCTTTTGCTTTGTTTTTAGAAAAAAAAAAAACCCTATGCAGTAAGGGCATGTTTATGCATCAACAATCAACTGAAAACTGAATGACACTCACATGAAAATATTTTGATGACAGCTGTTGTACTCATGGATCTGCAAAAATCCTGAAACATGTGATGTATGTGCCAGGCCAGTAGCTTGAGATGTGACTTTGTGATGCACACAACCTTTCCCCACACAGCTCTGTGGTGTAGAAATACAGAAATGGCCAACACACAATTGTGTGTGCCACTCTAGAGCTGGCCGTACACTGTGTGAGTTTAATGGTGGTTTATCAGTCATGGTTGAATGTCAGCTCACGCTGTTCAACTGAATTGTTTGCAACACACGGCCAACAAGCTCAACTTCTGTGCTCATACTGTATGATTCAGTGATTGGAACAACTGGAGTGCTCACAAAAGTGCCAATGGGACCGAAGGTTGACAAATTTCAATTGAATTACATTTAATGACGCCCACAGATGGAGGTTGAAGTCTTGTCTGTGTGTGGGCTCGAACAGCAGTTTCTTTGCTATGGCTCACAAACAAACACAAAAATGCTCTCCCTGTGGTGCACACAGAAAACATCACCAGCAAACAATTGGCATTTAAATCGCTAAGAATACTCCTTTATGCCAGCCAAAGCCTTGTATGTGTTTCTTGATACATGGAGAGGGCACTTCACACAGGCGTACCTAGCTGTTACCATAGTGATTTCAGAGGGTGTTTGACAATAACAGAAAAGGAAATAGTCTTGAAATTGGAGGATGTACTCCCACTGTGTAATTGTGTGCAGTTGTTAGACTGATTATACTGTAGTACCCTGACCATCAACATCCTGAGCTGGCTGTCCCAGCATGAGCGCTGTTTTTTTCAGCAAAAAACAAAAAAGGGAAAATATGAGACGATTCTGACTTTAAAAACTGTGAAGTCATGTTTTTATGTGTGTTTATGTAAGTGGGACGTAAGAGTAGGAAACATCTGGTTGGTTATGCTTCCCTGGCTGCTCACTCCTGATGGCCTTTGCAGGTATTACAACATAGGCAGCCCAATCTTAGATTGTCAACATAAAAAAATGTTTGATATTTATTTAAGATCAGAGGGGCTCTAAGCAGTTAAATAGTCATCATGATGCTGCAGACTTGTGGATTATTCAGAATAATTGTTGGTTGTTGCAAGCCTGAAATCAGGTCATGTTCCCCTCACTGCTGAGATGGTCAAACAGGTCTGGCATAAAGTCATCTAATCTGTAGCCAGCCTGGCTGATCATGGGCTACAAAGAGATCCAGTTTTAAGAAAATGAAATTCAGCAACACAACCAGGTGTTGAAAATCCACCATGATTGTTGTAGTCCTACTCAGGCATAGTTATTGAATGGAACATTTTTACGTTGGTATTGATGGGACTGTTGTACGTATGTGGGAAAAGTCTCTGTTTTCAGAGGGAACATCATTATCCCAGTTTAACAAAGAAACCACTTCTGTTTTTAAAAGTTAAATTTATAAGCATTCCATTTTTAGGCACACAACATGCAGTTGTTGTGTCAGTGTACAGCAAAAATTCGACAAACATTATTGCTTTCAGCTGAACATGTTGTTGTGTAAACATGACCCTAGTTCTTGCCTTGCCCACTTGGTATGAGTATGTAAACTCCTAAATGCTAATGGAGTGATAGGATTATGTGATGTGATGTCCATGTGCAATACCAACTGTATGTTTGATTGAATAGCCTTGACTATAAACTTTATATTTATTGAATAAAAGATGTAACATCAGTTTTGTGATAAAATTCCTCTGTTTATGATTATCATTTCTTCAGCTCATGTGTACATGTAATCCAAACACCAGCGTTGTTTTATATGAAATAGATTTAATATACTTTTCACATACATAATTACACACATACATATTTTATATATACTGTATATATTGCATTGCACCTCCATTACACATGCTGCAAGTATGTTTTTGCTACTGGCCAGAATATATTTGTGGCAAATGTACATTATACAGCCAGGTGTGGATGCAACAGGTCATTGCAGTCACCTCATCTTGAACATCAACTTGAGGAAAATAGATAAAATACTTCTAAAATAGCATCTTTTGAAGTTGAACTATAGCTGTCACACTGTTGTTAATGTAGATCAGCTGCAGGAAAACCAATGCATATTCCTGAAACTCTCACACAGTGCTGGAGTTTAGTTTATTTAGAAGTCTGGATCATAAGTATTGTTTGTGATGTTTTGTCTTCATCACAAAGGAATCAAGCCATACTTCTCAAAATCACAGAGGAAACCCTTTCAATGCTGATATCAGCAGCTTTTTTATCAGTGTCTTTTGCACAAAATGTTTCTTTTTCAACAGCATAACTTTGCCAAGATGGCCTCTTGTCTCTGCTTGAATGAATGCTGAGTCTTGTTCAATAACCCCAGGTCCATTATTTGTCATTTTCTTATTGGACAGTCGATCAGTTTTCAGGATGATGCAGGGTGAAACTTAATCAAACTGGAGCCAGTCCTAGTCTGGAACTGATTGTGAAATTCTCCATCAGTGTCACAATTTTAAAGCCTTTCACATCACAGTTTCCCGTGTCCGCTCACATCCACAGACATGCAGCGACACTGTTTGACCCTCTGCACTTTGCGGTGTCTGAAAGGTGGCTGCAGGTCGGGGCAGTCCAGCTGCACCGTGAGCTGTGTGATGCGGTGTGGCCTGCAGAACGAGCACGACTGGAATGGCTCCTGGGCCTTGTTGTGACTTTTTCTTCCAGAGCCTGAGGCGTGGCCCCGACTGTGACCCGAGCTGGGGCCCATGTGACGGGGGATGTAGAAGGAGTTACACTGGCCGTAGCAGAAGCGGTTGACCACAGTGCGACTGCGACAGCCCTCCTCGCTGACAGTCTGACGGAGTGGCTGAGTCTTGCACCAGTCTCTGCGGAGGTAGCGGCGCTCCGTCACCACTAAGGCCTCCCTGCTGGAGGAGAGCACCTCTGGTTTCTGATGTAATAGCCTGTGGTGCCGCTCCGAGGACAGGTTCCCTTTGGCCTTGTATGGGGAGGGGAAGGATCCCTGAGGGCGGGACTTTTTGGCCTCTACAATGATGCAGAGCACACCAGCAAGGATGACAGGGATGGTTATTTTCCACAGCATTCTGCAAAAACAGAGAAACATTAGTACAAGACCTGCAAGTCCCTCTCTACTCTAAACACAGTCAGATTGTTTTATTTCCTTTTTAATGCTTTTTATCTTCATATACTCTGCAGAATCATTTAAGTCAATATAGTTTATCCGTATTAAACTTTTGACAGACAAAATTCACATACTACATTATATTAAAACAACATAAAGCATAGATAACTATCTGATTATCATACAGCAAAAACAATATAAACAGCAAGATTAAAAACAGGGCAAGACTGGCACGTAATTAAAAAAAAAAAAAAAAAGGTTTATATTTATTTATTTTATTTTTTTTTTATGTTATATTTATCTTCTTGTGGCCTCTCTCTCTCCCCAGGCAGCATTGTTTACATGCAGCTCAATTTACTTAAATCTCTCAGCCAATAAGATTTTACCCCTGTGTTGTCTCTAGGTTGACCAATCTGCCTAAGACCTTCAGAATGTCCATTGACTCCCTCTGCTTTGTAAGTGAATCAAAGCTGTAGTTGAACGCCATTACCAAGCAGGACCAGCTCACCAGCAAGAGGAGGAAGAGGACTTCAAGTTAAAAGTTTAATGTGAAGTATTTTTATGAGGTTTAGACCTAAAGTGCTTTATGTTATGGCGCATATCATAACTTTTTACATAGCTTTTTTTTTTAAGTTAGATATTATGCAAAATACACTTCATAAAATCTACATCCAAGGCTTGATTAAAAAGAAAAAAAAATCTTCCTCTCCTTCTGTTTCTAGCTTCACCTTTTAGAAATGTGTGCTCAAATAGTTTAATGTTTTTATCCTAATGATGTTGAAAGGGGATTTCCCACCTCCCCCACCTGAGAGACACACCCCCTGAGCCAGGTGTTTGTTCAGCCACGGACGGCTCGAGTCGAGGGAACATGTCTAGGCATGTCTGCAGCCACAGTAAATGTTAAAGCACATAGCAAGCTGAAGCCACATCCACTTCTTGAGAGGGGTGTGGTCAGGCATAGCTCATTAGAGCTTACACTAAAACAGACTTTCATGAGCAGGACTGAATCTGAGGGGTTTATGCACGTTCCAAAATCAATTTTTTTTTTTTTTTTGCAAGACACTCAAAAATGTGTTGTAGGGACATCTGGGATCATTGTCAACCCGATAGCAAGAATCTGAATTTTCTAACCATGGCATCACCAAAGCACAACAGTGCACTCTTGTAAGCAAAAAGCTTATGAGTGAAATGGACCTTAACAAGTGGTTCTCCAAAGCACGTTCATTAGACTCTTTGTACAGAAGAGAAGTCTGCCTGTGACATCTATGCTGCTCTATGTGTGTTTTGTTCCAGCTGGTTGGCTGTGATGTACGGAGTCAGGTTGAATTAAAGGGACAGTTCAAGATTATTGAGGAGGGGTTGTATGAGGCACATGGCAATAAGCATTAGACTCAGTGACAGAGTCCAGCTCAGCTTCTGAAACTAAAGAGTCAGCATGAAAGCTTGGGCTTTGAATTCCTGAAGATAAGGCAATTTTAAGAATTAATTTTATTTAAATTAATTAATTTGAAGAATTTTAGGTGAAATTAAAAAGTGAAGGAAACTGCCTCTGGAACTGAAGTCCGAGGGTTAAAATCAACACAACAAAACTGTAGAGATGAAAGCTCATAAGAGTCTACAGAATATCATATCATACATTGTTTATAATAATATCAAAATGAGAAAATGCACTTTATAGAATCTCATAGTTAAATCAAATATGTATATAGAAGTAGAAGCTCTGTAGCTGCTAAAAAGTGTCCTGTTTCTATAAGACAGCCATTCTCATGGTTTATAGTTCATAAACTCATATTTGATAATTTACATCACACAACTGTGGCAGACAGTGCTGTTCATGTAGAGTGAATTAAGGCAAAGTCACATTTGTTTCTAAATACAAACAGTAATAGTAATTCCTCCATTAAGTGTGTTAAACAGAAATTGGTAGTATTTGTTTTCCCTTTTAAAATTCACTCATGGATTATAAATTGTAGTCTAATCATCTTCCTGTTTGTTTTGTCGAAATCAAGTCACTACGTTGTTTGTTGACAGATACGGTGAATGATATATTTCCCATTATTCCAAGAGATAAGAACATATAAAAACAAGTTATTTACTATGACCAAAGGGTAAAAAAAAAAAAAAAACAGGTAAAGTAAGGTACTTTAATTAGAACTCAGGTTCATATGTTTGATTTCAATGACTGCTAAAGTATGTTCATAATCACTAATGCTAAAAAAACATGAGATTTTTACAGACTGAGTATCCCTGATCCACCTGTTAGAGCTCCTGCCACCTTAAGGCTCCATTTTCTATGTAGGCCAAGTCTGTTCTGATCGGTTGTCCTGTCTACTCTAGAGTAATTGAGCATTTCATCGTTGTCTTTTGCTATATTTTCAGCTGCATTGCATTTTTTCCATTACCTGTGCTCTGCACTGGGCTTGCCACTCCAAGGCAAATGGGCTTAAACTGCTAGCAAACTGGTAGGATACAACACCGGTAGGTCCTAGGAGGGGCCAGGGACCTGGTGCTGTAAAATGGGGTGAGGGAGAAGTCCGGATGCTGCAGGCTTATTGTCATGTGCATTGATTCTCCTTTATCATGAAGAGAAGACATGTAAAACACAGTAAAGGGTATTTTAAAATCTGTCAGAACTTGGGGTGCTTTATATCAAGTCAGTTGATACAAAGAAAGTGCTACAATATGAGTGAATGTGACTGATATGAAGTTTTTTTTTGTTTCAGTGGTCATGATGTAAATTTTTGCTGTTCTTATAAATAGCATCCTGTCATAATGCCTAGCACAAGTAGACTGGCATTCTTGGTATTTGCCCTTATGTTTTTGTAGCCCTTTGGTGTTGAGCAAGGAGGTTCCAGCAGTACTGCTTATTTAAGGTTTTCATGTAAGGTATCAATCCTAAGCTGTAGCATTGTGTGGTTTTAAGAGGTATGTTTAACTGTGAGCAGATTTTATTAGAAGGATAAAGTACATGGCATGCCTCTGCATTAGTTTGCATTACATTTATTACACAGTGGGTGTTTTTTGCAGCCTAAAACATTTGTTATGACAGGACCAGAATCTAAAAACTCTGAAGCTGCTGTAGGAAAAAAATCCTGACAGCAGTGATGATGCATGACAATCCCACAACTGCTGACATGATATTAATATTGCCAATCATGTTTTCAATTCCTTTAATGTGCATTTATGTCCAACCTGCTTTCCACTCTAGCCCTGCAGGCATTATTGAGGAAATGAATCCATCACCGGGGCCTCCATTTGTCAGCAAGTCTGTGTCATTACTTCTATTTGCTTTCCTCTCGGCTACGCAACTCTTTCAAAAATAAACAAAGGCCTGCCATCAAAGGATTCACTTAAACACCCATAACGAGAAGGGGAAGTTGATTTTATTGGTCCCGTCGCCGGGTAAAATAATTAGGGCTTTGCTTACTTTAGTCATGAACTATGCCGCAGATATGTAAACAGGCATTAGAGGGGCCCATCTGTATGTTATTAGGGGAAGAGATGGGGGGATGCTACAGTGCCCTCTGGGAGTCCACTCTTCACTTTAGTATATATGCAAACTGAACTGAGAATGACCCACAGTGTCCATTAACACTAAAGTGTCCTCTGTATCATGTTAGGAGTGAAACAAGAGTGTCACTTCAAGAAAACGCTCCAGCACTTCCATTCAAAAACCTAGTACCCGCCCCGTGCATGCTGTCAGCTTTCAAGCCAGCACATTTTTGACCATCACTCAAGCATCTTTTCAGCAGATGTTGCTCTTGACAAGCGTTGCATGACATCAAATCAGAGATTCTGACTGAGAACCAAACTGCCTCAAGGCCATTGGCTGCTGCGATTCACAGACGCTCCTCTTTGTGGGGCAAAATTCTCTATGTTGCCTTTCTTTCTCTCCTGAACGTGCAACTCACTCTGACATGGAACAAATGACTTTATCATAACCCACTCTGCTCTGCGCTTCACTTTTTTTCTGCCCTTGACCCTGAGGTCATGGCAGCTCTGTCCGAACACTGCGCTAACACTCATGTCTGTATATCACTATCTGGGCAGTAAACGCCTTAAGCTAGACAGCAGCTGTGTGACCATCCAGCAGAGAAGTAATAGAGTCTTTCTCAAGGATGTAATTTCGGTCAAGCAGACACAGGTTTACTCTACTTTTTAATGTGTTTTTCCCTAATCAAATCATGAGTCTAAACTTTCGATTTCACTGACTTCATTAAGAACAAACCCCTTGAGGAAGAAAGTATTTTGGACTCTGTGTCAACACTGCCAAGAAATCAGATCAAAATGTTTTGCAGTTACAAGATAATTTCTGATATATGGAATTTCCTATGAGGATGTCCAAAAAAACAAGGTTAACTTTTAATTGGAGCCTTGCTAGAAAATTATTGTGTCAAAGGGTTTTTTTCAAAACATAACTCCTTAGAGTTATGAAAGTTCCAGATTATTCTTTTAAAAAACTAGTTATGAAACATTTGGCTTGTCATGTGCTGGACTTTTGATAAATAAGAAGGAAATTGCAATTCACTTAAACTGATTCCCAGATAAAGGCTACTCCAAAGTAACAACTGGAGCACACCAACCACTTAAAATATCATATTTAGGTGTAAAGTACTAACATTTGATCAGGATGCAGGAAAACACAGACCTCTCAACCTTTTAGATTTTACCTCTGATTTGAAGTTTTGCTTCTCTCCTGTGTTTGCATTTCAGATATACAAGTTTTGTTAAGTTGCTACTTCTAAGTACTCTTTATTTCCTGATATTGATCCTTCAAAGTAATGGTCCTGTATGAATATATGCAGTGGAAATTTTTATTTTGAAATGTTTTTATAATTAGAATTTGTTTACAAGTAGATGAGTTTAGCAGAGCACCACAAAGTTCTAGAGTTTTTACAATATTTACTTCCAGCTTATTTTTTTCTCTTTTCATCATCCTAGACTTAAATCAATCAAGAAAGAGGATGTAACACCCCTTCAGCACGTAAAAAATGTTATTTTTGGCCCTGTGTTATAGAGGCAGAGGAGAGATCACTCTGGTAGACATTGAAGGTGAATGGAGTGGACAGCGAGTTAGTCCATACATGTCATCTTTTATTATTGTTTTATTTTAGAGCCCAAGGTTTTTTGACGAACTGTGAGTTTGTTAAAACAAGCTCAAAAGAAGTTTTATGCCTTGGCACCTGCAAAAGGCCCCGCCAAAAGTATAATATTTCAGGTTGTCTGTCTCCTCTTTTGTCCATCTGTCTGTCCAGTCTCGTAAATGTGATACCTAAAGAGAGCTTTCAAAGAATCTCTTAAAACATTTTACAAATGTTGGAGGTTGTGGATCAAAAGTCATCGGCCCATACCATTCCTTTTTGCAAACATGAGATCTTAAGAATGCTTACATAAAATGTCAGCTCCGACCCATAGATGAACAGATGAGTTATTAGAGGTCAAAGGCCAAGGTCAGTGAGCTTCATGTTCATTCATTGCTTGTAAACAAAATACCTTAAAAGCCTCATCAGTTTTTTTTCTAAATTGGAACAAATGTCCACTCTGACACGAGAAATTGATTTGATTAAAGGTTACGTATTTTACTCTTTTTCAACCAGTTTGAACTGGTCCCAGATGTCCCCTAAAAGTATTTTTGAAGCTTCTTGCCTAAACATCTACACTGATATCAGATTTTAGCTTGTCCTTGAACACTTCTGTTCCATCCCTGCTGTGGTTTAATAGAGGAGGTCAAATTTCTCATGAACAATCAGATGGGCATATTTATCAATATTTGACACGCCTTACAATATAAACGTAAACAAACCGAGTCCATAAAGAAGAAGGGCTTTTAATCTTTGCTGGTGTCTAAAGTGGACCACAGAGAGCACCAAATAACATTGAAACTTGTAACACTGCAACACTTGTAGAGGTGTTGGCCAAGAAACTGTCAATGATGCGGAAGTAGAGAGCACCTTCCTAAAAGTGGAAGTTCTAGTGAAAGAAATCATAAATTCTCCTACTTGAACGAGATGGACAAAGTTCTGGGAAACTACACTAGTCTTTTAAATCAGTAAGATGTTGTTGAGTCCTGATGATCTGCTGTAGATAAACTGAAGTTCATCTGTTGATATCTTGATGGTATGTGTTGCCTGTGTGCAGATAATAACTATGACTTCATCATTGTTATCTATAATATTTTGTTTAGTTGAGATCAGCCTTGCCTGGTAGCAATAATGCGAATATTATTATAATACTATTGCTGCTGCTTAAACCATTACACATGATTGTGCCAGTTGCAATATCTATAATCAGGTAGATCCATCTTGCCAAGCTCCAATCTATAACAAAAGTGCTCAGCCCAAAGCAGCACGGCCCTATCAGAGTCCTTTAAAAGAGGACGGGGTGGAAGGTAGGTGTGAGACGACAGCAGGAAGTGACTTCTTATACAGAGATAGCATAGAAGCTAACATCTTCAGCAGCAGTTTTATCAGATCTGGACTGCATTCCTTTGTTATATGAAAAAAAGATAACAACACTGAAAGAATTTCTTGAAAGAAAGGATATTTTTGCTCCAATTCTGACATATTTAAAATAAATAAATAAATAAATAACTCAGATAAGCCAGCACACACACCAACACACAACCATCATAAAGGTTACAAAAACAAACCCAAGACCCCTGCTGGGTCCTTCCACCACCTACTGCGTCATGGGAGTCGTGACCCCACTCAATCATTCCGTGATCTACCTTCCATATCCGACATAGTCTCATTTGTCTTTGGCTGCTCCCTCGCTCTCTCCGTCTCTCTGTTCCTGTCTGTGTGCATGAACCTGCCTGCTCCAAGAAACAAGCCCTGCTTCTGTGTGCAGCCTCTTGTTCTCCCCTCTTCTCCCACCATCCATTGCTTTGAGAGGCACCCTGGGCTACAGTCTGTAAAGCCCTAGGGACCTTTGAGGGATGACCTGACTGAGTGTGTACATAGGACATGACGGATGGTCCATACAGGCAGCGGCAGCGCTCCTACTCCACTCCCAAACTGAGCGCAAGTATGATAGTGGCGGCCCTGCCAAGCTGTACTCATTAATCTCCACTACAGAACAAATTGCTGGTTTGGGGTAAGGATTCAGGGGCTTTAGGGGGAGTAAAGAAGGTGGATGGGTGGGCAGTTAGTGGTTGGAGATGGGAGATAGAAGGAAAAATCTGCAGAGGTGGTGGTAGTGTTTGAGACATATGACCAACAGGGAAACAAAACCAGCACTGCTTTTGCTGTATATCTCTCCACAAGCTCTCAATCGCTCCCCATCTGTCTCTCGTTGTCACTCTATCTGTCTTTCTCTCCTCGCCTAATCATGGCAGAGTCCCAGAGACGGAAAGAGACTGTGGTTTCGTGCATTAATGCAGCCGAGACAGAAACTAAAGTAGGACCTCTCTGTCTCTCTGCTACACACTAACATTGTCCACAAACACAGCTTTATGTTTTACAAGAACCACAAATACTTGAGGGGGAAACGCTTCAGTGAACTGTGGCAGACCTTGGTTCCAAAATTCAGACCTCTAATGAAATTACAAATACCAGGGAGACTGCAAAGCTAGAAACAAGGCAGTTTGTGAAAAACAACTGTTATAGTCAGAGGGAAATTGGTGTGTTTTGTTCTTGAAAATGGTTTTAAATACCATGGTAAAAAAACAATGGGTCTGTTTTTTTTACATCAAAGTTAAGCTCCTGTGAAATATTACTGGTTATGAAGCAGACTGAAATGAATACTAATGTCTTTGTATTGTGTTCGAAAACCATGTAAACCTCTAGTGTCAAAAATGAAGCCAATATAAAAGTGCAAAAACCTGTAGTTTTTTTGAGTGTCCACTTGAGGCTGGCTTCAGAAGAACTGAAAATCACATACACACCCATGTTAAAAAGGCAATTTTTACTGCAGAAATGTACCTTTTTACAACCTAGTTTAAAAAAAAACACACACACACATTCAAGGCTAATGTCATACACAGGCAGGTATTACAGCTTTTCCACAAATGCCTTTTGTTGGCCTTCTGTCGACAGGAAAACTGCAGACAGAAAAAGTTTTTACAAACTGTCTTTAGAGCAGAGTTTCACAAGCTTTTTCTGCCAGCTCCCCCTCCTTGTTGTTTAAGTGAAGAAGAGGGTGAGACTTGTACTCAATGTATTTTCTTGAATTTTATGTTTAAATATGTTCTGTAGTTCAGTGTTAGCCTTTGGAAGTTCTTTGACAACGTTATCAAGTGCTCTGCTTTCAGTGTATAACATAGTGCCTTGTTTTATTGATCAATAGTCTTGCGACACTCTTCCTTAAAATAGCTTTGGGAACCGCTGTTTTAGGGCATCTTCTTGTGGACAGGAAAAATGTCATTTCTGGCCCAAAATGTCACACTCTGTGTTGACCTCTCCTTGGGGGTGATGTATACGTATGGGACATTATCTCTGTTTCTTACAGGCATTGAAGCAGACATTGCTAAACTGTTGCCGTTTTAAGTGTTACTAACTGGACTATACACATGCCAACACAATTCTTCTGTTGTTACCTCACTATGATGCTCTCTGATGATACAAATGCAGATGACGTTTTGGACAAGACCTGTTTTTATTGTGTCACAAGTGACCGTGTTGACTGGTGACCCATGGCCATATTAAAATAATAATAATAAAGATAATAATTATAGTTATATAATAGTAAAATTGCAGTCCAAAAACTGTCAAATTAAGACAGATGAGAAAACTATTCAATTAAAATCTAGGACTCTATATATTTAAATGGCAGTCCAAAACACTGTGTCCTACCTGAAAAGGACATGAATGAGTGTCAGGCTGATTTATCAGCATGGCGACCACTGCAAATTGGACTCAAATGACCCCTGCCGTAATGAGATGGCTAATGTCACTCTTTGTCCGATATTTTCTTCAATGTATAGTGAAATCAAATAACACCATTAAAAAAGAAGACAGATTAGATTAGATAGATTTGTTTCACATGCCAATAGACAAATGAATCTATGAACAGCACACTGCCATAACCTTTTTCCTCAGAGATAAAGAAAATGCCTTTTCATACAACAGAAGACTCTTATCAACCACAAGCCTAAATGTTTGTAATCATAAACTCAGTAACAATACAAATAAAGTTCAAAAATCATGCAAGATTAGCAGTAATATCTGCTGTCTCAGCTATTTTAATTGCTTAATTTAACAGAGGTGTCTTCCTCAGAGCCTCTGAAAAAGACATCTGAGGTCTTAAAATATCAGTCTTCTTGCACCATATCAGAAATTGCTGAATTGACAGAGTGCTGCAGAAGTTTTCCTTTATGTTTTAATAACTTAAAGTAACTTCAGAGGAAAACATTATTGATCCCGATCTGTCCATAGAAAACTTTTTTGTCGTTTGAACAGAAACAGAAATAAGAGAAACATTTAGCTGAACAATTCAGCTGCTGGTCTCCGTTGTCCCTGTCCATAAAGTTGATTTACTTTTTTAGTAACACTTTGGCTTCCATATTGGCAAAAGGAGAACATTTGAAATTGCAAAGCTGTAACCGTCTGAAATGTCTTTTTGTGATCCTGTCCCCATTAAAGGCAACAATAGCAAATTTGTAGTTTGTGTCAGTGCAACGAGTGGGTGCAGCCTTGGAATACACCCATTACACTTTTATTTATTTTTCTGAAAAAAGCATGATGATTAAGATGTGTCCAACATCAAGAATAGCTCAGGTGCCTGGGTACTGGGTAGAAAAATGATATACTCTGGAGTTCTGTTTGTACTTCTAACTCTTTTAGATTTAACAACACTTCTTCAGGCAAAGTTTTAATTTACTGCATCCTGAATTTCATTCGTAATTCTTTTTCATCTGTTCACACAAACATTCTTGTTTAAGACAAGTTTGAATGTTTACACCTCACCCTGAGCAAAAAGCATGTGAGCATATATGTGTTGTGTCTTGACAAAGTCACACTGCCCTCAATGGCCTGGCCATGTATACAACATCATTTTTGGTAGTTTTAGTAGACCTGTGTGCAAGACGGTTGTTATAAAGAGAGTTTCATTCAAACACAAGATGTTTTTTTTTTTTTTTACAAAAATGATAACCAAGGTAGCTGTCACTAGATTGTTGTTGTTTTTAAGGCCTAAGCCCACTGAAACCAGGTCAACTTGTGGAGGTAATCCATTGCTGTTATTCATATTCTTTAAATCCTTTCACCAAGGAAGAATGCACTTCGAAATGAAAGCATAGCCTTACTACCTTTGAAAATAAGAGATAATGAGGTACAGCTTGTAGAAAATTAGGATTGAGCAGGTTTACCTTGGATGCTAATGCACTCCTTGCTTACATATTGCAACACTGTAGGGTTGGTCCGTCATTGTATAATTGAGGCTCCTATTTAAACCCACAAAAAATCATAAAGAACTTTCTAAGTTTTTTTATATCTCTAGTTCAAAAGAGAGTTCTTAGTCTTTTCACATTTACAAAAACTGTTTACTGGTTCTGTCATTTGTGGTTTATTTCCCATGGCTTAAGATGAGAGTATTTTACATCCTGTCTGGAGTGAAATCTTGCTTTTATTTTGAAGGAGAAAGTAAGGAACTTCTAGTAGGTTGCAACAGTTGTTACACCAGTTAGAAAAAAACATCACTACAGATCAAAAAGTAAATAAAAGAGGAACAGAAAAAGTTGTGATTTTTGATATCAAAAGTTGCAGATTACTTTTTACTTTACCACTGAGCTGTTTGTGAGTTACTAAAACTGATAAAGGCAAAGGCATTGCATTGTCCTTTTTTTATTGGTACAAATGTCCTCTCTGACAAGAGAAACTGATTTGATTTAAAGGTTACATATTTTCCACTTTTTCAACCAGTTTGAACTGGTCCCAAATGTCCCCTAAGAGTTTTTTTTTTTTAAATCTTCTTGTCTGCAGAAGCAAGAAGTGTACATAGCTATAAGCAGTCCAGAATGGTGTACCTGTTTCAAGGAGAGGGGGGCTCTCTGCACGGGCTGTGTGCTTTGTCAGCAGGGGTGGTCAGTAATGAAGAAGATTTACGTGAGTACTGTACTTAAGTACATTTTTTGAGCATCTGTACTTTACTTGAGCGTTATTTTTTTTGGAAACTTATGACTTTTATTCCACTACATTTGAAAGACAAATATTGTACTTTTTACAATATTTCTGTGAAGGGTCTAGTTACTCGTTACTTTTAAGTATAGCTTTGAAGTCAGAAATTTATTTTCTCTTCTAACATGCGATCTGCGTGTGATTTGTTCAAGTGGTGATGCCGTACCTTGTGCATGTGCTGCTCAGATCAGGCAGGTAAATGTTGAGCTAACGTTAAACAAAAAATTGAAAACGGCATTGGTTGTGCTTTTGTGGATTCAATCGTGTTTCAATAGGCATTTCTCAAGACTTTGTAGCATATTTTACAAGCTTTTTATTCTACAGGTTCTATAAGCAGGTCAATGCATTCAGTAGGTTGTTTCAGTCATTAGGTTAAATCAAAAATGTACTTTTAATACTTGAGTATTTTCAAAAGCAGGTACTCCAGTACTTTAACGTAAGCAAAAATTTTACTGAACAACTTTCACTTGTATTGGAGTAATATTTGACCAGGAGTGTTTATACTTTTACTCAAGTAATGGAGTTGAGTACTTTGCCCACCACTGTTTGTCAGTCAGGGGGCGATCACACAGAGGCACATTGCTCAAGGCGCAGACCCACCAAAAACTTCCACAGAGCAAAAAAAAGGAGGGATTGCTTGTAGAGAAGATCTGTGTCAATGCACATACAGCCACATAATAAGTGAAAATGAGCTTGAAAAAAAGAAATGCTCTCAAATTTGCTTCAGCACACATTCTTGGCTTTAAGTTGATGGACATTCAGCGGTTTAAGTGAGGGACTCTTTTCGTCTCCCTTCATTGTCAGTCAGAGCGACTTACAATATTAACAAAAATCAGACTTTCTGAGGGCATCAGTAGTCACCCATAGATGTTCACTGTGACTCTGCTTCTTCCACTGAAAAGTCGAAAGTGCTTTACCTTTTAACTGTGTGGTGCAGCAGCAGAGAAAGAAGCCTGGTAGATGCGTTGTTACATTGGAAAGCAATCATTTTAATTGCAATGCTTTTCTTGCGACACTTCCCTGTGTGATTGCCCCTTAGGAGTATGTATGATTTAGGTCATGACAGCTTATTCTGGGTGTAGCACAACTCAAGTTATGATAAACAACCTTTAACTTGTCAGAGGGGTTATCTGACAGAGTTTTGATGATTGTTTTGCCATACACACTGTAAGAAGCTTTTCTTTATCCATTCCTGTGTGCCATCCACAACTGGACTGCTACACTGCTTCCTTAATTTCTTGAGGTACAGAACAACCCAGGATCAAACCCTTCACTGTTTGTGTATTAATCCATTAAAAAAGTGTCAGTAGGAGGAATTCTTGCAATGTGTCATTTATGTAAGGCAGGTTTGTGTGCATGCCTCACAGCAAGAAGATTGCTGGTTCAATCTCTCTGTATGAAGTCGCATGTTGTCCTTGTGTCTGTGTGGGTCTTCTGTGGGCATTCCAGTTTCCTCCCACAGACCAAAAACACACTTGTTTGGTTGACTGATGACAATAAAATGTCCTTAGGTATAAGCATAAGCGTAACTATTTGTCTGTCTTTCTATGTGGCCCTTTGATCAGTTGGTATCCAGTGACCCCAAAAGGGTCAGTGGTATAGCTGGTGGCTGGATAGATGTTATTTACGTGTCATTTTGGACAGCATTATTTCAGTGTATGTGGAGGCTGGTTACATTTTTTGCTCTACTCTGGCTTTAAATTATCTTGCAATAGATTGACTGAAAGTAGCTTGTTTTGTCAAAAGACACCACTTCCACATGGGGTACATCGCTTTGTCCAAAAAAGGTCTTCAAAATGGACATCATAAGGCCAAAGTTCCAAACAGGAGCTTTAAATGAATCATAATTAGCAGGGAAAATCTCCAGTTCTACTTGAAAGTATAATCATTTCAGGTACTTTGTTGTTACCTTCCTGATGAAATAGAAACAAGGGCTCTTTCAAGACTTTCAGATTTGTACACACAGATGTGCCTCCTCTAAACCATGTGAAACATCTTCCCAGCATGCCTTCAAAGGCAGGTTAAAACAAACAAAACCTGATGCCTCAATTATCGGTGCGTCAGAAAGTCTCACTCACAGACTGGTAAGTGCAGTTAATTACAGTAGAACTGCATTTAATTCACCGTGCAGCTCAGAAACCTCAAACACACACACACTATCACACACACACAGGATATAGAGTGAGAGGGAAGGAGAGGTAAATGAAATGTTTTCACTTGCAGCCAATTACACAAAGAGGAACCATGTCATTATCTGCATTTGTGGATTCTGTTTTCCCAAACTGTGCTCGGCTGTTGGCTCATTAACAGTTTGGAGGGAGGGGGGGTCCTTTCAGGGGGCTTTTCTGTGTAAATGCGTCTAATGCCAACATGACCAGGAGGCTGCTGAAGGCGGTTTGGGCAACCATTTGTCACCACAATCCATCTTGATAATGACTAGCAGTCCATACATAATGCTCTTGGAGCTAAGTGCTGGCAAGAATGTGAGGCAACTCCTCCACTGCAGCAACATTAAGTGCTTTAGTGGAGGATGAGGGCCAATTAGTAATGTTATGATAGTACGACATTTCATGTTTTCAGATTAGGATGGTACTACTTAGCTGCAGTGATTAACACCACCTTCCACTGACGCTCTAAGTGGGAGTTTTTTTGGTGTAAATTCTTAACCAACCCACTGCACTTTAAGCAGATGTATGATCGGTGAAACAGCCTTAGCTCACACCTCCTGACAGCATCACATCTACTGTCTTTATCAGCTTATCTCAGATTTACACTGAAGCTGTTATTTCAATGAGTGGCATGAATGGAATATTTTTCTGTAAGACTCCATCTGAAGGTCTACTACAGAAGTGCTTAAAGGACACACATCTATGCATTTAATCTGAATGTGTTCACAGGATAACAAGTGAATTTGAGTTCATAATTTTTTTGTCAATGGCTGCTAGAGTATGTTCACAGTCATTAACATTAACTGTGCACCTCTGATCCACCTGTATTCCCAGTCTGTCCGAGCACCTGACACTTTAAGGCCCCCTTATTCATGTAGACCCAGTCCGCTCTGAAGTGATGGGTCAGTTTACCGCTGCTCAGTGCTGTGTCTTCACTGTATTCTGGCTATGGTCCATGCTACTAATAGGCTTAAACTGCTCATGTTACACTGGAAGGTCTATGGATGAGCCGTTGATGTAGCTACCAGTGCTATAAATGGGAATAGGGGTACAAGTCTTGGTTCTACTGACTTTTTGTCTTGTGCATAGAAGGGCTCTATCCATCCAAGAAAATACACTAAATAGCATGGTAAATTTTGGAAAAGCAAAATGTTGGCTCCTTAAGAGATCTCAACTCAAAGTTATCAGTATATAAAAATGCAGAATTCTTTCAAGGTGTCCAACAGATCAATTTGCACTTGAAGTGAGTCGTATCAAGTGAAACATTCAGAATCCATCAAACATCCACTAATCAATTTTCATGCATTTGTTTTTAAACAAATGACTTTAAGGAAAAGTACATTGTTTTAATTGTTCGTACAGGGTCTTTGTCCTCCTTCAGTGCAGACTGAACAGGGGGTGTGTTGTTTTCAGTGTTAGCTCGGTCTTTCTAGCTTTCATATGATTTTTTGTTTTTCAATTCCAGCCTAAATGTTTTTGTTGTTTTGTTTTAGACTGTCTGCAGTGTTTCTATGTGACTAATTTAGCTGACACTAACATCACAAATACATGAGCTGTATATTTTGAACATGTTTTCTGGCCTCTTTGTGCACAGCAGACAGGAGCAGATCCTGGGATAAATACCATTTTTATTACAAACAGTAAATGCACTGTGAACCGTCAATCTATTTGAATCAAAAATCCAAAAACTGTAAATTTAGCGGGGTTTTTTTTTAATCATGGTGAATTTGCAAATGAACAATACTTGAGTTTTGATGCATTGACGCAACTGGCAAAAGTAAAAAGCTTAAGTTATGCAATGACGGAGTTGCAACATAGTAATTTGACTTTACGTTGGCACTACCAAGCTTCAGTCTTGTCCCTCAAACTTTTATGGTTAATTCTTCTGTAAAAAGCTTTCTTCCTTTATCAAGTTGGCGCTCACAACTGTGTCAACTTCATATATATACCTTGGTTTGGTAAAGACGATCAAAATGATGAATTTTACAGCCCCAGACAAACTCTGTAGTCTTAGGGAGCAACTTGTCAGCAGCTTTCTTTTTTTTATAACATTGTTTACTCTGTAAAAGTGGAGCTATCCCAGATGTTCTTTATTTTGTGGAACAACATGTTTGTGTCAATGTTGGACCTGATTTTTTATCATTAATCTGAAAATTCATTCAAAAACACTGTAGACTTTGAGAAAATGAAACTGGATGAGCTTAAATGCTAAGTAACTTCTGCATTCTTGAAACATTCCTTTTTGATAAAGCTTTCAGTTAGAGCTGGCTCAGGCCTGGACCAGCTCAGAGTTAAGCTGCAATAGGCTTAGACTGCCAGGGGAATTGGCACACTGAGCTCCTCTCTCTCTATCTCTCTAACACTCTCTCTCCATCCTCTACCTCTATATACATGCCTCTTTTTTGATTGCTCTTACTCGTCTCTGGTTCTTGTCTTGTTGGCAGCCTGGGATCATTAGTGTGGACGACCTGCTGCTGTGGACCTACTAAGCTTCAATAATTACAATTACAAATATTTTGCCTTTCCTTTAGGCTCATTCCATTATTATTACAATTCCTAACTTCAGAGAGATCAACAACATTAAACACATGGTAGTTCTGCAAACAGCACATGTATTTTAGTATTGCCTTTACAAACAATTATGGATGACCTGCTTCCATGGACCAGCTTAACATCAAGTGCTTTATTCTGCATCCACCATCAACAGAAATGACATCATTCATCATAAATTCATGCTTATAGACCAGGTAATTGAATGGCAGTTCAAACAGATCCTGCTATATTGATCGACATCATTCCTCCCCAGTTTATAGCCATTATAGACCTTAATATTAATAATAGATTACTCACTCCATCCGTGGTTGTTATTGATTATACCTCAGTAATAAATACCTTTAAAACCATACAGACACGATGACCCTCTTGAAAACGAGATGCCACATCTCAAGGGGCTAACCTCGAACAATTCAGCAGAGACAATTATGAAGAGAACAGATTTATGATCTGGTCCATGGATCTGTCACTACCTTTAATTCTCACTTTAGTCCCTTTGTCTCTGCCCATCTCCCTTCCTTTGCCCAGACCCCCAGCACGGCTTTGGTGGTGGCTGTTCAACAAGAGACTGGTTCCAATACAAGATTTCCAACTGCAGAGTTTTTTTTCTCACCACTGTTACTGTGAGCCCCCTTCAGATGCACTCTTGTAGGTTGGTCCAGTGCTGCGCTCATGGAGGATTCATGTATGTATATGTGTGTTCCACCTTCACAATATCAACCATCTTTGCGCATCTCTGACCCCAAACAGCACTGCCTTTCTTGTTAATGCCCTCATTACTTCTCATTTAGAATATTATAACTCTTTACTCTCTGATGTTTCCCACAAACTCCTCCATAAACTTCAACTGCTCAGAATTGAGCTGCCCAGATCATCATAAGAGCCCCCTCCACTGAACACATCTCGCCTGTCCTCCAACAGCTCCACTGGTTGCCTGTCAAATATGGCATTAGACTGTAAGAGTCTCCTTCTTACATTCAAAACCCTCCACAACCTTTCTCCTTCATATCTCTCTGGTCTTCTCTGTCTGTAAACTCCTTCTCATACCCATGAAAACTCCCCTCTTCAGGGTTACCTGTTCACTATAATTATGTTTTTTGTTTGTTCTAATCCAACCATTATGTTTTTTTTTAACTGGATATTGCTGCCTTTTATTATTATTAATAATAATAATAATACATTTTATTTAAAAGCGCCTTTCATGACAACCAAGGACGCTGTACAAGATTAAAACAATAACAACAAAATCAACAATATAATTATTGTGTTGTTTATATAGCTATTGTATATGTAAGTTGACCTTAGGTTTCTTGAAAGGCGCCTGTAAATAAGATATATTGTTACTATTATTATTATTATTATTACTATAAATAACAGGGACATTTAACTCTTTTAACTCTTTCTGTGGGATGAAAATGTAGGGAACAGTTTGGTAAAAGTGGAGGTTCAAATGAGACATAATGGAAAATCTTTAAATTTTGGGATCTAAAGGGTTTTTGAGGCAGTTTATGTTGTGGGGTCCTGTGATGGTCATCTGATGAGACCATGAGTAACTTAAGCCGGTCACTACTTTTTAGGTGTATTATTGCCCAAAAGTAATGCAAAGACTGCCTCAGATTGTTATTAAGTTTTTTGCATTGTTAATATTTTTTCTGTCATTTCAAATTGAAGTTTCTAAAGCTGTGTTTCTATACAGTTATCACTTGAACTGACGGCTTGTTTGTTCAGCTCACTGGATTAACTTTGTCCTCACTGCAGACAAACCGTTTCAATCTGCAACTGTTTTGAGTGTTGTGTTTACATACGTCCAGACAAACTTGGAACACCAGAATAACTACTCCTAGAAGGGCTGGGCAGTACGGCCAAAAAATAAAATCCCCATTTTTTTCACACAAAATTTGGTCAAGGTTTTTAATGTTTTTTTTCTTCTACATCTTAGAGGGAAAAAAACTACAAATAACACAGAAATCAGGCAAAATAAGCTGCTTTTTGGTAATGGTCAAGTTACGCTACGTAGTTTGGGCACGGGGGAGGCTTGTCTACATTAACATAGAAAGCTACACTATTTTTAAAATATTAACATGGTACTGTCTCATTATTTTTGTAATTTTCATTTTTTATTCAACAAAAAAGTACAAGGCTAGAAATGTACATAAATGGCAGGCAAAACCATCACTACTTCTGCCAAGCAGGTTATGTTTTGCCGGTGTACGTTTGTTTGTTTGTCTGTTTATTTGTTTGGTTGTTAGCAAAATTACACAAAAGCTACTGGACGGATTTTAATGAAATTTCCTGAGATGTTGAATGGCCCAAATCAAAAATGATCAGATTTTGTGTTGATCCAGATAACTGCCATTAGCAAACAATCGTTTTTGCTCAATGACTGTCTAACTAATAGTGATATCAACATGATTCCGAGTGCTAGGCGTGGGTTTTCAGGACTCAAATTAGGATTGTGTCTTTATCATGACACTATTGCTTAAAGATGTAACAGCAATATGTGCTCTTGAAGTGCTTTCTAGTTAAAACTGAAAATTTTCAGCTTTTGTGTCTCTAAAGTGGGGGAGGGTGTTCATTTCTGTAGCCCAGAGGAAACAAAATGAGCAGATGAGTATGTCACAAAAACGAATCTAAATTTCTGTAATTTAAATCTTCTTATAATAAAAAAGTCAAATTAACTGATTTAATCATCCAGGCCAGACTCCAACTAACTAAAGGCATCAGAGGGAACTTTCAATAAACAGGTCTAAAAAACATACAGAAACTACTCATTTGCATGGGGAAAATGGCACCAAATAAAAGGTAAGGATTTATACCAGCTCAGGCATTTTGGATGGCTTGCTGCAGGTCTGAACTGTACTTTGGCTACACAGCATGAGTTTGCAGTGACCTATGCACCATCAGGTCAAGCGTGTTAAGGGGATTGAGAGTATTTTCTTGTAATCACGATATTCTTAGCAAGAAAGGTGAATGTGCTGCTGGCTTTAAAAAGAAAGATTAATTTTAACAGAAAATTTTCCCACAAACTGGTCAAAAAAATCTAGCCTTACTTTTAGCACTTTAATCCGCTTTCTTTAAAAGTTCTCCCAGTACCTGTTCATGTGTGAACTTCACGTGTTAAGAGCACCATTAAGGCTCCTATCAAACGCCAGTTTTACTATCTTTAGAAGCTTACGATGAAGTGTTTTCTGTTGCTAAAGAAAGTGTAATGTGTCCGTGTGCTAAATCCTCTTTGACATCAGAGCAGACTGTGCAAGGTGGAGCAGTCACCACAGCTCTAAGCAGGATCAGAAGGCAAACTCCCCACCTTTCACTGCACGCATACTGGAGGAACACACGCATGCATGTTCACACACCCACCCAAGATCACATCAGTGCACACATGACTACACAGATGTAAGACAGTGTTACATAAAATTAACCTATGACAAGAAAGGGAGATCATTTAGTGAAAAGACAAAAACGTACTTAAAATGAACATCAGCATCTCCATTCTTGTAACAATATCATCTGTATTCATGATACAGCATCCTGTCATCACTCACTAATGCTCTCACTCTCAGCACTAATTCCCTTAAACCTCCAGCCACTAATTATAGTCATTTACCACTTCATCCAGAGCACCTTACAATACCTTGAAGCATATATTTTACAATTGGGTGGCCTCAGTGGGAATCAAACTAACTGCTGGCAGAAATACCAAATAGTTGAACAACTCTGACTGGTAGAGTTACATGGCTGTGTGCTTTGTCATTCACAGAGTCGCTGAGCCACACTGCCTTTTTATGTCTGTCAGAGTTTTTACTGCCAACTTTTTGGAGGCACTGGCATAGGGCATGTTGAGCCAGCACATATTTGAAAGATTATTTTCTCCACATGCAAAAGCTACATGGTACTTTAAAACTTTTCACCCAGCACATCCTGTGAAACCTTTTTAATAGATTTTACAGCCACACAAATAGAAAACTGTAAATGATAAATGGACTTTAGCTTATATAAGAGGTGGTCATGATCTCAGTCTCATCTCATGACCAGCTGAGTGGTTGCATGTGGTTGTGTATTGCTTCGTTTTTTTTCCTAAGTTAGTGCAAAATAAGTACTTTTAAAGACATAGGTGCCAAAACAGTTCTTAAATTGTGACTTTTAATTAACATTTACTCTTGTCTGCCCTTGTGATAATGCCTCTTTTGCCTGTTTAATGTCCGCCTCTTAAGCCAGAAGGTAATATTTAACAGCTCATTGAGCAGAGAAGAATGGCATGGACTTAAGCCTGTATAGCGATTTTCTAGTCTCCCTGACTACTCGAAGTGCTTTTACACCGCAGGTCACATCTACACATTCACACCCGTTTGCTCTCACATTCACTCACTGATGGTTGAAGTTTCTCTTTAAGTTATCCATCAACATTTTGCTAACACATTCTTGCCTTTTCAAATCCATTTACATGCCACTGACACAGCAGTGGGAGTAACTTGGGATTAAGTGTCTTGCCCAATGACACATCAACATGTGTCAGTCAGAGCTGGGCTCAAACCAGTAACCTTACGATTGATGGCAGAGCACACTATCAGACTAAGCCACTGATTGTGTCAGTTCAAATTAATATTTAGCAAATCAAGAGGTGAATTTAAGTAGTCCTGTCTCATTAAATGTTTTGAATCAAGTGATCACAACCAGTACATACTACCTGCATAATAAATAATATTTGAATAGCTTTTGGTACCTAAAAAATGTTGAATGGTTTGATTCAATTAATTTATTTGTAATGGCAAAAAAATCCTCAACCAGATATCATCCAGCCTTATGAATGTCTTTCCTTAAGTTCTTTAAACTTGTAAAACAGTTAAATGGTATATTTTCTCTCTTTTTAAATGTAAAGGTGAAAAGGCAGAGAAAGCTGCAAATTGATGTCACCTGCCACATGAACTTTAACAGCATTAGCCATTTATAAAATATCTTAACTGCCAAGGAGGTTATATTTTTTCCGGCGTATGT
This sequence comes from Cetoscarus ocellatus, assembly GCA_037902135.1. Taxonomy (NCBI): domain Eukaryota; kingdom Metazoa; phylum Chordata; class Actinopteri; order Labriformes; family Labridae; genus Cetoscarus; species Cetoscarus ocellatus. The sequence goes on along the minus strand of JBAMNC010000031.1, from coordinate 298,726 downwards.
TTGTTCGTATGTTTGTTTGTTTGTTAGCAAGACTATGCAGAAGATTTTGTTGAAATTTTCAGGAGATGTTGGTAATGGCCCAGCTTCAGATGGTATTTAAAGCTGCAATTTGATGTCATCCTGCCCCCTGAAAGGTCTGTAAAAGTGGTTTTAATTCAGAGGTGGGTTATATTACTTGGAACTTCTTGTACTGTTATTAAATATCCTTAAAAAGATGTTGATACTGATTAAACTTTTTCATGGTTTGTTTCCTATAAGTTTTAGTATAGTAGTAAATTGATGTCATCCTACCAAGTGAAATGCCTTAAATCACATTGCTTCATTTCTTATGGTGGTAATACTTCTTGAAACAGCACGTTATTACAAACCCACCCAATTCTTGCACTTCTAAAAATGTTGAATGATCGCATCCTATATACCACTTCTAGCAGTTTAACACATAAGCTGCTATTAAAACAACCTCTAAACAATTCTTGATCCTTGTAAAACCTAAACCATTTCTTCTTTCTGAACTATAAAATGACTAAATGTCAAATAAAATAATAATTCTTAATTTTCATCACACTGCATGATTCTTTCAATTTACATGATGCTTATTTATTACTGACTTGCTGTATACTACAAACAGAAGTTTAAACTATTTTGAATCGCCCTTTTAATGTAGCGATATCAGCGAAACAGTTAAAATGGTTTTTGTCTTAAACTAAAAAGTATGAAATTAGTGTTCACCTACTTTGTGAAATTCCCTTAATCAAATGTCATTAAATTAGAAATGGGACAACCTTACCCTGACCCTTGGACCTAACCTTAACCTCTCATTAACCTTACCTGTGTGGACAATCTTGATACCAGTTAAACTATAAAACTGTATCACATTTCTTACATGTCAAGAGTTTAAGTAATGAAAAAGTGGCAAATGAATACTACATTTAAGAACTATATCAAACTGCGCCCAACTCTACCATTTAAAGCAACTTTAAAAAGTTCTTAAAAACTGATAAGTGATCCCTGGTCTGTTAATTTTCATGTAAGAGGCTTAAAATATTTCTTTAAAAAGTACAAAATAAAGTCTGGCTTATATACCTCTCACCACAGCGTGAAGCAGGACAGTTACACGTCAAGGATGCAGTTAAGGGAGGTCGTCCACCTTCAGTGGTCCTTGCGTCCGCTTCCAGGTTTCAGTTTCCATGGCAACATAATCTGTAGTATCCCGAGGCTCCTTGTCCTTGCTCCTCTTTTCACCCTCCTTGCCTGCTGAAATTTCAAAGTCTTGGACACGCTCAGTTTTCCATCCTCCTCAGTCCAGATGTAACTCTGTCTTCCTCTCAGTCTCAGTATGACTTTCCCTTTCTGGTCTCTACTCTTGAAGTTTCCTGGTTTGAGTCACAGTAAACTCATACCTTAGTGCTGCAGAGACTCTGTGTAGTCTGTCTTTGAGAGTGTTTGAGTCACAGCAGAGGCTGCCTTACTTTCAATCCCCACCACCCCCTTCCCTCCTCAAGACTGGGAGGGTTTCTCCTATTGGTCCTGGTCATAATATGAATCAAACCAAGCTTTACTTTTATTTAAGGGTCTTTCACCCTCCGTCTGCCTCTTTCTGACTACTTCAATTCTTATGTTATTTTTTTCTTTACAGCGCCCATCCATAAATGACAAACATATCTAAATGACAACACTTTTTGGCCCAATTAAAGTGAATTTGACACTTACATTTCCAGTAAGCGACTATCATTTTTCCTCTATGAACAACAAAGACCTAAATTATGAAGCAACAATAATGTCTTACAATAGCCTCCAGTCATTCTCTCCCATTGGCACTGTGTGACCACATCATATCATAACCCATAATCCCCCCTCCCATAAATCATTTTATGTGTCCACACCAAGAGCAAGCTTTGAAAATTGCCACAGCTCACATTCCAAGATGCAGCAGAAACAATACTGTCTGTCTGTTTTGTGGCTCTTGTCTGGCTGACCACTGGGCACAGACACTAAGCCCTCTGAACGCAACTGCTGGCATCAAAGAGCTGAAACATCAACAGAAACTGCAGAAACCTCAGACACACTGGGTCTGAACAATAAGTCCTCCAGGGGAGATGGAGATGATGACACTTTTGCATGACAAGACTTCATTTGTTTGCAAAGAACCACAGTGCAGTTTCCTGAGCTGTGGAGGCTGAACACTGCTAGGAAATAATTTAACACCATCTAGTGGCACAAGGTGGAAGTACAGGGCTCAGGCTATTTTGTTGAATGCTGTGGTACAGTAGTGTGCCTCTCTAATATATCCGGGCCTGTTGATCAAAGATTTTGGCATCAGCAAGGGAGGTCAAATCTTCACAAGCTAAACGTTCTTGAGAGCTGCTGGTCAAATATTTTAAATTTGATGTTAGCAACAATATGGTGTCATATTTAACGGGGGAAAAAATCCCTTCTTTTGAACAAACCTCACTGTATGACAATTTAGCCAGCAGAAGTTTATAGGGAAAATATTGAACATATCTTCAATACCTCTATACCTATATACCTATACCTATACCTCTGTCTATACCACTTATCTCTGGAGGCTGGAGCCTATCCCAGCTCACACTGGGCGAAAGGCAGAGTACACCGTGAACCGGTCGCTAGCCGATCACAGGGCCACACAGAGAGACAGACTCAAGTCAACCTAATAAGCATGTTTTTGGTCTGTGGGAGGAAGCCACACATGCAAAGGAAGAACATGCAAACTCCACACAGATAAGGTCCTGCCTGACCCAGGGATTGAACCGGCAACCTTATTGCCATGAAGCATGTGCACTACCTGCTGCGTCGCCATGCCGCCCTCAGCAATCAGTATCAGTATCACTCAAAATGTTTTGTCTGCCCAAGGTAAAGCTAAAACATGGTACATATTAATTAAAGCAACACTATGTCACAATTTCACCTGAAAATTGTGGTTTCAAAAGTCTTTCAATGCAGGGAATAGTTTTGATCCCATTTCCACTGAGAAATTTGGCTGCATGCTGCTGTTCTCTTGCAATCTCTCTTGTTTGAGCGCATGTCCAAAACTTCAGTTCATGAGATAAGAGAACACTGCATTAAACTGTGGATATATCCTAACTATGTTGAGTATTTGGACAAAGGGACAAGAACAGCATCAACAGTAAATGCAAGGTTAATAGCTCTTGTATTGTTGCATTAAATTTGCCATGGTGCACAGACGTTAACCCCATTTCCACAGGAATCTTGGTACCTGCTTTTGGTGCCATTTCATTTGGCTACAAGTTGCAGTTCTCTTGTGAGGGTGATCACAGCTCTACGTTTTCACAACAGCCTTCTGCTAAAAAAAGTATTTTGGCCTGTCTCGGGCTGTCTGATGAAATGACCTAAATCGAGAGACAAAAGAGGTCAGTGATCAAGTAAGGAGTGGGCTAAAAGGAAAAAGACAAACCATAAAAAAACAGTTGGCCCCATTCTCTTTGTTGAAAGTAAGTACACTGTAAGATCAGCTGTCAATTCCTTTTTAAGGTGGAATAGTTAGATATTGTCTGCCCAAGCAGTACTATGGCAGAAACGTGTGAGGTCAAACTTCCTCTGGGTTTGGGCCACTGGTAGTCCAGAGTGCCCACACTGTGACAGAGATGATTTTTTTAAGTGTTCTGACCATTTTTTTAAAAGAAGATTTAAGGTTTTAGGAAAAAAGGACATGACTGACATGGCACATGTCCAGGCGGAGTCCTTATTGGTCAAACAGCCTCAACTCTCACCTCAGTATGACCTCTTCCTGTATGAGACGGTTGAGCTAAAGTTTGGTTGAAATAGCTTGCACAGTTTTGCAGCGAGCAATGTTCCAAGGGCTCCATTGAAAATCAAATAGCTGATGTCACAAGGCTTCATCCAGTTCTTTTTAGTCTATTGCCATTCCCCACTCGCCCTCCGTGATTTCAGACTATATTCACTGTCCTGTCTCTACAATAAAGGACAAAAAGTCCAAATAATATAAAACCTTCTCTAAGTCTGTTATCAGCTCTGTGTTAACACCACTCTTGCAGATAAAGCATCCCAAAGTCATATGATAGACTACTCAATGTAGGAATGCATTCATTTTGCAAGTCTAGTCATTTGTTCCCCTTGTTTTTTTGTAAAAGTTGTTACTGAGGACAAAAATCCCCATTTCAGTTCCTTTTTGCTACAGCAGGGAAAATACCAAAAGATAGAGAGAGAGTAAAAAAGAAACTCTCAAAGCATCTATATAAATTTTTTTTTTTTCCTCTGCCTATTGGCAAGACATCATGTATGTGTGCAGCTGCAGGGAAAACACAGCTGTGTGAGTGCACACACAAGACTGTCGGATTCTGCTGATGTAATGTTGCATTAAAACACACTTATGAGGCATGTTGCATTATGCACAGCTGTGGGTTATTTTGTATGCCTCTCCACAGTTTATTGTCAGATTGTGAGCACTGAGAGAGCTGTGGAGGTTATCATGTCTGTTATCCTGTCATAAATCTGAAGAGTGAAGGTTTGTGGAAAGTAAACAATGCTGTAGATCAGGGTTGTCCAAACTTTTATCACTGAGGGTCACATGAAAATGTCAGGTTGTCTGGTCTGCGTTGATATACCTACCTGTCATGTATCAGAGCTGGTAATAATGGCTGGACAAGGCAAGCAGTCACTTGCTGTAAAAGATTTTGGGGTGGCTAAATAAATACGAGGGGTTCCTGATAGGCCAAGGCTACTACTGGAGGGGACCCAGTTCATGATAAGAATGACCGTCTGAGCTTGACAGATGCTTGAAGATGACCGACACAATATTCTCTGTAAGTTGGACCTTGAGATGGAGAAAATGATGAAGCAAATGAGGGCAATTTATTCATCAATCTGTTATCTATAACGCACGAGCTATATGTTCTAGTGTGGGCTTATTTTCCTTTATTTTGGATTTGGTGTAAGTCAACGAAAAGCAGACCACAAGCCCCCAGGCCACAGTTGGCCCTCAGGCCGTAGTTTTTACACCACTGCTGTAGATTTATGTTAGATTTGACACAACTACAATAGGAAATACTGTTAGTTCATTGCCATTTTTATAACCACAATAAAAAGAGTGGTTGAAGAGCTTTTTACTGTAACCCAAAAGAAAAGCTACTTTTGTTACTTTTTTCTGTTTTGGTTTGAAAATCTAGTTAAATATACATATTCTGGGACTTAAAGGGCAAAATATTTGATTTTAGTATGATGATCATAATAAATGTTCTCATATTCTCTTACTGTACTCTTACTAGCCAGAATTGTGCATAGCCACTGTGTTTTCAAGAGTCTTTCGTTCCACAATAATCACATCATAATCAGACATTGAAAATCATCTTCAAGCTCATGATTTGAGATAAAAGAGCAGAAACTTTCTGTTGGACTTTTTTAAGTGTACATCATTGAGCACAAAAAACTCAGTCTCTGAAGATATTTGTTGGATCAAACAAAGCAGTTTTCTTTGCCTAAATTTAAGTTTGTTTTCTCTTTCTAGAGGTCAGCCGAATTCAGGGTTCTGTTTGTATCAGGATCCAGATCCAACTAAAACTTTTTGAATAAGAAAACCATGAAGCTAAATCTTAGTAAAGATGATCAGAATACTGTATACAGTGTCTTTAAAAAATGCAAAAAATAATCCAAAGCCAGGCGGTAACAGATAGAGGGCCAACTTTAATAATACAAGTAAGTAAAAGTGTCTTTAAATATGGTATAAAAATAAATGCAGGAGAGAATAACAAAGAATTATGTTCTACATAAGACAGGAGACGGCTTTTTGTCATTCTGAATCGTGACTTTACAAGTGCAATGAAACCATATGTGCTAATTATTGTAGTGTAATAAAATAATGCAAAGCAAAATAAGTGCACATTAAATAATTGTAATAATAATCATAATATATATATGTATATATATTGTATATTCATTCTGCACAACACTTCCCATAGCGTGACAAATTATCTGTGACCTTGGACCTCAGTAAAGCAATGACACTGGTTAGATTTCTCAGTCTTAAGTTGTTGATTTGTATTTTTTTCCTGTTTTTTCTCTTTTTTTCTCTCTGACATCGTTTGTTTGAGCTGGACAAGAGAGCTTTGGGCCTCAATCCAGCAGTAAAGATGGAAAGAAGTAGTTTGCCAATCTGTTTCACTGTCCTCACAAGTCCAGCAGCAGCGCCCTTTTCGTTTTCGGAGAATACTGGAAATATATCAGGTACTGTAAGAGGAGAAGGAGCACCCTCTCCATGGACATGCAACATCCTGTGGACAACAGATGAAACAGACGGCCCTGGCTCATTGGCCGGCTGAGCCAAGAGCGCATGGACAGACAATGAGGACAAAGAGATGAGATGGTCTTCCCCTCTCCATGTCCCAGAGAGAGAGAAAGAGAGAGATGGCATTGATTTGAGCATGATGGCACACGACTGGTCAGCCTCTTGGATGCTAGTGGTTTCCCCTGCACTGGGAGAAGAAACAGGTGGAGAGAAGAGGGGGGGGATTAAATATGTGTTTATTTTTCTAGGGTAACAACAAAATAAAAGCAATGACCAAGCTGCAGGAAATGTACATTTTAAACAAGGGGCATCCTGCTGTGTTGAACAATGAAGATAATCTCTTGGGCAAATAAATTGGGGCAGTCAAGTTGGTAGCCATTTTGAGAATGAAGATATCTTGTTGTGAATGTTGCAACCTTACAAATGGTAGCTCAGATAAAAGGCCAGAATGCCCTGTATGTAGCACAACAGTGTTTAGCCTGATAACTAAAAATGTTTCAAACCCCAACTGTGGAGCTTCATGTCCAGCACAAAGGATAACAGTAAACTGCTTGGCCTCATGAAGAGTTCATAGCTGTGAGGGGCTGGTTAACATTTTTATGGTATCAGTGGGACCCACCAACCAGGGACATTTTCTTGAAACTCTTGGATTGTGGGTAGTGTAGTTATCTTTTAAATCAAGATTTCAAGTATTTCACAGTCCATTATTTTTAATGGTGTATATTTAGTGTTAAAGTTTGACGTACTAATCATCAGGTTTTTTTAGAACCTGAGAAGGGCAATGGCAAGGGTGCTAACAAAAAAAGTCAGAAAAAGATATATGTAGATAATTTTTACTGTTACTACATTTAAAGAGCATCACAATGAAGTATTAATAGTTCTGAAATATTCATAGAAATATGCATAAATATTGGGCATTACCTGGAAACAAGAGCCTTCAGAACAAGTTCTTACTTTTCTGCAGAGAGAGACAGACACATTAGTACCATACAGAAGATTAAAAGGTAATAAAAATGTAAGCCCTGATATTTTGTGAAGTATGAAATCAGATATGCTTCTCTGTTGTCATTTAGAATACATTATAAAAGACAAAAACAAATCCGAACAATTTACTGTATTCAAATCACATTTTGTCATAAAGATTTTTCTCTATAATCCTCAAATCTCCTTTGACAGAATCATGAGCAGACAAACTGTAGGAGGTGTGAGACAGAGAAGGTTTAAATCTCATAAATACACCTGTATAAATGTGAATTATTCATCATGTTGTGACAGCTTCAGTGTCTCTGCAAGTCATTATGGTTCCTACAAGTCGACAGGAGTACTGCATCAGCAGCTCCATCAACTAACCTGAAGCAGACTCTGGTGTGATAAATTTAGTCCTCCTGAGTCTCACTGTACGTACGATAGACTGTGGGAAACACTGACTTTTTTCTTTAATGCGAACTGGTTTGCGCTTTTAGCCAAACTATGCCACACACAGCTGAACTCAGAAATTGCATATCCATCCTAGATACAGTACAGGACTTAACTGGTGTGATCATTCAAATCTGAAGCTTAAAACAGACTGGTCTGTATTTTGAATGAAGGAGTAGCCTTCTCTTCTTTAAGCAATAGAAACCCCACCTTGTATAACCCTTTAAAAGGAATATTAAACAAGCTCACTTTAAGAGATTAACATTGTATCCCTGACATATATGTTGTACAAAGAAATGCACAAGATCTATATACATAAAAAAGGGGGAAAAAGCACCACCATTGTAAGCAATGCAATCCGGGTAATGATAACAGATAGTTAAATTGTTCTTTTCTCCCTATCTTTTCCAGTAATGTCATCCTTGAAGCCTATTTGGTTTTATTTGAAGTGCAGTTTTAGAGATGAACATTGAGAGAAAGTTATAGTTAAGCAGAAATATGTAAGAGCACTCATATGATACAGTAATGCAACCACTTTATATCACTACCCAGAGAGCCTTGCACAACAATGACAGCCTGCAAGCAAATCTTTTTTGGAAATCTTTGAAGAATGTAGGTATTTTCTTTGTACAGCATGCATATGAGATGCACTTAAGTTGATCTAATAAGGATAATTGTATCTATTCTGTATGTAGGGTTCCCTTCAATGCTTTCAGTAATCCATGTATTAACTGAGTTATCTAAATTTAACAACCAGATTTTCATCAGAAATGAACGAATGCTATCATTGTGAGGATTTCTTACCTTCTTCTTGGCCTGTAATAACTCCTGGTAGGCACTGGACCGAATGAAACGGCTGTAAGAATCACTCTTCATCAGCTTGTAGATGTGTTCCTGTGTGGAGGCACATAATGTTAATTAGTGTGAAACAGCCTGAGGCATGGGTTACTCATTGTACTAAGCACATCTTTAAACAAAAATGTGAATCACAGATCGATGGCCATGATGATTATGCCATGTCTTTAAATTTGAACATGATCCACAACAGGTTGTGGATGTGGGAACCTCTTGTACCTGTGCATCCTCAAAGGCGTAGCGTCCAGGATCTTTGACATTCTGAGTGGTTTTGTCGTAGCTCTTGGAGTCCACGTTGATGGCACTGGGTGCTCCGGGGGCCAGAAACTCCTGCCAGATCTCTTGAACTCGAGTTGGAACTTCTCTTATGGGACGCTTCTTTAGCTCTTGGACTGCTAGCCAGAACCTGTAGACCAAGATTAAAGGTAATTATTTCTATTGATGCAAGTTCTTTGCACTATAAATGAAAGAACACATAATATGCTTTGCATTAAAGTCAACAAATTAAGGGTGAATCCCAATTCTACCCCTTAGCCCTTGTCTTACCCCTTACCCCTTGGTTTTGCGTGTTCATGTCTAGTGAAGTGGTGTCCCAATTCTCAGTAGGGCTAAGGGGAAGGGCTAAGACCAAGGGGTACATAGCCCTCAAAACGAAGACAGACCGGGACCTCACTTGAAACGAAGGGGTATGAGAATTTCCCATAATACACCGCGCCCGCCGACACGAGGAAGAGCGGAGACCGAAGAAAGCGCTTAATTATAAGTAATTATTAAATCAACCAGGAAATATGAACCATGTTATGAATTGTTGGTCGTATTTTACAGTTTCTCGTTATAACAAGCTAGCTTTCGCAGCTGTAGCTACGGTTATTGTCGCATCTGCCTACGTCACAGCTAGCTAGCGGCTCTGGGTGATGACGTAGCGGGCATTGAGTGGTGTCTCGTTTCTCAGCAGTGTGTTTTCACCCCTTCCCCTTAGCCCTCTGTTTTGAGGGCCAGGGGGGAAGGGGTAGGGGAAGGGGTAAGACAAAGGGGAAGGACTAAGGGGTAGAATTGGGATTCACCTTAACTACTAAGAAGATTATATTTATGCATGGTGCAAGGATACCTCCACTCTATGGTCACTACCAATAATGGTCATCAGACTCAGTTCAGTTCAGGTAATAGAACTGAGCACCATTAACTTTGAACCATTTGAACTTTGAACCATTGTCGCCATTTTTGTTTGGTCTGGTTAGCTTTCACACTGTACTCTGTCAAATAGACCAAATCCAGTCAAATGCTGAGTAATGTAGCCCCCTCACCATTAGCTGGGGCTGTAGCTGCACTCCTTGTTCCTGCCATCTGGCCTTTTGCTGCACAAAGTTTTATTCGTCAGATGGCACTCTCCTATTTACAGTTGAAATTTGTAACACTATGCCACAAACTTGTGGATGTAAATTTGTTTGGCTAGCCATGCTAACCTTAGCCTCTCTCTGCTTGATGCTGTAAAGTAACACAATGTCAGCTTTCCTACTGTTATGATCCTTTGCCAAATTAAACCCACGGCACTACAGAAATCTGGTTTGCTTTGGAGCAACCGGAGACCTCTGTTTCAAAGCAGACCAAAGTTTTGATCTTTGGTCTGCACTAGAGTTTTTCTGAGCTTTTTCATTCATTTTTGATGTACTTGTTCCTCTTCTACTCACCTATATTATAAGAAAAAGTTTTTAAGCCTCAGTACTTTTGGTACTATTTATCATTGGAAAAACAGAGTTTATTTTCACACATGAGGTGTGAGGAAGCATTGCAAATGTTGAAATCATTGTTAAACTTACAGGATTAAAGAGAATAATTCATCATCTTCAACATTACAGAAGAAAAAAAGAAAGAAGTGCAGATAAATGTTGGATAAATGTTTTCAGTCGTGAATGGTTGCCACAGAAGTCTGTAAATTTTCTTTTTTTTTAAATTTGAGTAGGTAGAATCATAAAGTGCATACAATGTTTGTTATCTTATTACATCCAGACCTTTTCAGATTTTTGTGGTTTACAGAAAAAGGGATAGGTACGCTTATCAGGCAGAACATTATGACCACTGACCAGTGAAGTGAATAACACTGATGATCTCTTTATTATGGCACCTGTTAGTTGGTGGGATATATTAAGCAGCAAGAGAACATTTTGTCCTCAAAGTTGATGTAAGAAGAAGGGAAAATGGGCAAGCGTAAGGATTTGGGCGAGTTTGGCAAGGGCCGAATTGCGATGGCTCGACGACTGGATCAGAGCATCTTCAAAACTGCAGCTCTTGTGGGGTGTTCTGGGTCTGCAGTGGTTAGTATCTATTAAAAGTGGTCCAAGGAAAGAACAGAGGCAAACCAGCATGGATGGCCAAGGCTCACTGATAGGCTGGCCTGCGTGATCCGATCCAACAGATGAGCTACTGTTGCTTTAATTGCTGAAGAATTTAGTGCTGGCTCTGATAGGGAGGCGTCCGAATACAAAGTTTGCTGCTTATGGGGCTGCATAGGGGGCCAACACAATATTAAGCAAGTGGTCATAATGTGATTCCTGATGTGAATATTCCACATGTTACATGTGAGTCCACTGATCTGAGTCTTTCAGTATTCCATATTCATTTTTCAGTGTGTAAATCACTTTTCATTTCGCCACAGCTGTCTGCATTCGATTTGTAAATCAATTTACAGATGGGTACTTAGTGTACACTTCAGTGCATACTTCCACCCCTACTGATAACCTTCCCCAATAAGTTTTGCACCTTTCCATCACATTAATTGTTCACAATTTAACTACTGGTATTTACAAATAAAATAAGAACATGTGAAGTAGGGGAGCTTATATTATATTGTATGTCCTGGAGTGGGAAGAAGGAGCATGAGTGATCTGGTAGAGTTTTACAACATTTGCTTGCAGAAGAGTTATAAACACAATCAATTTATTCCAAAATTGGTAGAAGTTTTTGCCTCTTTATCCTCAAGGTGTATGATTGATGTTTAATATTTTAGTTAATGTTTTTTGAGTACCATCAGTTCTAGAAAGGTTCTAGAAAGTTCTAGAATGATTTACCTCTACTGATAAAATTGTCTCCCAACATGACTGAATCGTGTCCCTATATTTTTTTACTTGTGTGTTTAAAATACCTCATAATGATTTTTCAACAGTCTAAGTTTTATTTCAAAATTTCATGCTGCTGTGGTAACATGTTTAAACTTAAATTAAAAACTTTATGATGCAGGAAAGCCTCACAGACAATAAGAATCTGATTTACATTTATGAAGAGTTTTTATATTTGTTAGTGTGTTTGTGATCATCTGTTAACCAGACATCATCATCCATCACCTAACAATCATTTAACTACCAGACACTTAGAATAACTAGGAAACACCATAAACTGTATGTACCATCAGAGGGAGCCGAGGAGCTCTCCGGCACAGAGCTAACTTTATTCATATTCATCTGTTAGTATGCACGTCTGATACTCTGCAGTATTCCTGTTACCATGAATAAAGGGATTATCATAATGCTCCTCCCCACCTGGGTTATTCCAGGCACAGCTACACTTGTGCACATTTTTAAAGCTGCATCCTACAGCTCCCTGATGACATCTCTTTAATTCTTAATACACAAAAGGATAGCTGGAAGTGCACATGTTGCTTTCATGTTGCTACTCATAAAAACACATTAATAGTGCATCTAAAGATGAAAATCAGATATACTAAATGTGAATACAAGATCTGCTTTGGGTGGTTTAGAGTTTGAGGCAAAGTCAACAATTTACACAAGAAGGCATCAACAGACCCTGCAGTATGATTGACAGGTTTATGTCTAAGATTTTGAGTAAATATAATAAGGCTCTGTGTTTGAGTAGGCATTGCTATTAAAATTGCTCCTAACTCTCAAACAGAAGATAAAGAGTTTCTTTGAACATTTCTTAGCTGCTTTTGAGATCATGATAATTCTTGTTAGACACCATCACTCAAACTGAACAGTTAATTTTTAAAGAATTAACATCTTAAATAATGCAGAGACACCTTCAAGCTAGTTATACAAGCAAATGAAGCTGCTTTTTATTCACACTTGGGGTGTCATTTTCCACTTTTAACCTGACAGACAGGTCCTTCCACTTTAGTCTTTTTAATCTGCAAGATTCCCAGTCACTCCTGCTGCTTTGTCATTCCCTGCATTGACCTGCATCACTTTTACTTGAAGCCCCCACCAGACAAGCATCCACCTGCTGGCTCTGATTCTGGGGGCTAAGACATTTTGTCATCATTTGTCAAAATTCTGCATCACTTTAAATGCTGTAAATATGACTTATCTCACTGAATATTGGACAATGTGAATCGGCAGACTCTGTTTGCTTTGGGGGGAGATTTTCAGCACTGTTGCATTTTTTTTTACTTTGTTTGGTTTTCTTGTACATTACACTTTATTTAGGCAGATCAAAACCTAGAGCTGCCTGCCTCTAGCTGGGGCTGTATAGCTGCAGTCATTGTTCCTGCAATTTGACAGATTGTTGGACTTTGACTCAAACATACACAAGTGGCTTTGAGCCATAACATCATTCTGCTCAAAGTAGTTCAAAAGTTTTCTGTGATGTAAAATAAAGATGAAACTGCATTTAGACGGCACTTGCATATTGACTGAAGCATTGTGTGACCATATTCTACATTATCTTGTTCAGAAAACAACGGAGGTGCTAGCAGTGATGATGTTAGCCACTTTCTGCTGAATATTGTTTAATGTTAACTCGCTAACTATTGCTAATGACTGAATTTGATCAAATTGATCACTGCTTTTTGGTTTGCATCTAGTGTCTAGTTACAGCAGTTGGTTGCTTAAATTGGTTGCCATCCCTTGACTCCAGAGCCTTGAAGTATAGGGTTTGCATCCTTAAACTTCATAGCATGTAAACACCAACATATGAGGTACAGTTAACATTGCTAGTGGTGCGGGTGAGTCGTACGGAATGATGAGTGGCAAAGTGCCGACCTGGCATATGCTCCCAAACTTGAACCTGTCTGCCCTGTTTGGTCCTTGTTTGGTTCAGATGGCTTTTACACCCACCATAAACCAAACTCTTGTTTGCTTGGAAGCTAGCCGAGAAACCAAAAGTTTGGTTCTTTGGCTCACACCAGAGTTTGTGTGTGCTTTCACGCCACCCCAATTCAATCAAACTTGCCAGAAAAAACATAGAGTATGTTTTGTCTGGAATAAACATGCCAGGCATGAAATTCCCTGGCACATTTAGCCAAATATCATTCTTAGCCAAATTATCGGCTTGTTCTGGTAAATGGTCAGTTTAGCTTCATGTTTTCAACCACTTTGTACTCTTCCAACAGTCAGAGTCAGTGCTGGGCTTGCCACCCTGAGTCAATGGGCTTCAATCACTGACACAGAAGTGGTGGACATCACAGTGGTAGATCTGGTGGTATTTGGGGGGGGGGTGGAGCAAGAGTTTCAGGCAGACACTGGCGCTGAGAATGAGAAGTACTGATGCTGTTGTTCCCTTGTGCATTCAAATGCTTCCATCACATAGAGGAGACACATAGAAACTGGTATTTATACATAATTTAATGCCACTTTTCAGATGCATCCACACTCAGAAATGTGAGATGTGATTTTTCTTGGGATATGAGAGCTATAGGCTAGTCCTATGTTGATGCATGTTGCAAAAAAGGCACTGAAATAACCAAAAGGCTAAGTTATTTTTTTCATCTTTGTTTACAGAATATAGGATAAGTATTTAATCATGTACCTGAGATTTTCTGAGCTGAACTCAGACTCCAGGAACTTGAGGAACTGTTCTCTTCCCACTGGATCTTTGAGAACCTCATCGATACCAAAAGCCCACCTCTTTACCCTCTGCTGGCCTGGCTCCTTACTGCAACACAACACACAAAATACAACCTATAACAGCAGCATGTGTCACATAATATCACAGTATATCTCCTAAATATCTGTAATGCTATTTTTCTGGTACCCACCTGGCTTCCAGCTCCCACAGTGTGGTATCATCTGAGATCCAGGGGTTGGAAGGGTCTGGAGGCGTTAGGAAGGGGTCATATTCGACATACTGCTCTGTGTAGCCAAGCAAACTGCACAAACAGAGATATGTAATTATAATCAATCATGCCTCTTTGTGTGTTTTAAATCAAGTACTCATTTCTTTAAGCTTAATTGCCTAAAATAGGAGTATTATTCCTTTAAGAGCAAATGCTTCAAGTGTTTTTACACACAAGGAGACAAGGAGTCCACGCTGAATGCACAGCTCTGTTCACTGAATTAAATGACAAACGTACTCTTGGTGTGCCATCCAGTTTCTGGCATCATCACTGCAGACACTTACTGAAGGCACTGTGTGGGACAAATCACTCTTCAAGGTCAGCCGAGCTCTTTATTCCACACCATGTTTGGCCGTTTATAGGCTCAATAAACAGATCAATAGCTAAACTGAATAAAGACACAAAGAACATCACTCACCTCTCTGCTACTTTGGACATTTTCAGTCGATGCCGGTCTAATTGCAATTGCCAAAAGGTGATCTGAAACAAAAGCAGAGAGCCATTAGTATCAGTCTTTTAAAGTTCTCAAGGAGGCAAAGCTGCTTTAACACTTAATGCATGTTGTCCTTCAACTTCTCTGTTGTTCCTTGTTGTGTGGGTATATTGTAGCAGTTTTATATGTCCACAGTTTTTGTTTAAATGTCCTGTTGACAATCCAATAAACCAAATTTTAAAGGAATATCCTATAGTTGAACTTTAGAGCTCCTCCTAGAGGTCAAACCTGTTCCTGCAGTTCTTCTTCTGTAGGCTGCTTGGCCTCTGGGGCAGGGGTGTGGGTTGGGCTGTGGGTGCGGATATCATTCTGCAGCCCATAAACAGACTGAAACAACAAAAACAGAAACAAAATCAACAAGAGTGACGTTAAAACAGCTGACAGGCACAGCATGGAGCAATCAGCCTGTCCATTCTTGTTCCTGTTACAGCGCCATCGCCTTGTGACCTTACAAGACAAGGCTTCTGCTGAGGGTTTCTCACCTTTCTGGTTTTGTGAGGGTTTTTCATTCTAGAGGACTTTTTTATGTCGACTTCTGTTGTGTTCACACATCCCGGCTGTGAGGACAAAGAGGAATCAGAGAACAACAAGTTAATTCTGCTCAATTAAATTTCACGACTTAAACTGTTTATGCTTTGCTCTCCAGGGTGACACCAGAATCAACGCAGGTGCAGCTTCCCCTCAGTTATGTAAGTTTCAGTTAATCAAATCCAAGATGCCTAAGAGGTGTGTGAAGTGATTCTGAGAAGGCTCTGGGACATTGTGTCAGATGCTGCTTAATTAAACATAGAATGTGCCAATTTTAGCAAAACAAGCAAACCGGCGGGAAATCAGAGTCTTAGTGTGCAAATTCAGGCTGATTGGACAAGTGGTCTAATCTGGGGTCTCTTCCAGAAGAACAAAGCTAAGTAGCTTGACGGCATCACTGTGAAATTTGAATTAATATTGATTATGTTGCTCCGAGGACGCATAAATTGAACTTATTCTCCAATTAAGCATGGAGCAGGGGCTTTCAGTGGATCGCAACAGAGGAGACCCTTTAACCCCAGGGGGAGACTAAATGCTAATGCTGGGCAAGTGTGTTGAACAAGGTAAAGAGCAGCCGTGAAGCTGATGTGTTGTGACAGTTATTGATGTGGCATTTCATGTGTGTGGCACAGGAATACACAGCAGAGGATTAACAGGGTGTTTACTCCTTTACACCATTCAACGTCGCAAGAATCATGAAGGTATAAAACTCATTTTACAGAATTTATGTTGTACAAACGTTTTTTGTTTCCTCCATTGTTGAATGGTTAGTGTAAACTTATTTATTCAGTCTTTTACTATTTTACCAGGACAATTAAGATGTGGTTGATAATGTCAGGCAGCAGTGGTATCTGTGACAGCAAAGGTAAAGAGGAAGACAACATCAGTAATTTCACTCACCACTGGTCTGTGCACGTCCCAGAATGCTCTTTCCTGACTGTCGAGGATTTTCCTCTCAATTTTGTCTCTTTTCTTGTCAACTCTGGGAGAGAAAAACACATGGTCAGAAGATTTTTACAGTTTATTCCTAAGTGTGTATTATCTGTCTCTGACATGTTTACTCTGCTGATTATATGCAAAGTTCTTACTATTGTTATTAACCACATTTAAAGCTCCTGCAATACATGTTTGATTTGTGTCTACTTCGGTGCTCCCTGTGGTCAAGGTGGTGAATTTCGCTTGACTTGTGCTGCATATGTGTAAACTGCCTTCTACAGCAAAGAGCAAAAACCTCTGCCCTAAGTATCTCTGACATTTTAAGCCAAGTTAATACAGAAATGTGAAAAACTACCATACCTCCAAATGTCAACAAATGTTTAAAAAAATTCATGGCATCACCTCCAGATCTGCAACACAACCAAAATATAATGGCTTCTCCAATGTGCCATGGGCAACATTACCAGACAACTTTCTGAGATACCTGAAAAGATGTGGAAAACTGCAAAAAAAATCCTTTTGCAAAAGTTCTTTTAACTCCAAAAACTTTTTGACTTATCCTGCTCACAAGCAAACAAACCAACCAACAAAATGGACAAAGCAACAAAAAACAACCTCTTTGCTGAGAGTAAAACTATTATCCTGCTGTTTTAGACATATGTCCCTGATAGAGAATATGTAGCTACTGTATATGCTATGTTAAATATAAACAAAGTAGGGGTGAACACTTTATTGTTTGAACATAACAAATGTAACATGAACATACACAGTATATGCAATGCCAGTCATGTGACTTAAAACATGTCATTTACCCATATGTGCGTTGTTTAATGAAAACCAGAGCTGCCAGTTTCACATTTCCTTGACCATCTACCCTAGAATTTGATCAGAGTGAGACTTTCACCTGATGTTTCTTCTTTTGTTCATACTAATTAAATGTAAACAAAGACACATTTGCATCTTTAAAAACAGTTCTAACTAATACAAACACAGATGCTCTGCAGCACAACATGGCTTGTTTATTTTTTTTGATGGTGTCATATATACCACTCTGTCTTTTCCATTTGTTTTAATGGTTTTGAGAACAATGTTATTTAACAATTTTTAACATTTTGTTAATTTTGTTTTCCTTTTTTGATAAGGTTTAAGTACAAAACAGAAAAGGTACATACTTTGCTTGTGCTTCTGCTTGCATAAAAATAAACTCCCACTTCCTGGCAAAAGCTCTCTGTAGCCTTGCTAAGCTCTCCTGTGAAGAAGTAAAACAAAATAAATGTTTAGAAAGTCCTTGAGACATTGGTGGTGATAAATTCATGCCACTTTTAATGATTGAATCATTGCTTTCAGAAAAAGACAAAGAAATGTAATTGATAGGATTCATTTGATAGTTTTGGCGACAGGAAAGTTACAAATGATGCCGCAACAAACAGAGAGACAAATGTTCTCGGTGTTATTGGGAACAAAAAGGCAACAGCTGAAGCCTGAAAGTGGTGCAGAAACAGACAGATCTTTGACAAAAGCAGTGCTCACACTAAAATACCTCCTCCACTTACCGCTTCATAGTCTGCCAGCTCCAGACGTGCTTTATTTTGCATTGTTCTTTTGCAGAGGTAAACAGCTGAAAAAGAGAGAGAGGTTGGTAATAGAGGGAGAACAGGATCTCAGCTTGGTTTTAACAGCTTTAAGTAGCCCTGCATTCACTCATTTAATCCTCTCAACTGCACATTTATACCGGCATGCAAATCACAAGGTCATTGACTTCTGCGTGCTGTCGTGTCTGTTACAATGTGTGTGTGTGTGTGTGTGTGTGTGTGAGCCAAACCCCTGATGTCTTCCCTACTACCATCATCACTTCATCCCTTTTAAAGTGACCATTAGGGGGAGGCTTCATTACGCCATTGGGCTGTTTTCATTACTGGGCATCGTTCACGTGAATCAGTTGCTCTATCTGAGATACTTTCACTTCGTCTAATGCTCTCGGGATTATTCCCACAGTGAGCATTATTCTGTTTTACCCCTACAACCAAATGATAGACCTGCAAGGCTGAGGCTATTCAGCCAGACCATTTTTAGCATTATGAAATGTTTATCTCTGCTGCGCTCCTCTGATCGTAATGAAAAACCCCATCCCTGCATCGCTATTAAATCTGTCAGACAAAATGTGCACATTTACTAATCCGTCCTGGTTTTCCTTCAGTGTTATGAGTCTGCATCAGCCTGCAGAGGTGGCAAAGATTACAGATCATGTTCTGAGGTAGAAATAGAGCTACTGATAAAGGAAATATGACTGCATCAATGAAACATAATATTAGTAACATGCCTGCTCCCTCCATTTTCAACACATGGATATTATAAAAACAACTAGTAACTCTGTGATTAGATTAAGCAGTTAATTGTTGACTTACTGATGGTTAATTGCTTAATAAGCACAAGCACATACCATACATGTGTGTACTGAAGATGTGAGATGTACAAGTGGACTTGTGAGGACCTAGTGTGTGTACAGCACAGGGAATAGAGTGGATCTATGAGTTAATCACCGATATCAGGCACAACCCTCTTACCTCCAAATTGCTCCTCTACTAAATGAATAAACATAGAGTTGTCCTGACCTCAAACTAGTTTCTTGGAATTTTAATCAGCTAAAAATGTATAAAATCCCCTCACCAACATGGACAGTGGCATATAGCTCTGTCTTTGAAAAAAATCCTAAAAAATGCGGGAGGTTTAAGCCCAACATTGACAATATGTTCATTTGGGTACAAGTGGATATTCATTAGTATGTATGTAAAATAAGTTATTTTTAATTGACTGACTATATATATACATATATATATATATATATATATATATATATATATATATATATATATATATATATATATATATATATATATATATATATATATATATATACACACACATATATATATACATACATACATATATATATATATATATATATATATATATATATATATATATATATATATATATATATATATATATATATATATATGTATATAGGTTGAATACTAACGTTATCTCAAATACTTCAAAGACAGAGGAAGTCTGAATTTGTCATGGATGACATTCAACTTTATTTATAGAGCACTTGAGATACAAACAGCGATTGAGCCAAAGTGCTGTACAGCAGGACAATAAAAATAGAAATAACATGACCTTTTGATGGTGACTGTTGGCTTTATCGTGAGAAGCTGAAGCTAAACATGAAAGACTTGCTACTTCTGTTGTTATATTTCTGTATTATTCTCTGCCTGCTGCCTGTTCTGTAACCCAAACTTTTTTCCTGTAACTCCATCCTAACCTTGCAGTGCAAATGCGTCTGCTTGATTTATTGTCTGTAATCAGACAGATCAGTCGTGTCAAGCTCCAATCTACAATGTCCTTTGGAGCAGGAAGAGTTGGGAGCTACGAGCGAGACAATGGCAGGAAGTAACTGCTTGTATAGAGGTTAGCATAGATGCTAACAGCTTCAGTAGCAATTAACAAGTGAAGTATATTGAACAGTCTGGTGTGTCAGGTTAACCCTATCCCCGGCCTCTGTAAATAGAGGTCCACAATTTGAATGGAGATCTGCTGTCTCCTTTGTTTGCCTTCAGTGTAATTTAGCATAGAGGGCTATCATTATTCTGAGGTAATCATTTCATTAATTGAAAAAATAGAAAAGTTTTGTTTTCTTGTATGAATAGTGTTCTTCCTTTTAACAGAGCCTCTTTGAATATCAAACTTTTTGGGGGATTTGAAAACTATTCAACAATGAACTGTTGGAATTTTACTTTCATCTCAATTCAATAAGAGATATCTTTTTTATGTGCAGTTTCCTCCATTTTTTTCTCAGTGTCACTTTCTTTATTTTGTCATGTATGGTCTGGCATACATAAATTACACTGAAGGATACACTAAGGACATCTTTTCTTTGTGCTATTGTGCCATCCTTCCCGACAGAAATTGATCTAGATTTTGAAAGGGTTGCGCTTAAATTAAAGTTTATTGATTCCCTCTAAATGCTTCTTAGCTAACGGAACTTGGAGTCACTTTACCTTAAATGCTTTCGAGGGCAACCTATTTAAACTAATGTAATGAAACTAGATGACAATGAGTTTGTTGAAGCGTTGGGGTCAAAAGTATGACAAAATGGGAATGATGTTCCTCCAGTCAAACACATACAAGAAAACAAAATCATAAAGTAGATCCCAAATTCAAGGTTAACTCTCTGTGCATGTACTGTCGAACCCCCCCACCCCCGCCAAATTTAACATCACCAAAACACCGCCCATGCACTATTTATGACTTGTACTTTTGTTAAAATCAGCCGTCATAATTTGTGCACAGGACAAAGAAATGAATACTGCACAAACTCCATAGTGTCTTTAGTCAATATAGCATAATAAAAAGCAGCAGTTAGACTTAATAACACAAGAGCTCTCTTACCATAGTCTGTGTTTTCTGGTTCCCAGCAGTTTGATGGCCAAAAATACGGAGTCTGAAAGACGGGGAACATTTCATTAAAAACAAAACCAAAAAAAAACTCCTTCATTGTTGGCAGAGAACATCTAACCACATAGCTTGTGTTGGGAGTTGAATCATGCGAGGTGAGCATGCAGCTCCAGCACCACATCTGCAACAGCGAAACATTTTGTTGTGTAGTGGGCTTGGCGTGAAGTCTAAACAACTTCAACTCCTTTCAGCAAGTGTGAAAGCAGACACCAGAGGGAATCCTGACCCTCTCCAGGAATTGTTGTATGGGCTGGATTCAGAAGAAAAGGGAATACATGTAAATAGAAGAGATGGAGAACCCTGTTTAAATCTATTGGTTCTGATACCAATCAGTATTTATTAAGTATCCAAGTCCTTATCAATACTTCATGGAGTATTTTTCTAGAAGTTGGTGGACAGATTTAAGAAACCAATTGAAGATGTATTTGGAATATGTTTGTTTTTTTTTCATTTGTTTAGATGTATTGTCAAAGCTGAGTTACCGTTTTATTGATCTTACATTAAATGCAGCATGATGACATTTAATTTGCCATTGCCGTTATGCCAGTTTACTCCACCAGCCTGAAACATATCAAATGTAACTTTATACTGTCTTCTTCAGTTAATGAAATGGCATTTATCCTGCCACGTAAGGAGTCTGGAGTCTGAAGAAACAAGACATATTGGTTAAATAACAATTTATTTATTTAACAAACAGGAGCCTCAGTGGCGTGTGGAAGAACCATACACAGTCACAACAGTCTGGCACCTCCTTCTCATGCCGGTCACCAGCCTGGTCTCACACTCCACGGGGTTGGCATCCCAATCTTCAACCGGCATTTGTTGCCAGTCAGCCAGTGGGGCTGTGTTGGTCACTCTAACACAAACTACACACCCAGGCTGATCCCACAGGTGTTGACTTGGGTTGAGGTTTGGACTGCTGGGAGGCCATTCCATGTAACAGTCCAAGAAAGTTCAGTATGTCTGTGTTGACAATATGCTTATACTTTCTTTTTGACCTGTCAAATCTGAAAGGATGATCATGCCTCCATAAGATCAGCTAAAAAAAAAGGATGCATCACACTAACATCAGGTGACACCTCTGACAAAGACGGAAGAGTTCTGTCGAAACATGTAAAGGTATGAAGTAAAAAACCTTCTTGTCTGTTAAAAAAGAAAGTATAAGCATAGGCCATCCCATCCTCACCACTTCCAAACTTTGGAGGTAGTCTCTAGTAAATCTCGACTGCAAATCTGTAGAGGATTGCCTACCATTCCTAAGTGCTGACAGGGTGAGGAAATGTTCTTGAGGTGTCATCTTGGGATGCCCACTTTGCAGCCTGTCTCTGACATCAGTAAGAGTTGTAAAGATTTGAAAACTGTCCTCTCTGATGCCAGCCAAATAGGAATTGCTAGAAAGTTTGAGTGCACTAAGTGTTGCAGGTTTTAACCAATAAGGAGGAGTGTCATTCTGGTACATAAACCAGAATTATGTCTGAATCCTACTTGTAGCAGCAGCCAGAGTTGGAAAACGTTATATTTAACCCAAAGACTGCCACAATGCTGAAGAACTCAGAGGTCACATTCTCTCTTGCAAAAGCAGACAAGTTTTTGTGCACCAGTTATTTGAGTTACATGACATGTCAACTTGACGTATGACGCTACAGGATGGGACCCATGAGAGCTGAGGGCAGAACTGTTGACCTCAAATGTTATTGATTTTTAAACTTTTACAAAATGTGAAACCACATCCCTCCTGAACAGATTTTTCAATCCTCATTTCTTTTAAAGGTAAAGTGAGGCCTGCTCCTTACACACACAGCCTCCAGCATTGATTTACTTTGGTAAATGGAGTGGAACACACATAAGGATAATCACTGCTAAATCAATAAAACTATCTGCCAACATACTGACATTCAGAGCAATATGTTATTTTTTTTCATAACCTAGAAAGGTGAAAGTGCAGAGATACTTGGCACCAGTTTTTCTGGCCTGTTGCTTCTTGATGGATTGATTTTCTTTTTGACTGCTTCTTTAACAGATCCTTAATTTGTGACCCCAAGATGATTTTGACCTTATTCTCATATCCTAAAAGGAGTATCATATGTTTTATGTTGCAGTTACTATTGATTTTAACTTACTAAATGTACTGAGTTTTAGTATTTTGTGGGCTATTATTGTCTTGAATTCTAATGTTTATTTTGTTTGTGTCAAAGAAAATTAGACGGCAAACTAATCATTCAACTTACCAGAAACACAGGGGCAAATAAGGGTTGCACAATATTGTTTTTTTGCAGATTTCCGGTATAATAATATTTACATACTAATTATTGCCGATATACATTTTTTTTGCCAAGAACACAAAGCCTCCACTTTACCAAAATTGACCTGTTATTATTATGACTGAAGTCTTTTTGTTTCAGAAACAGATGCGTGACAAAAAACTTTATTTTAAAAATCAAATTTTAAATTCATAAAAGTGGGCATTCAGGGATGATATACCATCATGTTACTTTTGTACAGTCTGCTAGTATAGCAGCCAATATAACTAATATTTAAGCCCAAATGTCTGCAAAATATTTTTTTTTTTATCTGCCAATACCAATAATCAACTCTTCCAGCAATATCTGCCAATTCCCATATCAAACAGAAAAAAAGAACAGATAAATTCATTACATGTTCAAAAATAAAGTGGAGAGAAGCATAAGCTTATCCAATTCCACCTCTTCCCACAGAGCCAATGATGGTTAAATATTTAGATTCCTAAATTATATAACCATTAACAATATTAATTTCTAAGTGGTATCATTTACTTAAAAACTTTGTCTTAAGACAAAATATATATTTGCAACAATAACACCAATTCCAACACCCAAAAATGGACTCTGATATAAAACCTTAATCTAAAAGCAAAGAAAGAAGTATGTTCACTTTAATATTATAATTATGTAGTTGTAAAAACTATGCATGTGTAACTGACGTACTTCATCAGTACTGAGTTATTTGATACAAAACATGTTTGAAACAATGTGTATGAACACACTATGAAAAGTACAACCTACAATAAAAATTGTTTTATCCACTGGTTTTTCTTGAACTTTGTACAATTAATTAAGTGAATAAACCCCTGCAGAGATTAGTCTAACAGGAAGGGGGCTGTTCAAACAAGGTTAAATGTTAAAACTGGGCAATAACTGTTCTTACCTGAAATCTATAGAAAGTGCCATCATCTTTGAGAGTGAGGACATGGTCTGAGATTGGGAAGAAGTAACCATGTGCAGCCATCAGAGTCCCTAGATGAAGAGCCTCCACTGGAAGAGAGCACAGAAAAAAGTTCAGTTGAAAACATCATGTATAGTATTTCTACACCTCTGTGCACAACTTTACTTCTAGGTGTGCCAACATATACAGTAGTTGATACACTTAAAAGTTTGTAAATAGACCCATTGTTTATGAACTGTGTGACCCTCTTTTTTAGTGGGCAGGGCTTGGATTTAGGCGAAACAAACTCTAGACAGTTTATCCAGCGCTGTGTGGTAAGTTGTTCTTTGCTTGTTTTCAGCAAGGGCAGTAGATAGTGCAGTTCTCTCTGAACATGTACAGTCACTAATCTCCAGGAACCTGGAGTTTACGTGAAATAGTTAGGGCCCATTCACAAACCAATGTATTTTGACCATCGTTGAGTAATCATCAAAATTTTGGTGGAAGTGCGTTCTGGGTGCTCAATTTTGCTGTTCAACACAGATTGACTTATCTAAAGCAGAGAGAAATTGTGCTGGTGGGGTATGATGTTTTCCAATGGCCCCCTGACCAATTGTAGATAGATTTCAAACGTTCACCAACACAGATGTGACGCATGGTTAACACACTCAACCTAGGAGAACTTTAGCCTAACATAACTCGGTGCTGCTGAACATTGTACAAACGTATTGTGACTTCACTCAATGAATGCCATATAAGGCAGATGTATATGCCATTTCATGACGCACAGCTGGTCTTAGTGTTCTGTCACCATGCCTAGAGTATGAAAAACAGCTGTCCCCAAAAGGGCACCTCAAGTTGTACAACAGGAGCCCAGTCCCGGGAGGAAGCTGCTAGAGCGCAGAGATGAACGCAGCTCTCTGAGTGTAGGGAAGCTAAGCAGAGACCAAGTCTTGCTGGCATTTACAATTTTTGACCAATTTTTAAGCATGCATAACATTTTTCAACAAAACATCAGCATTGCCCAACTGGCATTAACTTAGTTCTGCATGGCCTGGCTTTGCTGGATGTGACTCGATTCACTATACGCTGGCAAAGCTTGGCCAAAAAGTCAGGGTGTGAATGCGGCTTTAACACTGAAGCAGACTTGACAAATTTCAGCCTCCAGCCAATACTTTTTCACCCAATATTCTAGCAGCCTACAACACAACATGTTGGAGAATTCTGTGCTACCTGCCAGCCTATTATGGTGATTGATGGTTTTTAGTTTTGCTTGTTTGTCCTCCAGCTAATGCCACTGGTGACACAGATTCTAAAAGGATCTATCCAAGTGTGGGTTAAATGAAATAGGTTGGTATCTTCAGTATTTTGCAGGGTCAGTAGATATCGGTGCTCTACTCGATCATCTTGTAAGAAAGCAAAGGGGCTTGTTTTCCACACCATCAAACATCTACTCTTAGGTCCACCACGACAGCCCTTCTCTTAATAGATATCCTGCTTATCCTCTTTGTAAATAGACCTTGGCCAGTTCATGAAGCATTAAAAGATAAATCTCCTTTGAGATGTCACTTTTTCAATAAAGATCTCAGATTATCCAGCAATCAATAGTTCCACATCGCAGATCCTCAGCCAGTTTGCTTTTTTGTGCCCCACCAGCTAATTAACTTTATTCACCTTTAATCCCACCAGTATACATTCATCCTTGACAAAACAGACAGAATTAAACACCAGGTCCCTGAATCAGGTGCTGACGCTCTAATAGACTCTGACACTGCTTTGACAGAAGTAAAAGCACCTCTCCGTCCCAACCAAACAGCGTGGTGGGGGGTCTCTCTGATTAGCCCACCTTCATCCATGGAGGCAGAACTCATCAGCCTAATCACCTGGTGTTGCGCTTGGTCAGAGAGAAAACCTGCTCCCCTCCAGCGCTCTGCGGCACACGGATGAATATGCTTGGTTTAAAACCATCAGATAATGAAAACATGCAATCATCATCAACTGTGTCTCATCTGCCACCAGCGACTCCCTGCTGCTTTCAGCCTGTAACCCTTTCATGGTGTCAACATCCATCACTCATTTGTGTTTCCTTTTTTAACCTTTGGTCTGCAAGAAAGACTGAGAAACGGTTATCTACAGTGGGGTACAGACATAGGGATTTTCTAAATCTGAAGAGATTTTTTTATCTGTTAGAGACCCTATACATGAAGATAAAAAATCAGGCATTGAACAGTTTTGATCATGCTGTGTGTGGTGTGTTCCAATAATCTCAACACAGCACACCACGCACATAACCATTCTGTCCCACCACTGATCTAGAATCTAGTCTTCCAAGACAGAAATCTTGCGTGATCAAACGTGATCTAACAAAAAATGAAGAAGAAGCATAAGAAGAAGCATAGCAACAACCATAAAGGTTGTCTATGGCAACAACCGGCATGCAACATGGGAGAGAACAAACAAGAAGAGGGAATGATGGTTGTCTTGGGACTATTTTTGACAGAAAATCATGAGCTAAATAAAAGAAAATACTGTGGAAAAAAATCCTGAACACGTGAGCTGGTCCTCCGTTTCTTAGGTCCACCGAACTTTATCTTTCAGGTCGGCCATGCTTGTTTTTATTTACGCCTGCATCCTTGTCCCTCAGCCCCGACCCGTTTGGGAGCCGATAATTAGGACAAATTCACTCTTAACACACCTCAGACCACAGGATAATCTTATAGGATAACCTTATGAGACATAAGAGAATCGGCCGTTTGCCATCTTTAGTCGGGAAGGGGGAAAGTCGGGACAAAACCATCTTTATGTGTGTACCCTGCTTTAGCTGGTAAGATCTTACATGTGTGATCCTATCTAATCTTAAAACCTTTTAAAATTTTGTTGCATCAAAAAAAAATTAGATTTATAATATAATAAGAAGAAGAACCTGAAGCAGAATTTTGCAAGTACACACAGGACAGGAAAAATCCTATCAACGACACTACAACAATGAAAGATATTATGGTATAAAAAATATATATATTATATTATAATATATCCCCCAGACAAATTAGATGCCTGGTTTCTTGAGTTCAGTCAGTTAGCTTAGCCTGCTTATGACTTCTTCCTAGCCAACTTTGTGGAAAACCTTGTACATTAAGTCCATAAGCTTAACTTGTGACAGTTTTTTTCTGCTTACCAGTCTTCCCAGTTTGCATTTTTTTTAAGACAGTTGGGTTAGCTTTAGCCTGTTGGCTGCTCACTGTGAGAGAGCAGAGGTGATTCAGTTAGCTTTAGCCCTGCTCAAATCTTCTTCTTGTCAGTTAACACCTCTGTGTCAGTGGCCCAGAGAACAGGGTTGAAAATGTTAGCTTAAACCTGTTTGTAGCTTGTAAAACTGTTAAAGAGCAGCTCGGTTGCTCTGTTCCAATTCAGTTAGAAAAAAAAACACCATGAATTTGCATATTTGCTTTGCATCATTTCATGTTCACACAACAGTATTTTGGATGGGGCCAAATCTGGCGGCAACCTCCTGGGCTGAAAATGGCGGCCCATGCAGAAGTGCCAAAACCTGCAGTACCCCATGTGTCCACTAGAGGCTGTCTGCTTACCCAAATGATTGTGTGCAGAGAAAATATGTTTTTATGGCCTTAATACACATCTTTACAGCCTGAGTAAAGAAATGGCTTCAGTGTTGAACTACAATACATCTAGGTTCTCTCACTCTCTTGCTCTTGTTTTTCTCTTTTAACGGGGTGCAGGGGAGACATATTTTTGTAGTTGGATAAGATGATGTACAGTATGGCAGCATCCATTGCAAGGCCTTCAAAGCATTTCAAACATCTGATGTCACATGGCTTCGTTCAGTTCTTGCACTGTTTATGGTCAAATGACACAAAAAGGCAGCACTGGCCTAAAGCTCTTTTCACACTGCTGAACGGCAACTACCCTGAAAACCGCCTCTCTGCCGGCGGAGTCCCCCAAAATGCAGAGCGTTTTTTTAAGCAGCTGCTGCCGCTGTGGTATGAGCATAGGGTACGAGGTGGCAGCGACATAGAGGTGATTCGGCAAAAGTCACCAGAGCCTGCCCAAAAGTCCTTCACAACACTACCTCCACAAAAACACTTAGTAGAAATGTTGTCCCATGCCCAGTTTTTCTTCTGGTTATCTTTATACGAAGGTAGAGCCGTGTTGTAGAGTTCCGGATAAGATAATCCTTTATTGATTCCCAGAAGGGAAATTCAGGATACTCCGACACCAACATTATGAGCTCCTCCATTGTTTGCTTTGACCCCTGAAGCCTGCTATTTCCGGGTTCTCTATTTCCTTCGATGTGATTGACTCCTCCTAGGTGGTTGGAGGAGATACTAGGTGAAGGGCATGTAATAATATAATGACTCATTGTGGTGACACTGGAAGCACAGATTTTAACAGATTGTCAGATTTCATGTTTTCAGAGATAGATGGATGAAAAACAAATGACTGGATTGGATTTTTTCCCCAAAAAAATCCAATCCAAAAATACTAGAAAGGGTTATTCGATAATGGAATTGACTAAGTTCTCTTCAATCTGCTTGCATGTTGCTAGAGCGGCTTTAGGCATTTTCACTTCCTCATTGCTGTTCTCTACCCCTACAAAGTCTTTACTTTTTTGTACTTTATCCCTGTGGCATGTAAGTCTGTTCATTGTTTTAGTATCAGCATGTCTATGTTTTTTCCACAAAATGATACACTTGTCAGTATCTTTCACGAAATTTGCTTGTGTAAAATAATTAGAGTAATTCCCATGGGATGTAAACTATAATCCTGGCACGTTAATAAGCCAATACGTACAAAGGTTAAAACGCTTGACATGGTTTAAAAGAGTAAAGCAATGACTGCTGTGAGAACAGATTACTGTGTGCATGCATAAAATATTTTCTCTGATACACACACAAATACACATCCAGTTTAGTGCGAGAGTGTGTGTGTGATATAAATATAGATTAGCTTTCCCTTTACAACTGAGGCGACAACAGCTTAGAGAGGTCACAGTGCTTAGTGAATGTTTGAGTGCGTGTGTGTGTGCGCCAGCATGAGAGTGACCCAGCTTCATTAATGAATGATGACTCATAAGTTATTTAGACCTGTTTACTTATCAACACGCCCCTTCCTCCTTATCCACTGAGCTATTTCTGACAGCAGCATCGCCCCACATACATATAAGTCAATGCATCACATTTTGCTGTTGTTAAATCAAAGACAGAGTTATTTTTCTGGGAGAGCTACAGAGACCCACGTCATGCCTGTGTTTGTTATCCGTGCACAAAATGCAGAAGAATTCAAAGAGACCGACATTTACAAGCATAATATCCACTGATCCAAACAACTTTTACCTTTTAATTCATTTGAAACTTTAACTTTTGGGAATGTTATCTCAGCAGGGAGAATGCAGATGAAAGTGAAGGCAGCGAGTATGAAAAATGACAGCCATGACGGTGCAGATGGAGTTTTACTGTCTGCCATATTTCAAACACAGGGCTGAGTGTCTGCATATGTAATGTTTCTCTCATCCTCTTTGCAGGCGTTGAAGTAAAGCCGCGGTTTTTGCCATTTTTAGGATGGATGTTGAATGTCATCAGTAACTGATTGAACAGTTTCTCTAAATCCCCCAAATAATCTTTCTGTCACTGCTTTGCATGCATACTCACTTATTTCAAATTTGGGGACTCACCCAGCTCAAGTTCAGAGCCGGAATCTCATAAAGCCTCACTTTAGAGTGCAAAGATTACATTTCTGAAACAGTGTGATAGAAAAAATAAATGTGGGATGATTAGATGGGATGAATAAAGAGAAAACAGGATTGTTTTGTGGGTTTTGGATGCTATATATAGTCGTTGTCGGGCACAAACCTCTTATCTCCATATTTACTACTTTTCAGGAAATGAAAAAGGTGCTCTACAACTGGAAAGAAATCATTTTTGTACTTTTAAATGTTTAAATATTTATTTAACCCACCCACCGTCATAGCAGATGATCAATAGCGATGATACTTTTCTAAAAAAGTTTGAAAATGTTAAGGTTAATTATTTGTACATTTTAGTAACACTAAGTCACATTTACAACCAGATAGTATTGTAGGGATTGTGTATTCATGGGACAAACAACTCAGCTTTACGTGTGAGTTGTGCTTGGAAAAAAAAAGTGCAGAATCCCCTGCATCTGAAAGCTGGTGTTTTGGCAGAGTGGCAGCATTATTTGGCGTCAGCCCTGGAACCACTGGAACCAAGTTACGTGAGTCTGGCCAAGTCAAAGACAGACCACTCCTGGAAGACAACACCGCCAGAGGACGGATCCCCCCACTCTTGCTGCATGGAGGATCCGTAGGCTTTCTTCTAGGGGATTCTGCACTTTTCTTGGGGTGCTGCCCACACTTTCAGCTGTGTTGCTCCTACCACAAAAGCATAACCCCTACAAGTTGTACCTTGTTGTAAAGGTGACTAAAAGTACAATACTGGTTGATATTTATCAAGGGGAGAAATAATCAACCCAAATAATGTTTCCAAACTTTTTTAAGAGTATAGATCAAACCCCTTCATAACAAGGAGAAAATACTGCAGACTTTTCTATAAGCTTTGCTGACTAAAGCTTGGACCAGAATTAGTCAAGTTGTCAAGAAAGGCCAGCATCGGAGTCTGAGGGGAGAACACCCTTTGATTTCATCATATTACCAGCTCGGTGCCAAAAACTCAGCAGATTGGAGCTCTGCCAGCTGGAGTGTGAGAGTATTCATCCAGCTGAGCCTGATCTGAGCAGCGAAGGGCAGAGATTTATGTATTTGCAGTTCAGTTTTCTGTTTTGTACTTTGCGTGCTGATTGGAGATATTCAGGTCTAAATAGATCCTTGATTTATCAATGTGATAATGTAGCAAAGGACTCTTTTACATTTTTTAGTGAAATAGTGAGCTGAAAGAAGGCTTGCCTCTGTTTGTCATCATTACATGCTCTCCAGTAAGCTAATCCACCCAGAGACACACACATCAAAGGCCTGGATGCAACAGGATGCTAAACGTATATCTATATTTCTTTTTTTCCTTTAAAGGAATTTTTGATTTTATTAGATAAAGGAGGAAAAGGAGATTGACTTGGAGAGTAGGGCGAGGGAGTAGGAAAAGACATGTGGTGAAAGGCCATGGGCTGAAACAGCACCCGGGCCACCTGCCAGAGGCAAGAGCTTCCACACATGGGGTGAGTGGACGTAACGTACTGGGCTACTGGCACTCCTCAAATCCATATTTCATACATAATTAAGAGTGTTAGATTATAATGCTTTATAAATTATACAAACCTGCTTTATGTATGTATTAAAAAAACAACCAAGTATTGCATTAGAGGTAAAGTGCACATAAATTATTTGCTGTTAAACAAACAGAACATTAGAAAACATAAACCTGTCTGTTTCATCTGGGGATTTTAACATCAATCTTATGGTTGCTGTATGTCCAGCAAGTCTTTTTGATTGTTTCTGATGTTGTGTAAATGCTAAAGTTTAATATAACTTTAACCTGAACATTAACATATCTCATAGTGTCCTGTCTGTGTTATGTGTATTGAGTGGCTCATTAACAAGCCTAAAGGACTCTAACATTCACCAAATACTGTTAGGGAATAGTTAGAATATTTGCTAGTTGTTGGATTATTTATGATATATAGAGCGATACTGATATTAATTGCAGTCTGGTTTTTAAACTGGCTAAATTCTCTTTCTGGGCACTTTAAAAATGTACATGATTGTTTATGATTTAAATCAAGGATACTTCTGTGAAAGTAGAATCTTGTTTGCTCTTCCTCCTCTGATTTTCTCTTCATTTTTCTGGAAATTTAAACTCTGCCCTTGTGCCCCTTAAATGGATTTTGCTAAATGTATTTTCAAAGCACAAAGAAATACTTTTTTTAACATACCCAAGACAAAACAAAGACTACGATAAAAACTGAAATGTGAAATATTGATTTGAACATTTGTAATGCTTCTATGACTTTTACCATATCAACCATGCAACCTTTTAATATTGTAATTTGACCTGAATTTGGGCTATAACTCTCCATAATTATCAAATTCATTATATATTTTGGCCTTCCAAGACAAAAATATTCTCTTACATTTTTCTTTAAATGCACATAAAAGTTTGTTTTTAATGGTTCTCAGGTTGATCACAAGTTTTAACAGGATTTCCCCATCCCCACCCGCTAAATGTCACCATGCAAAGATTAAAATGTGTCAAAGTACATTTTTTAGCTAATTTTTGACACTTTTAAGATTTAAGATTAAAAAACCCAGCCTCCTAAAATTAATTTTGAAAATAACTCTTTTTTAATGTATATATTTCAGAAAAACATGGGTGATAATGAAGTCAGACAAGCCTTTAAAGGAGTAAAGTCCTGAAATTTTTGTGGTCCAAAGCTGATTCAAAGATGTTCCCCCAAACAGGAAAAATATCACAATAATACATCTAGGTGTAAGAATGTCTTTGGAACAAGACATCTATGTCTTTAACCCCTCTGCTGTTATATAGATCCACCAGAAAATTACATGTATACATTTTTTTGTGACAATGAAATGGAAAAATACAGATCTTTTTTTTCAATATATGTGTTTAGGTAGGTCATACAGAGGCATTAGTGTTAATTCTGATTATGTTCATAACTGTTTAAAAATTTCTCCTTGGGGTTTTAAGAAAAGGCTCAAAGGGGAGAAGGGGATGATAGATTTTTAGCGAAACATGTTGCTGCTCCCTCACAGGGATGAATTAAAGAACACCGACACTACTTCAAAAACCCTTCTGTATTTTTTAAGAGGGAGATTCAAGCTTTTTAACGTCGGTATGCCGGGGTATCAGTGTGCAGAGGGGTGATCTCAGGAGGCTGAATAAGATCATCTTAGTGCTTGACTCTGTAAGTGCCTCTCCAGTCTGATGAGGAGGAGGTTTGAAGAAGGTTTGAGGAGAAGACCATCAGAGGCGTCAGGCAGCCTCTCAGTGCTGCTCTGATGAGTCACATGCTTGCCCTCAGTGATCACTTTACTGGTCCCCGGGGTGCAGATGATCAGATTAGGTGGTTTTTCATATTCAATTCACACTCCTAATAACACAAACACACACTCGTGGCTTAACTAATCTTGTTTTTGTTGATGTCCTGTTGCTGATGCAGTGTTCAGTGCTTTCAGTGATGCTGTTTGACAACTTAATTTCAGCCACAGGCACTATGATTGTTTTATATTTAACCACCATTGTCTAAGAGCTCAGCAGTGATGCCCACTTCTTTGGCAGCTTTGGTTCTGCAATTAATGCCCCATTAAAATTCTCCAGTAATATTTCAGAAACCTACGCCAACAATAATCTTACGCCTCTATATCGTTGTACAAAGTGTGTCAGAAAAGTTCCGGGACTGGTGTCACAAAACATTTATTTCATACCCAAACTTCAAACTTCTTGCCACAGGGCCAGACGATCAACCAGCATGTCTAAAAAAGAGATACTGTGGCGTTTGCTCGTTCAGTGCACAAGAAGAGGCAAGAGTTGTGGCAGGATAAGTCGTGGCTGCTTCACCATGACAACGCGCCTGCTCACAATGCCCTGAGCATCCGACAGTTCCTGGCTGAGAAGAACATTGCCATGCTGGAGCAACCTCCCTACTCACCGACCTGGATCCATGTGATTTTTGAAGACGTGGACGACATCAAAAAGGCCGTGATGACGGTGCTGCGGAGGATCCCGGAAGCGTGGCACAGAAGGATGGGAAAGTGCAAGACTCCAGGGGGATTAGTTCGAAGGGGAAAACTTCTATTTTGTAGTTTGATTCTAAATAAATCTTTTGTGACATCAGTCCTGGAACTTTTCTGACACACCTTGTTTAACCTGTGAGCCAGGATGGGTCAAAGATCAGAAGCTTCATATTCATGTAAGGCCCCAAAGCCATCATCACCCCTCCCATTGTAGACCTCAGAAGCCCATTGCAGCCTGTTTGTGTTTTTTCTCGCACAATTTCCGATCCATTTAGGACTATTTGGCTCTGCACATGTTGAGGAGTCAGGCCCAGACCACCTTAAATGTTGAATGCAACTCTTGTACTTTTTCCCCTCTGGACAAACCAATTAGAGTTTAAGAAAAATAACAGTGGTGTCCTGAATTTAAATTAAAGTTATTATGGTAGAAAGTTACAAATGCAAAACTTGTGCTCAAATGTACAAAAAGTCATCTAAAACTTTTGAGAACAACTTTAAAGGCAGGAGTTTGTGTTGGCTAATTGAAAGCAGCATTGACTGAAAATGGGATTTGGGACTTAAGAGATTAAAGAAAGAAAAGCAGGATGAATTAAGAAAAATAGGATGATAATGAGTTCATCGGGAGTGCGTCGGTAAATTATCTGTGGCATTCATTTAGCCAAAAAAAAAAAAAAACAATCTCCTGCAACTTTGATGTAAGCTCATCTGCTTTAACATAATAAACATGCTGCTGTCTTGCTGCGAGACAAATTAATTGCATTCCTTTTTTTAGTGTTTTCAGGCCCCGATAGGACTTGTTCATTCTGAATTCGCTCAATTTTTCTCTCCACACTTTTTTTTCTACTGCCAAAGGGCCGCCCATAGCAGATAAATACAAATAAGAGGGAACAAATTAAAAAAGTAAAATAACCCTAAGGAATAAAAAACATCTGCTGGTGAACACGTTTTCAGACTCCTCACTTTTATGAAATAGCAGTTTGGACAATTTTCATGAAGAGTTTTGTCATTAAAGATGGTTTTAGAAACTGCAGGTTATATAAAAAGTGACAACATAAAATGTAAATGTGCTCTAGTGAATATCAGATGGGTTATTGCCAGCTCTCATAAACAGAGAAGCAAACAAAGAACTAATTAGACTGGATATTTTGCAATCTATTGTTTATTTTATTACATTTTTTACAGAAGAGCAGTCTGACACTTAGCAAACTTAAGATCTAATAATGATTTTTCAAGATGCAAAAAACCCTACTTTTTATTTAATTCCACACTGCAGAGCAATTTTAGAGAATGTGTGCTCAAACAAAACATTTCCCTTCATTGTATCATCAGGGAATTTGCAACCTCCCAGAGTAGGAGACACTCCTCGAGCCAGGTGGTTTAGACACAGCTGGTCCACTGGAAACATGTCTGTGCAAAAGTAAACATTAGAGCAAAGCATTGAAAAGCTGAAGCCACATTGACTTCTTAAGTGGCGCATGATGAGACACAGCTCATTTGGATTTAATTTAAAATAAACTGTTCTGAGCAGGGATAACCCAGTGGCCTCCATATTTCAGAGGATTTTAAAAAATGTACCAAATAATGTTCTGGGACATCTGGGACCTGAGCAAACTTGTTGCAGTGGAGTAAAATATGTGACTCCTAATACTGGCGAAACAGGTATTTTTCTGTCATCTTTTAACAAATCTATTATTTATTTAGAACACATATTCCTCATTGAAACATTTGCAGAGGATCACAACGTACCCAGATCCCCTTTTTTAAAGGTATCAGACACATAGGTTTACAAAAAGAGGGTTCCCCTTGTTCCCCCATCTGCCACCAAAAAGTAAATTTGATATTATTCTGGAGTTTGGCCATCTAACTAGATACATGCTGCAATATTTCATACATTGGGACATATATTAAAGCACATATATGTGGACAAAACAAAAATCACATAGTAAACGGATCCTGATGTGCTGCTTTTGGCATGGTGGGATAGCTTGACTCCTATACAGACTAATTCAGTTTCAGATGGTCCAGCTTCTTCATTTTTAAAGGTATACGGTTCCAAAAATTCTCCTACAGACTCTGACTGTTCAAGATGCAGCCACCATCAGTGGCACTTTACTTATACTTTAGGCATCTCTCAATATTTTCTGGGGGCATATTTTGTAAGGTATCTCTTACTCTAACAGACAAAAACTCATGTATGTCATTATACAAACCCCATACTGTTAAATAAGTTTAGAAGCTGCAGCTCTGATGTTTGTGTCAATGCTTGCTCATACTATATGTAAATCTTTTTAACTGGAAGTTCAATGAAGCTTTGTCATTCATGCAGTAGCTGCAGGAGGTGCTTTGATTTTTAACCTTTGGAAAAGTTTGGATATAGAGGCACTTACTTTGACCAGTAGAACTTTAACAGACTTAAGTGAAGTTAGATAGGTTTTCCTTCTTATTGGTTGAAATTCCTTATTTATGGCAGTGTGTATGTTGTTATTGTTGCCTTGTGACTGTAGTCATAAGACACTGCATAGTCTTGGGCCAAAGTGAAGGGGAGTAGTACTTTTGTTCAGTACAGTATTTGATTGCATAGCATTAGGCATCAATTTTTGAACTGTGTGGATAATCTTGAAATAAGTATCAACTTATGTATTAAGTTTTATATATCTTTTTTTGTAGCTTTGGTGTCGAACAAGTCACAAATGTACACTGGAAAGCTACAAATGAATTGCCCCTTGTGGGATTAATAAAGTTGTCTGAACTTAACAGAGTTGAACTGAACAATAATTATCCAATGCAAGATTCATATATCCTTATTATTGCCATTCAGCCAAAATTTATTGATATACAATTGTTGGTCCACATCACCCTGTCTTACATATACTATACGAGGTCTGAATCACTACCCTTTTCAGTTGTAGATGCAGAAAATCATGCAAACACATTCAACAGCAAGAAGACAAGCAGATCTTTGCATACAAATGAAACAACACACAAAGGAATTGTGAGCTGATGACTCAGCTTAGCACTACAACAATAAACTCGCGGTACAATCCTGAGGCACACATTAGAGTAGACAAACCCTGGAATGCACTCCCACATGCATAAACAATACAAAAATCCAGGTAAACACACACCTACAATGAACAAATCCCTGAAAGAAATGGATTTTTGGCCACAGTCCCTCTAGCCGCTTTAACACATGCAACTTTTTGAACTTTTCAGATTAATCACAGGTCAAACTGCCCACTTTTGAATCATTTAATCTGCTACAAGGGCCTCAACTAATGATCTGGTCACTGCCTGAAGACATTCAAGTTCTACTTTCATCATACAGGCATGAAGCAAGAATAATGACAGAAAATAAAAGAACAAGAATTGAAGTGTCGGCCGAATCTCAGGGACACAATAAGATAGTATAGAAAAAAAAAAAAAAAAAACAAGTATGGATCAGACACAGGCTTCAAAAGAGAACAGGTGTCCCTCTCTCTTCATGAAAAAATGCAATGCAAATCATCAACATGACTTTGTGTCTCATTATTAAAACTTTGAATGAAATGGTTTAACTGAAACCATTTCTTACTCAAATGCAGTCCTCTTATAAACACCACTCAGGGAGGAATCCACATTGAACTAATTTACCATAGGCAGGGGCGGTCTGGAAACTAAATTAGACCAAGAGTTTGACTCAATCTCAGGCTACCCTTTCATTGTGAATCACTAACTGTGTATTCTAACCATGCCTCCTGGTGTGGACTTGAGGTGCAACCAGATGGATTGAGGACAGAGCCTCACACTGGCCTTTACTACACTTGACCTGATATTCTTATCTATCAAGCCAGGCTTGGTTAAAAAAGATAAATTATCCATCCCAGAAGTAGCACTTTCTCCACAGAGGGCAACAGCAGGTGCTCCAGCCCCATTGGGAAATGTTCCAGTGCACCAGATGTACAGTGTGTGTATGACCACTATCAAATGCTCTAACCATCTTCTGACACCATATAGCATAGTGTATTAATGCAAATTTTGGAACGATATGGAAAATGAAAGTTAGCATACTCATAGTTAAAATGAACTTTGATGGATATCAAATTGTTCATCTACATAATGTAAAATTGAAATGTCTTAACTTGCTTGTGGGGTCCTGCAAGGGTCTGTGATCAGCCCAAAACTGTTCAAACTTTGAGTAAATGACATCTCTTATGTTTTTAAACTTTAAGGTTTGTTTTATTTGCAAATATTACACTTTTATTCTGGCAGACATTTTGAACAGCTTGCAAAAATAGCAGTAAAGAAATGAAAAGTATTTAGATAATGGATTGATGTTAACTAATCATATCAACTGTTAAAATGCATACAATGATGAAAATTCTTTCCCTTACCAGCAGAGGTCACTACCTCTCTCGCTCTCTCTCTCTCTTTCTTTATATATCTATCTATATATATATATGTGTTTGTGTGTGTGTGTGTATATATATATATATATATATATATATATATATATATATATATATATATATATATATATATATATATACATACGGGATTTTCTTTTAAGTTGCATACTTAATGAAAACAATCATTAATAAAATTTATAAAGAAGAATACATTCGAGACATGGTTTTATTTTTCAGGCCTTCTTAGGGCAGCACATACAAACATGGCTGAAGACATCCATTCAATAAATTCCCATAAATCCTTTATCTCATACACTTTTAGGAATTTGTTTTAAACAGGGCGTGGATATACATCTTGACTCATATAGAACTGATTACATTTTGGAGGTTAAAGGTCAGAAGTCGAAGTTGCTCAGCTTACTT
The DNA here is from genome assembly GCA_037902135.1 of Cetoscarus ocellatus. Lineage (NCBI taxonomy): Eukaryota > Metazoa > Chordata > Actinopteri > Labriformes > Labridae > Cetoscarus > Cetoscarus ocellatus. Next base: position 259,909 of record JBAMNC010000031.1, on the reverse strand, counting down.
TTTGTCCCTTTCTTGTGAAGGTGATATGTCACAATTGCATGACAGGATTTTCCTCAAACATTGCACAAATATCCATTCCAACTTAAAGATGAACTAACTAGATTTTTGAAATACAAGGTCAAGGTTTCAGTGACCTCAAATCTTGTAAGCACAATATTTAGAGAATGAATTGCATGAATTTTGGTCAGTTTGCCACAAATCTAGACTTGGAGCTGGTGATTAGATTTAGAGGGTCAGAGGTTACAACAGTCCCACAGCCTTCCTTACTTTCACAGCTATTTAATAGCAACAAAAATATATTTTAGTGTTATCCTTTGCTGAATCTAAACCCTCACTGTGCAAACTGGCATGACTCGTTATAAATGTTATGTTAACGCTGTGGGCTGGCCCATTTAATTTTCATGACAGTGATATGGGCATAGCCATGCTTTGACATACCAAGACCTGCAACAAACTTTTTAGTTAGACCAAGAGTCTTTCAAGACTCTGGCCATTCCTGTGGGGAGACCTGGATGGAGCCGGTAGTTGTAGTACTTGTCAGTGAATTAAAATTGAAGCCATGAAACACAAGGTCCTTGAAAATTATAAAAAGCCTGATGCATTATACAGTGATTTCTGTATTGTGATAGTGTTTATACTGTTACATCCATGTGAAACAGCAAAAATCATCTTCTGCTACTTCAGGAAAATAAATTGGAATTACTCAAGATTTTCCTATGAGATAAAAACAAGTTCTGTTTCAGTAAATCTCATCCTGTATCCATGGTCCACAGACTAATGCAATTCTAAATGCTTGGCATACAGATCCAAGGTAATATCTTTGTAAACCTGGATAATATCTATTTTTTTGTCTGTAAAAATCTGATGTAAACTGCACTCAGAGCTCTAAAGCCAACAGCATCCATGAGCTGCATGTCATTTTTTCGTCTGCTGCTCTGCCTACAAAAGTATCATCCAGGCTTTAATAACAAAGTTCCTGTTTTCCATTTCAATTAAAACTGTCTGCCCTTGGTGAAAACAATCCAGCTCTTACCTTGATCTTCAATGTCCAGATTCTTGATCATCCACTGTACAATATCAGAACCTGAGGGAGGAGAGAAAGCACATAAATATTAATCACTGACATGCCTAATTTATTCACTATGTGCTCGAACACCTTTTTATATATAGATGCAAATGGAAGGGAAAACAATGACACTCTTAACCATCCCAGCTTCCCTCATCTTTACGACGCATACCAATTCCTCTCGCCTTGCACAATGTGGGCAGGTAATAGGTCATCCATTACCAAATTTTCTTTTCTGACACCCTCTCCAAGTGGTAGTCTATTAATATAAATGACTAGAGGGGGACAATGGCACAATAAAACAGCCATTGTGTTTACTTAAGACACAATTTGTCTGACATAGGCACAGAAAGGACATTTGAGTTGTAATAATTTGTTTTAATAAGTGGAAGCATCATGTTTCCGACTGACTATGGGAAAACCTAGACGTAAAGAGAGATTAAGAGAAGAGAGAAAAAAGGAGTGAGATTGATAGGAGAATTGGGGTATATGTAGGGTTGCATAATAAAGTAGTAAAGAAAAACAAGCCTATTACCATTCACACATGAAGTCTTATACATATTTTAAAGGACAAGTCACTTGTTTGTATTTTTAGACTGAATTAATGAGCTGCATGTTCACTTATTTGCTTCATAAAATCCCCTGTTCTTTTAAGTTACTTTGCAGTTTTAACAGGAACTGATAAAAGTTTGACACTGAGAAAAAAATCCAGTGGCAAATGTGAGAGTGATGATACTAAAAATAGGTGAGTAAACCAGTGCAAGTTGTTAAGTTACTACCAAATGATGACTTACAAGAACTTGTCACTTAAGAAAATGATTTCAAATTTTTGCAGGACATCAAGATGACATGACAAAACTCTTAACTTTTCTCACCACAAAAATCCAGTGTTAGCTAATGAAGAGTCCATATTATACCTTTTCTACATTTTTATATGCTTTTCGGTGTTTTACAGAATTCGCCTGACTGACTGAGTACTTCCATGCATAAGAGAAAAAGTTTATGGCATCAGAACTTCTCCTTCACCCTGTATTTACAGCGCCAAGCCCCCCTACCATTGGGTTGTTGTTTCATCAGCACCTGAAGCCCAATGGCTCAGGCTGGCAAGCCCAGAATAGACCAGTCAACCAAGCAGAGCAGAATGGGTTTGCATAGAAAAGGGAGCCTTAAATGGCAGAAGCTCTGACAGAGCTGGATCAGGGGTACTCAGGATATAAAAACTTAACGGCTTTCGAACATTAGCGATTGTGGACACACTCTAGCAGTCATCAAAATTGAATTATGAACCTGAGTTAAGGCAAAATATGGGCTCTTTAAAAACAGGACAAGTAAGCTAGGTTGCAACAGCCATAGACAACACACACCATGATTACAAGCATTATATCATGCATTGCCAAAAAAGACACCTGATTGGTAAAAGACTATAAAGTTTAAAGGCGCTATTTTGAGAGCCTGAAGGACATGTTCTTAAATCACTTGGCACACAGTGGTTTGGGGCATGTTCTTCAACATTTTTCTATTAAGATGGTGCAATGCCAAGCACAACGAGGATGGATTAGGTGCCTTGATGATACACGTTTGTTTGAGTATAACGTGAATCACAGTGTTAGCTTTTATTCCATTTGAAAGCAGTGCTCGGCCAACAGCTAGCGCTTTGTTTTTAACATAATAAATTTTATAATTTGGTTCAAACTATATTTGATTTCCCTCCTTTTATTGGGACTCTCTTAACACACAAAACACACATAGAGCTTATATATGAAAACTTTTAAGCAAAGAGGGAGGTTATATTTCACTGGAGTGTTCCCACAACATCAGAAATGATCACAAAGGCCAGTTAGAAAATTAACTTTTTTTTTTACACACTGACAGGTTCAGACAAGATTTATTTATCTTATCTTCGCTGTGCTCAACATCAAGTAAAGGTAGGAACTGCATTTTTAAATAACTTTCTCTGCCAGAATCCTTAGACATTTTTCCAATTAGTGTGTAAAGCACACATGGCAGGCTGTGTTAAAGCTGCAGTATACATTTTATTTTTTGTCCCTGGCCCCAAAAACATGATGGTCAACATCCTATCACTGAAGACACATGACAGATCATAAGACATCTGTGCCACATCTTTACTCTGTTTTATGCCTTTAGAAAATAAAGCAAGGGACACCCACTTTTTGGCCAGTCAGGGCTCAGTTCAGGGACAGTGCTCTTATTGGATCTGCTGTTAAGGTATACGTGCTTGTTATATCTAAATGAGTTGTAGTTGTTGTTTAGACTGTATAGTAAGGTTAATTTCATGAAGGGATGTGTGGTTTGTGGGTCTTTTGTTGCTGCAAACACATTGGCATAACGGTAATGGCAGCTAAAGGCACACAAATACAGTGGACTGGTTGTACGGGGGGCGAGGCATTGCTCAACGCAGGGGGAAGGAGACAGTATGGTGTCCACTGCAGTCTCATCCATAAGCATGATTGTTGACCATACTCATTAAGAATATTATAAATCCAACATTCTGTTGCATTGAAGCATTTATCATTTGCACTTCTACTTGTTTCTGTGAGTTAAAACACAAGGTGGGGAGTGCACACAGAGAAGAGCTTGACACAAAGCTTGACAATAGCACACATTTTTAACTGTGAAGCGGGTGAGCTGTTGTGCAACCTGCGTGTGTTGAACTGGCTTGTTTTGCACTGGCAGGTGTTTGTGCATTTTTCTGTTATGCCCTGTAAACCGTAGGAATACATTGTACCACAGACATAAAAGATGCAGCCATTACCTTTATGCTTAAGATAGGAACAAACCAGCCCTGTGCCTAATAACTCCTAATTTTTCAGACAAACAACCTCCGTGTACTAAAGGGAAAGATTGTCAATTTGCTATTTAAACAATATGAGCACAGGGCATAGATGTAAAAACCGTGGAATCTGTACTGCTCACGGAAATTTTTGCACCACTACAGTCTCATGTCCGCAGCAGTGTAAGAGGTACTGCCTGCTGAAAGCCATAGTGGGTACATGTTTTGAAATAGTGAAAAAATATTTACTTTTAAAAAAGAATTTTAACCTTAGCTCTGAAGGAGAAAAAACATGATTAAACATTTTTGCATTACTTACAAGGTAACTGCCCCTCATTCTTTAGTATCATGCAGCTCTTAGTACATAAAATCTGCTGTTATTATTGTTTTTGATTAGACAATGATTTTATTACATTATCAACATTACTAGTGCAGAGGCTTATTTTGAAATAACCAACCCCTCTTTCTAATTTGTGCTGGATTTGCCTGGTTATGTTAGTTCTTAAATTAAAAAATTCCAATAATGCAACAACACGTGTTAAAAGCTGCTATAAAGTATTTTAGACTGATGTGCCATAGCACCAGGTGCACAGGCAAACTACTTTACAACATTAAAAATTAAAATTATTTCTGTATTGAGTTTTTGCTAACTGGTTGTTCTTCCTTTATGTAAAGAAAGTATCAGATATTTGCCATTGTGGTTTCTAAGAATTTCTTTGATGGAGCATTTTTAAATGAATTTAGAAAAAAGTAAGTTAAACTTAAATAGGCATTGATAGCCAATACATTTATGACTGCTACCTTTCCTCTGCTCCAAACTGTCCCAGCTCACCGTGCCACCTGCGCTCTGTCAGTGGATCTACAGTTTCCTGACTGACAGAAGCCAGCAGGTCAGGCTGGGGCAGGTCACCTCGGACATACGGACCACCAGCACAGGGACCCCCCCAGGGATGTGTCCTTTCTCCACTACTCTTCTCCCTCTACACAAACGACTGCACCTCCACGGACGCCTCTGTGAAGCTACTGAAGTTCGCAGACGACACCACCGTCATCGGTCTTATCCAGGATGGTGATGAGACTGCTTACCGACAGCAAGTGGATCAGCTGGTGCTCTGGTGCAGTCAGAACAACCTGGAGCTAAACACGCTCAAGACGGTGGAGATGGTAGTGGACTTTAGGAGACACCCCCCCACCCTGCCCCCCCTCATAGTCCTCAGCAGCCCGGTGTCCACTGTGGAGAGCTTCAGATTCCTGGGCACGATCATCTCTCAGGATCTGAAGTGGGAGCAGAACATCAGCTCCATCCTCAAGAAGGCCCAGCAGAGGATGTACTTCCTGCGGCTCCTGAGGACACATGGACTCCCCCCTGAGCTGCTGCTGCAGTTCTACACTGCAGTCATCGAGTCTGTCCTGTGCTCCTCCATCACTGTGTGGTTTGGAGCTGCCACCAGGCAGGACAGGTCCAGACTGCAGCGCACTGTGAGGACTGCTGAGCGGATCATCGGTGTCCCCCTGCCCTCTATCCAGGACCTGTACTGCTCCAGGACTCGTAGGAGAGCAGGAAACATTATGAGGGACTCCACTCACCCTGCTCACAGACTCTTTGAACTGCTCCCATCCGGCAAGCGCCTCAGAGCCCTACGGACCAGGACAAGCCGGCACAGGAGCAGTTTCTACCCATCAGCAGTCACCATTCTAAACAGCTCATAGCTACATAATTAATAAGAGCTGCAACTTTTTAAACAGTTAATAGCTGCACTATCATTGCACAGCTGCACTTTCCTCTCTTCAGTTGTAAACATTCCTGGATGCTTGCTTGTATATATTCCTGATGCACATTTTTTATTTTTTATTTTTACACACACACTTTATTGTTAAGAGTTTTTGTACATTTATATTTCTTCATTTTATTTATTTAATCTTATCCTCTATTTTTTTCTTTAAAATTTTTTTACATTTACCTTATTTTTATTTTGTCTCGTTCACTGTACTAGAGAGAAAACAACTGCCGAAGTCAAATTCCTTGTATGTGTCGCATACTTGGCAATAAAAAACGATTCTGATTCTGATTCTGATTCTGATTCTACCTTGGCCAGGTTATTTTTGTAAATGTATATTTTTAATCTTAAAGGACCTTAACTGATAAAATAGAGGCCAAATAAATTAATGAAGTACTAGTTTGTTGCATTGATTTGAACTACTTTTAAGATCTTAATCCCATTTCAGCTAATGAAATTTAGCTTTATTGTTGGGTTTTGAGTAAAAAAAAAAAAAGTACTTATAAATTTTGATAATACTCAATATTTATTGTTTTGATAAATTACAGGTATTTTTAATTGCCTTATTGGAAGAGTCCTTTTAATTGTTAAAATATGTCCTTCTTAAACTGGGAATGCAAATCCTCTAGATCATTATAACCATCCTCATTTGTCCTTCACCTTCTATCCCATTCTCACTGCTTGTATTACGTATTTGGCTTCATTTATTAATTCTTCTGTCATCTCAAGGGGAGGTATTTAATGTGCAAAGTATATCAGGCATCTAAATGTCATATCTATTATTGTTACTGACAACTCAGTAAAACTACTTTGAAAACTAAAAAAGATTAATGATATTTTAAAGCATGGCTATGCATGATGATGTGAGTGAGTCTGTATAAGACCAGGCTCTTTTTTATGTTGCTTTGATGTCTCTGCATTTTGAATGTCCTCTTGCAATACATCCTCCCCATTTGAAAATGTAACTAAAAACATCCTCTTTCCTGAGGGCATTTTCACACCAGGCCCCGCCATGTGACTTTGGCACCCTGGTTAAATATATTCTGTATTTTCCCAGCTATTATAACCGGCTGTCACGCTGACAGGTGAAGGTGTGCTGAGGAGACGAGCGCCACAGAAGGCAGAGGAAAGGTGTGAAATGGAGACATGAGGGAATTCAAGCAGTGAGAGTCCGTCCCTCTGCCTGTCTGTTTATCCATCAGGCTGTCTCCCTCTCTATTTATCTGTCTGTCCATCAAGCCATCTCCCTCTGTGTAGGTCTGTCCACCAGTCCTTCGGTCTGTCTCTGTGTCTGTCAAACCATCTTTCTCCCTTCCTCCCTGTCTGTCCATTAGGCCATATTCCTGCCTGTCTGTCTATCAACAAAAGCCATTTTCCTCTCTGTTGGTTTGTCTTAAAACTACCTTTATTTCAGTGTCTGTTTGTCTTTCTGTCTGTCAAGACAATTTCCTCTCTGACATTAGAGCAATCTTCTTCTCGATGTGTTGGTCCATCTGTCTGTCTCAAGCTGTCTTCCTCTCTATTTGTCTGTCTGCCAGTCCGTCACACTCTTTCTCTCTATTTGTCTGTCTGTCCACCAAGCTGTCTCCCTCTCTATATGTCCGTCTGTCTGTCCATCAAGCTGTCTTCCCTATTTGTCTATCTGTCTGCTCATCAAGAAGTCTTCTTCTCTGTTTGTTTGTCTAAGTCCATCATGCTGTCTTTCTCTCTAATTGTCTATCTGTCCTTCCATCAAGCTGTCTTCCTCTGTCTTTGTCTACCTGTTAGTCCATCAAGAAGTCTTCTTCTCTATCTGGCCGTTCAATCCATCAAGCTGTCTTCCTTACTATTTCTCTGTCAGTCAGTCCATCAAGCTGTCCTTCTCTCTATTTGTCTATCTATCCATCAAGCTGTCTTCCTCTCTATTTGTCCATCTGTCTGTCCATCACGCTGTCTTCCTCACTATTTCTCTGTCTGTCAGTCTATCAAGCTGTCCTTCTCTCTATTTGTCTATCTATCCATCAAGCTGTCTTCCTCTCTATTTGTCCATCTGTCTGTCCATCACGCTGTCTTCCTCACTATTTCTCTGTCAGTCTATCAAGCTGTCCTTCTCTCTATTTGTCTATCTATCCATCAAGCTGTCTTCCTCTCTATTTGTCCACCTGTCTGTCCATCAAGCTGTCTTCCTATGTTTTTGGATTTCTGACCATGTCTGCCATCCTTTTTAAAGACATCTTAAAAGACAGACAAAAAGACTACCTGTTGCCTGTATGTGAGTCTGTCTGTCCTCAAAGCGATCTTCCTCTCTGTGTGTCTGCCCATCAAACCACCCCTTTTCTGTCTGTCTGTCTGTTTGTCCATGGGCTTTCCTCCTCTCTGTCTGTCCATCACTCCATAAACTGTCCTCCTCTATGGCTGCCTGTCCTAACATATCCATTTCTTCTCTCTGTCTGTCTGTCTGTCTGTCTTTCTGTCCATCCATGCACTGTCCTCTGTATTTTACCTTTCTGTGTTTCTCTTCCACTGCTCCCACTTCTTCCCTGGCTCCCTCGTAGACAGATTAGATTTTTCATGGATTAACATCATTAATACAACCCCATTTTCACACTATCAAAGTTGACCCACTTTCTAAGAGCGAGCTTAAATGAGACGTGTAAGGTAATCCTCTGACAAGGCTCTTCTCTCAATTGATTAATATCATGCTCATAGACTGTGTTGGAGTGTGTGTGTGTGTGTTTATGTGTGCCAGTGATTCAACTTTATTACAGAGATCTTTCAACTGAGTAATTGCAATAAATAAACATACCTTTAACATGTTAAGAGAAAAGTGTTGTACATAACCCAGACCATCTCTTGTTTGTGTTGATTTATTTAAAGGTCATTTTTAAAACCTAATTGATTTTTTCTGCTGGGTGCCTTTAAATATACTAATGCTTTTTACTTTGAAAGGACAATGCAATTATATTGGGAATACAGGGGATGATGAGACAGTGGGGTTTTCATCAGAGTGATTCTGAATATACAACATTAACTTTGTTTGTTTCTGCTCTTTTAGCAACAGCTTGTCAGCATCATATTCATACTCTTAAAGAACTAATGTTTTGCCTTAAATCTGGTTCATATTTTTGATTTTTATGTTCGAGTAAGAGCATGTTCACAATCGATAATGTTAAAAAAGAACAAAAAAAAAAAAAACTCTAATTTTCACACAGCGAGTACCTCTGATCCAGCGATATTCTCACTTTTTTGGACACTCTGTTGGAGCTCCTGTCACTTTTAAGCCTCCTTTAGCATGTGGGCCAACTCTCCTCTGATTGGTTGACAAATCTGCTTTGTAGTGATTGGTCATTTCAACACATTTTCATGGCTCTGCATACTGTGCGCACTCCATGCTTTGCATTGGGCTTGCTACCTCAAGCCAATAGGCAACTACAGACAAAGCAAAAGTAAGACACTGGTAGGTCTATGGGCATTTTTCAAACATCAATGCTAATGTACGAAGATATTTTCTTCTTCTCTGGATGTATTGTGTACATGTTATGCTGAGAGCACCCTTTGTTGGATCAAATGGTTTGAAGGTTGGTCTTAACATCAAGGTAGAATATCAAATATTGAGTATAAAGTAACAGCCCTAGTGGACAGGGGAAGGAAGCTACTGTCACTGTAAACAGGGACAGAGGGAAAAGTCTGAATGCAGCAGACTTTCTGTCTTGTGTAAAAGTATTCAATCAAGGAGATACATAAAAGAGTTAAGGACATTGGCAGTAAGAACCTACTGAGAAAATGCTAACAAAATATTGTAAAAAGCTTCACTTTTAAAGTGAGATGTTTCATCTGAGTTTGTGCATTTACTGGAGGGACTAAAGTTGTAATCTTAAAGGATAAGTTCGGTTTTTTGACACCTGGACCTTATTTTTAGGATTAAATACGCTTGTAGACTCACCCAGACAATTTTGGCGGAGCTCGGAGCTGTTTTCGAGCAATTTAGATCTATCCAACGGCATTTTTTCTCATGCCATAGTAGCAGACGAGGCCAGAAATCGAAGCCCCTAAATTAGACATTATCTGCTGCGAAACTCGCTCATTTCAGCTACATTTTATAAATGAATAGCCAGTGTTATCACCATGTCAGTTCAACTTCGTTGTTATGGTTATCCGGGGCTTTACAAGGATGGGTAACTTTTGGTGACGTCATAGACAAGAATATGAGTAGAGCCGCTGTTGTTGCTAGGCTACACGGCTACACGGCTATTTTCATGCCGGAATATACCGACGAGGAGCTATTTGAAAGGAAGATGCAGAGGGAAAGAGCCGAACAGCTGGCCAGAGAACAAGCAACCACTGCACGTCAACGAATGGGGGCTAACTGGTGGAGTTGTTGTGGACATTGCACGGCAAACACAACAGAGGAGGAGTGCCTTTGCTGCTCAGAGTGGGACTTGAGACCAGAGGAAACACGTATTGATGCCCCCCAAAATACGATTTCTGGCCCCGTCTGCTACTTTGGCATGAGAAAAAAACACTGTCGGATGGACAGCCAAAATTGTCTGGGTGAGTCTACGAGCGTATTTAATCCTAAAAATAAGGTCCAGGTGTCAAAAAAAACAAACTTATCCTTTAATACTCTTTTCTACCTCCTAGTTTCGTTCTCCCAACCTTAAAACACAAAATAGTTGGGATTTTCTTTGATAAAGCATGTTGTTAAACTTGCTTTTTTGTTTTTATTCTCATGTTTACTACTGTGGGTTAAGTCAATCCTGTACACAACTTTAAAACTTTTTAAGTTGTATTCCCAGATAATTCATCAACCACAGATGCTTTGGCCAAAAGTTGTAACAGGTTCATTAAGAAACGATCAGCTTTCTGGAAGCGGTCTAAAATTAGTTACACACAATATGTGTGTCAAATGTGCTGAACATCGGGATACAAGAGGGTTATGTATGCTCACTTGTATGTATTGATGCTCTTGACTCGTGTGGGCAGCCCAGGTACAGATTTCGCCCATCGCTGGGTTTTCCCCTGCTCACTGTTGCTCCTCCTTTTCATTTAAGGCAACAAGCACACAAAAACATTTTAAAAATGCAACTCATGTCGCCTTGATTTAAAAAAAAAAAAAAAAATCCTCCTGAAGCAGGCTACTCTGAATTTTCTTAACATTAGCTAAACAAAAAGTAAAAATGTTTACTGTATTATTCTTATTGCTTATTCATATTTACTAAAAGATTTAGAATATCAGTATAGAAGTTTTAATGAACACAGCTATGCCATCAAAGTCAGCTAAACACCTGTTAGTTGATGCCTTTTTTGTATAAGAACAAATAAATTTAACAAATGCTATTTGAAGAACAAACAATTAAACTGTATGCACAGAAAGTGTTTAAACTTAATTTTAGGGTGCATGTTAATTTGATTTGATGAAGAAGAAATATTATTAGCAAGAGTGGAAGAATTCTTATTATTTTGCAAATGTTGCGTGCAAGAGTTGCAAACATCACAGAGATGTTAGCTCAAAACTATATCTCATAGTATAATGTAATGATAATTTATTTCATACAGCCTTAAAAGTACAAGAAATTCAAACACAAGCAAAAAGAGGCAAAGCCCCTGTGTGCCTCATCAAGCTATATTTTTTCCCACTGATACAACCAATGGAAAACAAGTGCTATTACTGTTACAAGTAAATGAAAAGAGGAAAGAGAGGAAAGAGGTCAGAAGTTCAGTGCACTCTCAAAGAAATTGTTGAAGTTTAAGTGGTGCAGAGGAAGAAACTCACTGCAGCAACATGGTCTTCATCAGAGGCTGTTGTGCCTACAGCTCATTCGAGTGCTCCTCTGAACACAAGTGGCTGTATTGTTCACAAAGAGAGGGAGCTAAGGGGAGCCTGTGTCCTCACTGCAGCCCTGTGCCGAGGTCAGACTGTAAGTTTTAAGCATGCTTATAGCCCAGTCTGACAGTTTCAGGGTTTCAGGCTCCTTCGCCTACCCCCAAAAAATTACTGTTTCATACTTAAAAACTCTGCACGCTGAGACTGCTTAACTCCAAGTTAAGGTTATCCTTTCTGCCAGGTTGGTTGTGTGAAGGCTGGTACTCCAACAAAGCCAGTGGAACACTTTGGGGTACGTGGACCCCTGTGGGACTCCACAGAGGTTCATTACTATTTCTCACTGATGATTTGTTTAGCGTCTGAAATGTTCTTTGACCAGCAATGGGTGCAGATGACACAACTCTTCGTCTCTGTGTTCAATCAATAAATCTCTTTGTTTTGTGACACAGGCCAGTCATCTTGTCAGTTATTGTCAGTTTTATGCACATCTTTTTAACTGTTGTATAGTTTAGGTGGGAAGTTTTCATATGACTCCTTATTATATTGCGCTCCTCCTGAAATGCTTTGTCAGGATGCACACTTCTCCTGCTTTTTTTCTCAGAAAGTCATTTTTTTGGCGTTTTTTTTTTTTTTTTTAAATAATCAATCAATCACACACCATTGTCACAACCATGATGACCAACTTTATCAGATATCTCATTTATGTGGAAATTCTCAAACAACAGGTTAGATTCAAGATGTTTATTGTCATATACACACTAAAACACAGCAGTCATTAATGGGCAATGAAACTCGTATTTTGCAACTTCCCACCACCACATAACCCAAACATATAACTAAAATATAAAAACTTTAGCTATAAAATAAAATATAAACACCTAATATATAAAATATAAAATTTGAAATATAAAGTTCACACATACAATAAAAAAAGGACGGTTCAAATGTGCGCATGTCAGCAATTGTGCAGAAATTGTGCTAAAATTGCAACTGTGGAGGTATTGTCCAGGAAATAAGTTGAAGTCCTTGGTTTAGAAGCCTGATGTCCTGGGGGTAAATGCTGTTGAGTCTTGTAGTCCTTGTTTTCACACACCTGTAGCATCTGCCAGATGGTAGGAGTGTGAACAGTTTGTGTTGTGGGTGGGTTTGGTCCCTGATGATGTTGTTTGCCCTCTTGGTGACCCGGGTGTTTTATATGCCCTGTAGTGGAGGGAGGGCTGCTCCACAGATGAACTGTGCCATTTCAAGGACACGCTGGGGAGGACACTGTCCTGGACAGTGCAGTTCCCATACCACACTGTGATGGAGTTTGTCAGGATGCTTTCCACTGTACATCTGTAGAAGTTGCTGAGGAGTTTGGTGGACAGTCCACATTTCCTTAGCTTCCTCAAGAAGAAGAGTCTCTGCTGAGCCTTCTTGACGATCTGCTGAGTGTTGTGTGTCCAGGTAAAAATCCTCACTGATGTGAGTGCCGAGGAGTTAAAATGTTTTAACCCTCTCCACCTGTGTCCCATCGACGTGTAGCGGGGCGTGCTGGTCTGTCCTCTTCCTTGGGTCCATAATCATTTCCTTGGTCTTTTCAGCATTAACAATGTGACACTTTACACTTTGGAAATATTTTTACTGCTTCTAAGTCAAACTCTCTTGTTGGAACTCCATAGTAGCTTATTTGGGCGGCAGTAGCTCAGTCTGTAAGGACTTTGGTTGAAGACTGGAGGGTGGCTCATTCAAATCCCAACCGAAGCATGTTTGGAAATTAGTTTAGTGGTTGGAGAGGTGCAAGCTCACTTACAGGACACTGCTGAAGTGTCCTTGAGCAAGGAACTTAACCCCTAAACTGCTCAGTAGCGCTTCTTAAGGAGCAGCAAGCCATCACTCTGCCATCTCTCCATTAATGCATGATCTTATAACCTGTTTGTGTTTATGCATGTGTATTTCAGCCTGTGTGTAACATGGTTCAACACCAGAGTGCAAAGAACTGAATTTCCCCATGAGGGATCATAAGGTATGTCTTTTTCTTTCTTCTTGTAGCCTTTTACTTTTGCTGATTACAGTTGAGCTTAAAAAAATCACAAGGGTAAGATTATTTTGTCAGGACTATCTCAAAGAACAGAACAAGCTTATTTCATAATTTTTTGTTCTCTACGGACGTTTTTATCAATGATCCAAGACTGCACTGCAAAACCCCACAAGCTTTCAAAGTGAGAGAACCAGCGCGATGCTAAGCTACAAAAATGTATCATTCCTGTACAATTATCTTTATGTCAAGTAAAATAAGTTTTTTTGTAAATGTTTAAAAATTCGTGCTGTTTTCTTATGAATTTATACAAATTATTTAAACATCATTATTGGAGTATTGCTAATATTGTAATGATAGGAAATGCATACCACGTACCCCACCATATACTCTTATTCATAAAACTCTTGTTATCACATTTTTTGTTGTCATAATGACCGTATAGCTGTCCTTAATCCATACTTTAAAATGTTTATTTTTTCAAATTCTTTTCGGTTGTACTTTATTCTTGTGATATTTTAACACCATTATAGTGAGTTTTCTGCTTCTTTCTGTGCTGTTTATTGTCTATCTTTATTTCTGCATATTTTTTACTGTGAAGAAGCAAAGTTAAACCCAAAGTCCCTCTCTTTAAACCAGAGTACTATGCTGTAATGCTTTTTCAATAGGGCAGTTCTAAGGTATGCCACCATGTACATGCTATATTGGCTCATGGGTGGGTTTGTCTTGGAAAATATTGATGTGGAAGAAATGTAGAAATATGTATCTACTGTATGTAGGACACAGGAATGAAACACAAGCAGCCATCTGGTGTTATTTCATCATGTTCCTGCAGCAAGCATGGCTGTTTACTAAATGTACAGAATGTGAAATATGCAATATCTGAGCAAAAGATAAAAACACAGAAAATCTGAGCCTGCACTGCTTTGGCAGACCAAAAATCAGTCATCTACAGAAGACCTGGGATCAAAAACGAGACGAAACAGAGAGAAGAGCATGCATCAGCAGCCTTTCAAAGCAGTGAATCTAAAGCTAGAGGTTTTTTATTTCAGTCTATGAGTTCAGTCTGTGTTCATACATTGATGCTCACTGCCTACAGTTTTAAAAAATCTAAGCCCCATCTCGGACACCATGTTTACAGACACTGGACCTGTCAGCGGATTTGACAAACACAGTGTGAGCCATACTTAGCTGTGATGGTGACTGGTGGTGGTTCTGGCATAATTTGTGCCCCTAAACAACATCATGCAAAAAAAAAGGTTGTGCACATTTATTATTAGTGACAAGGACATGCAGGGAAATCTGAGGGATAAGTCTTGTAAGTTATGGATTACTAATTTATTGCCTGTCCTCAATATAATCCAATACTTGATCAAAGTAATGATCTTGTATATAGTATAAGCGGTAAATCTAAAACCTTAACTGTATTTATTGATGAATTGAAAGAGCTAATTCAAGTGTTTTAGTTCATATTGAAGGGATACTTTTATACTGTAAACACAAAAGTAAGGAAGGCACAGCAAGTCCAAATACAATTCAAAATAATATGATCAGAGTGGGACAAGCTTGAGAAATGTGAGCTGAGCTAATAGTTACTCACATGATTTTTCTTTTATGTTCGCCACTTTTTTTGTTGTCCGTCCTAATTTTGTATGTTAGGTTGGACTGGGCTATACTAGAAAAATTAGCATCAGTTTACACTTATGAGGTAAATTTTGGTTTAACATACCAAGGTAAAATGTTTTGGTGCCAGCAAAAACATTTTTTAAGTCTAAGTTAATATCAATTCACAACAACTATTTAGCAATTATTCAGGATTGGTAAGGCACAAAAAACCTTGATTCAATACTTATGTGGTCCTGTGTTTCACTGGCAACTTGTCCAGTGTGTACCCTGTTACTTGTCCAATTATAGCTGGGACAGAACAGGATAGGCAACATGGATGATAGATGAAATACTTAACCAATCATTTTTAAAGCCCTAATTCATCATTAATTAATGAAATCTGAATATATTACATATATTCAGATTTCATTATATAAATAGTCAGAGTTTCATTATGTATTCAAGTTTTATTATTTATATTTGGATTTCATTATATTTATTCAGAGTTTCATTACATATATTCAGAGTTACTTGTACTTCTGCATCAGCCTCCATTTTATAGCCCCGGACGTTGCCGCCTGTTGTCCACACAACCACCCCTGTTATTAAGAATTTAATGTCTTTATGAATAAGTGCTTTTAGATCAGATTTTTTCCAACTGACATGTTTACATGATGCATTTTTATTATGATTACTTGTGTCCATCACGGCTATTGTGTTCTTCCTACTTCATCTCACCGTCAACTTTTTCTTTGGCCATTTAGCTTTTGTTTCTGTTACCCTCACCAATGCCATCAATGTGAGAATGAAAGTTGTGTTATAATCTGTCACATTTCCACGAAATTCTGTAGAGAGACATATGTTTTTTTATCATTCCATTTATCAATTCTATAGCTGTAAAGCACAAGTCTGAGTGACTGCATTGATATTTTGTTACACCCACCGAAAGTGCTTACAGTGTGTTATTTATTTTCTACCTTCCTGCATAATAGAAATGGAAACAGTGTTGGCCTCACTCCTTTTAGCTTTTGACTGCAGTCTTTAACCTAACCAACCCCTTATGGAGTATCACTGCAGCATGAATCCTCGTCTATTAGGCCGCACAGCTCAGAAATCCAATACATTCCTCTTGACATTCTGGCACTGCTGGTGTGAAATGCAGAGCGGACAACTCTCCCAATACTTTCAGTGTTTGTTTGGCGAGATGTACTGTAGCTGGGTACTCAGTGGGTGGGAGCCAAGTGGAGGAGAGACGAGATGAAAAGAGAGTGAGCACAGAGAAATAAAGAGCTTACCTGAAAAAACACTGGGGATCTTGGTTAAGAAACTTTTTACTGTCCGGATGGGGATGCCATTTTTCTCATCCTGCATGCGGGCTATTACCTCCTCCATCTGGACAACACAGAGACAGTGGGAGAGGAGAGGAGGGGGAGATAACAGGAGAGAGAGAGAGTGAGCACTTTTTATGAACTAGCCTCAGTAAGTGGAGGCTGTGTGTGAGCGAGACAGAGAGGTAAACACAAACAGGTTCCTCTGAGGTTCAGCCGAGCCTTCAGGGAAAAGAGAGTAAGGTGAGGCAGTAGGTTACGAACAATAACTACTGACCAAATTCTGACTCTTTGAGCTGCACACATAAATTCTGTATCAGCTAGAAAATGTAGGGAGTCAACTACAGGGCTGGAAAATGTACTGTAGATAAAAAAAAATGTATGTCAATATTTCTACCTTAAAGGTGAGAAAGGATATAGGGCCTATCCTGATGAGGCAAAAAAAGAAAGGTTAAGTGTGGGTACAGCCAATCCATTGGGTGTGTGAGGACAATAAAGTTGTGCTTTTTAACATTATACTACTTTTTACCTCTGCCAAGGAGGTTATGTTTTTGCCGGCGTTTGTCTGTTTGTCTGTTTGTCTGTTTGTTTGTTTGTGTTCAAAATAACTTGAAAAGTTATCGACGGATTTGGA
The DNA here is from genome assembly GCA_037902135.1 of Cetoscarus ocellatus. Classification (NCBI taxonomy): domain Eukaryota; kingdom Metazoa; phylum Chordata; class Actinopteri; order Labriformes; family Labridae; genus Cetoscarus; species Cetoscarus ocellatus. The sequence continues at coordinate 242,887 of JBAMNC010000031.1, read as the reverse complement.
TGAAATTTTCAGTAAATGTGTGGAATGGGATAAGGAACAAATGCTTAGATTTTGGGAGTGATCCGGATCACCCCAGTCAGCTTCATTTGGGGGTGGACTGAAGCTGCTTTGTGGAGGTCTGCACTCTCTGAGTGCTTTTCTAGTTTCCTGTAGGATTTACTCAGAAGTTGTTGTTAGCTTGGTAACATGAAGGACATCTGTGTGGAGTCCCTAGAAATCATTTAAAAATGTTTCCACACCTTGGAAAGGTTATTTAAATTGATTATTTCTCCCCTTTTGTCATACCGATAGTTATTGTATTTTATATTGTTGAAAAACCCTGATTAGTCACCTTTACAAAGACGTGCAAATTGTAAGAATTGTGCATTCATGAAATGAGCAACACAGCTAAATGTGTGGGTGGTACCTTAATAAATGTGCCATCATAAATAAGATTTTTGCCATTGTTGAGCAGCACTACATAAGATATACATGAAGAATGGGATATTTCCTTTGGTTGTGCTCACGATTAGATTTTTGCCCACATTCAATATGCAAATGTTTCCAAACTCATCATTGCTGATATTGATATAAACGTTGGTTTTATTTTGTCAGGAACACCAAGCTTCTCCCACAATAGACTTAACCTGTTCCTCCTGTTCTCACACTATTTGTGAAAGAAACATACATGAAACAAGAATGACGACATTTAATTCTCCAAATAATAATACTGTGATGTTTTCTAAATGTAGACAAGCCCTTCAACTGTGTGGATAACATTACTGTGGCCCTCTTGGAGGCTTCACTTCTCCATCCCCAATCTAAATGCAAATTTGACACCTGAAAAAAATACATTGCTGTATGTTGGATATCAAGGGCTTTCTATTTTTGTTGTATTACCCTGGTATCGATCATTTGATTCTTACTAATGACAATAATGTCTCTTTTACTAGAAAAAAGATCATTCTTTATTTGAATTAACCATTGCAAATAGAATATCTTTCGGCTCTTACTGTTAGCAATATTTATACTGAGTATTAAGCCTGGCATACATTTTCTGATCAACATCTGTATATTGATTGAAACATAAATATCTTACTCTATATCTTTTTTGAAAATATATTGACATATCTTAAAAATCCAATAATTACCCAACACTATTGTACATATGTAGTTTCTTCCCACACTCAGTAAGTGTGTGTCCTGAAACAGTAGAGAAAAATGTAAAATGACCCTTAATAGACCGACCCGAATGTGTGTTCAGCATACCCTGAAATGTACTTCTGAACAGAGCTGCACCAAGGAATGACAAGCACATACAAACTCACACAAACTCACACACAGAGGCACAGATGCAAACACACAAACATCCGTGCATGTCACCGAGACAGAAATGCACTGGGAGTTGTCTCAAGGGCCTGGCAGGCCAATACAAGGCAGTCATGTTTTCCAAGAACACACAGAAGGCAGCAGATCTGAGAGTGGAACACGGCCCCGATATGTCAGCCGGATCAGATGCCAGGATAAGTTGTGAAAATCCACAGTGGAGAAAAACACCCATAAAAACTGTGCACAGACAATGCAACACACTAATATTACAACAAACAAACTAGGGATGGACATTTCATGGAAAATAGCCTTTAAAAGTCAAAAGCATTGAGTGTTGAGGGCGTTATTCAATAATAAGAAGGGTTTTTTTAATCATTACTCCTTATCATCATTAACTTGTGTCAAAAGTAGCCCGTTATTTCACCTTTTAGGTTACTTTCATGTTTCCCTTTCAAAAAAGTGAAATTCAACTGGTGTAAATTAAAAGTTTATGGCACCAGATAATGTCCTTTACATACTGTCTCAGATACAAACTCCAAATAAAGCTAACTCTCAGTGTTGTTGAAAGAACAGTTCATTCTCTTCTTCTCATCAAACACACTGTGTTAAACTTTTTAGCAGGTTAATGCAGGTACATGTAGTCCTTGAAGCAGCCCTCTTGGGATACAAAGGTTTATTTTTCTGGTAACAGAGTAACCAGGCATTACTCTGATTAGTAACAGTGATATAATACTGGTTTAAAATTGTAACCCCTTGCTGTTTGGTAAGGGATTCATAGTTACTGAAAAGGTAATAACTTTACATTAATACATTACGGTTAACTAGTTATTACCCAACACTGCTGGCAACAATTTAATGAAAATTCAAAGATTCTCAAAGATAGCCCAGGATGTACGAACCCCAATTCCGGTGATGTTGGGACATTGTGTAAAAATTAACAAAAATGGAAATCAGTGATTTGCAAATCCTTTTTGGCCTATATTCTATTGAATACACCACAAAGACAAGATATATAATGTTTTGATTGTTTTATGAAAATATGTCAAGGTTTCTCCATCTTAACACACACATAACACATCAGTGAATGGTAGTATCCATTAGAGGAGTATTATCTAAGACAGTACTCATGATCATAAGGTCAGACTTTATTAACTAAAATCAAATTGTTTTTTGTTCTAGTGTCTGTACTTAAAAAATTGATTTTCAATCCCCACACTAAAGCCAGCAGTCGGTCCTCACTTGAAATATTGCAGTAATACTGAGGCCAATAGCAGTGTGTGCTGCTTCTACACCTGTAATATTTGACTCCATAAACCTCTGAATCAATCAATATCTTCTGCAATGAAACTTCAAAATTAATTCTGAGCCTGAAAAAAGAGAGGCAGTGACAGAGGCAAAGGGGTTTTCTGCCTGAGTCCATTACGTAATATGTTTTGTCATGATGTAAAAAGAGCCTGGATTATCTTTTTCCAGGTCATCCGTAGGTCTTTATTTTGGCTGTTTCTCTCTTGCCTAAATAAAAAATAAAAATAAAAAAAATGTCAGCAGGAATATTCAACAGTGGCTAAATTCATTATGATTGTTTTGTTTGTTTGTTTGTTTGTTTGTTTGTTTGTTTGTTTTGTTTTGTTTTAGGTGTATAGAATGTTATCCTTCAAGTGCTAAACAACAAAGACATGTCAGCAAACTGCTCAGTGTTGAAGAGCGTGTTTAACAGATACTTTGACATTAGTTGGTGTTTTTCCCGTCTATGAGACTGTGTTAGTGGCTTTTATGGGAAATGGGTGTACACTGACTTTGTGGTGATTAGACAAAGCAGGGAATATGCCATGGATGCACTATGTGTAAGATGTCTGCCATTGTTTCTGTTATCATTACAACAACATCCTTGAATATACTTATGACTAATAAAAGTGAACTTCAGTGTTAGTACTGAAGTGCAGTTAGCAGCATCAATGAGAATGGTCCAAAAAAGAGAAAACATACAGCGAGTGGCAGTTCTCTTGGCCAAAATGTCTTGTTGAATCCAGCGATCAGAGGAGAATGGCAAAAGACCAAAATTGGACAGTAGAAGACTGGAAAAAGGTTGCCTGGTCTCTTGATTCCTGCTGCCACATTTACATGGTAGGTTCAGAATTTAGTGTAAACAACCTGAGAACATGGATCCATTCTGACTTGTATCAACAGATGGAGCTGATGGTAGTGTAATGGTGTTGGGGATGTTTGCTCGGCCCACTTTGGACCTCTAGTACAAATTGACTTGGCTTTGTTGCTGACCATGTCCATCCCATTCTGGCCACAGTGTACCCATCTTTATATAGCAACTTCCAGCAGGATAACGTGCCATGCCACAAAGCTCAGAGTAGGATGGTCTTTTCAGTAACCTCATGATTTGATGTTTTCCAATACAGAGGCAACCATACAATATGTGTCACATTATACGTAAATTGTGAACATTGATACGCCTTTTACAAAATGTCTTCCTGACAACGTTTGTTCTTTTTTTGTAAACAAAAATGAGGTCTAAGAATTCTACGACTTTAGGCCCTGTCGAAATGAAGACGAAAAATGATGTATTTCGTTTTTGAAAAGTTTCTGTAAATACAGCTTTGTTTCAAGAAATGTGTCTGTCTACACTAAAACACTGAAAATAGTGTGGTATAAATGCCAGAAGTGGAAGTGGCGCTATAGCTTTGCCACAGACCTACACCGAAACTGGAGAAGAAGACAGGGAGCATGCACATAAACACTGCATTACACAATTGTTTCTTCTGTTGTCCCATGTGGGTTAAGGGAGAGGTGGGGTTATGAAATCATAATTTCTGAAAATATGTGTATCCGTTGTAAACACAAATAATGCAAGGGGGGCATTTTGGCTCAAAATATGCGTTTTTGGGCTCCTAAAACATCAGTTCAATGTGGACGAAATGCCCATACAATAAAAAAAAGTTGACTGATACTCCTAAGCTGTTCGCAGTGTAGACAGCTCTGAAGACTAAAGCTGCATTCACACTGAACGCGACCTGGGCGACCACTCTCCATGCAAAGTCAATGTACAGCCGGGATGGGACAGGGCCAATCTCCCGTGATGTGGGCAGCTTGGTCGCGCCTTGGGAGACATATGGCGGCGCCCTTGTCCCTGCAGACAGGTACTCTTGGGATCTGTTTGGACTCTTGACCAGGTTGTGTAGGTTGGTCGCCAAAGTTGAAAAATTTGAACAGGCGACGTTGCGTGTGGCTGTGCTGTGACAGACTGTTTTTATTCCGGTACAGAGAGTAACAATCCATGTATCTGGTTATTCTTGTGATATCATTTTCCAGCTCATATTGCCTGCCCCCAACGTCCACCCTTCCATCCGTATATCTGCTTTGATGGACTGCTCTTTATTTCCATTCTCTCCATCTTGATATCAAACATGTATGATAAATCCGTGAAACTCCTCTGGGAAAGGTAATGCAATTTATATGTGGCCAATTCTATTTCATGCAAATGAAGGCTTTGTATGTGAGAAAATAGATTTCCGTGGCCACATGGGTTGGGGGCAGCTCTAGTTATATAAAAGTGGGTTTGATGTGTGAATCTGCTTAAATAAGGAGTGAATGCACATGTCAGAATTAGAAACAACAAAGGGGTGTTAGTAGTTTAACTAAGAATGCAACACTGCAAAAAACAACCAAAAAACATTTTTGTATTAGTATGGCATTATATAACTAAAAGCTGTAGCTCCAAAAAGTGACGCACAGAAACACTAGAATAATCAGAATTCTTGTGGCCTCATTTCATGTGTCTCATGCATCATTCCTTTTGTTGTCTTTAAACATATCGCTCTAAATTAATCCCAATTGTGTTCAGCTCTTCCCACTGAATGACTGTGCCGTACAACGCCAACCTCCCCTCCCTGCATCAATCTCTGTCTTTTTCTGTAAGTAAGCTGGCACTATGAGGCACACAGAGCAAACAAGGACAGCAGCAACCGTGATCAATACTTCACACACTCTTTCCTATCTCTGCAAACCCTCGCCGCCTACACACGGTGAAATGCCACCAGCGTGAATATTCAGGATCTAAAGCTCTTGAAGTCGGGATGCTCTCTGGCTTCATGTTGTGAGGAAGAGAGGCAAGTCATTTCCCACAAGAGTGAGGGAGAGACAGCTACTCTCTCTCTCTCTCTCTCTGTCCCCCACCCATCCACCCACCCAGAGCTGTCTGACTGCAGCCTCTTCACAGATAAGAGTGAGTGTTTTGGCTGCACAGTGTGAATCATTGAATAATGATGGCACAGGACTCGGTACATATAAAGTGACTAACAAAAGCTTCATATATAAGCACATACTGAGCATCGGCACACAGCCGCCCTGAACACTTCAAAGACTATCAGGGAGGACAGTCAGTGCAATCAGAATGTTCTGAAGCACTATTTTCAGAAGAAATATTCAAACTGGGTTTATAAATCAATGTTAGCCCCTTAGATTTCTTTTTAGTCAATGTTAAGTGCACCGTAAGGTCTCTGGTTTGACGGGCTGTTTCTAAGAAAACAGAGGTGATAAAAGGATTGGTTGTTAGATTTGTTCCATCTTGAGCACACTGGGTGGGTGAGGCATTTTTAAAGAGGAAATTTCAGGAATTTTATTGTCTAACCTCAGGTGGCACATTTAAAGGTGACCTTTAGTAGTTACTCCAGTGAGAAAGAAACGTTCCTGTATGTTTTACTGCCTTGGCGAAGATGGTATCAAGTAAAAGTATTGATTAGGTATTGATTGGGGGCGTCAGTGGCGCAGTTATATAGTGCGCTTGGTTGCAGGTTCTAGCACAGCTCCAGGCAACACTTGGCGATGTGTCCTTGGGCAAAACACTTAACCCCCAGTTGCTCCCACTGTTGTGTCAGTGGCATGTAAATGGGCATGAAAGGGTGTGAATGTGGTAGTTGATAATGATGGATAACTAACATAGAAACTCTGAATCATCAGTGAGTGAATGGGGTTGAAATGACCTGCGGTGTAAAGCTGCTTTGGGTAGTCAAAATACTAGAAAAGCGCTATATAAGCTCAAGTCCATTTACCATTAGGTTTCGGCCATAGATTGCATATTAGAGGTAACCACCTATTGGTAAAATATTCAACACTGGATTAATATAGTAACCAAGGAGACAACATAAAGTTTGGGAGCACTTTTCAAGGCTGATTTGAGCAAATGAGGATGTCAAAACTGTCGAGCTAGTGTTCTGTTTGTAGCAACAACAAAGTCTTTAAGCCTTTTTTCCCCCCAAACTGATGATTAATGTAGCTTTCACACCTTGATTGTTCACAAGAGTTGTTGGGAGACTAGTGGGTGCTCCCTCTTCAGCATGTTTGCTTGAGTACAAATGAACACAGCAATGGGTCAGTTTATTGTTGCACACAACTACGCCAATCTTGCCTGAAAGAGGTTGGGCTTGGCCTGCCTCCACTGACCCTTGAAGTGGTTCGTTTGCAGTGAGGACACAACTGACCCAGCAACCAACTCTAACAGAGTGACAAGTTCACTCACTCCGCTTTATGAAGCTGTAGTAAGAATTTCAGCTACCAGGCTACCAGGCTGAAAACAAACAACTACTTAATAATAATGTTTTGGATCCAGCAGACACTTTTTGTGCTACATACCATGAAAACAGCGACAGGTTAACATCACTGACCATCTGTACAGCAGATCATCATTCAACTTGACAACATTGACAACATTGACTGCTTCAAAAACTCATTTAGATTCACAGAATTTTTTTCCAGCTTATTTGTGCTAAACTACACCCAGACAAACCAGACACTTCAAAAGAGGAGGAGGAGGTTCATAATCCAATGCTTGATGTCAAAGTTGTTATGTACACATGTAAAACAACACTAATAAAATGTGATAAAGTCCATGTGTATGAGTGATTCAGAGTGTCCCTTTTTACTGTTCTGTTGCTCAGAGTTCGTTTTTGATGAGTGTGGTGTGTCACTGGGGAAGCTGTATGAGCTAAATGAGACAGCTCAACACACTAATATTCCTCTAAACTCCTCTGACCTTGATATTTAAAATAAGCATGTTGATGATGGTGCTGCACAGGTAGTCTGAAAAGTGTTTATTTTTTAATAAACAAAGCTGAACATCTTTGCTATTGACCCAGATTTAACCACTGTAAAAGAATGTACAGTACATGGCGAGATGAATGTATTTTTAAATAGATCATCATTACCTAGATGTGCTTCAAATCCCTTTAGACGGTGAAGTGTTTAGAGGCTGAAGGACCTATCAAGATAAATATTAAATGAGGAAAAAGCTTGGCATGATGCACACTTACAAAATGAATCCTGAAAGCATTTACTCACTCACTTGACATACTGTTAATGTGAGTTCATCCTCAATTATACTGTCAAAAGAAATATTTATTTTGTCTTTTATTAGTTCACTCAATCAAATGTAGTCTGTGCTGTCAATTATTCAAAGACCATGCTTGGACCTTGTTTAAAAAACAGTACTGTACAAAAGTTTAAGGCAGGAAAATGATGCAAAGTAAAAATGCTGTCACAAATAGCACAGTTTATATTGCATCAGCCTGAAAAAAGTCACACTTAGCCCCCCCCCCCCCAATATAGACAAATCAGTAAATAAAAGCCACTCTGCCTCTGAAGGCTGGCTGTGCTGGAACTTAAATAAAAAAATAGAAAAAGAAAATAACTATTTTTGCCCAACAACATTTAAAATGGATTATCAGTGGTCAGATCACTCTGATAATCAAAATCTGTACATCCCCAAAAGGGACATATATGACCTGAGGGCTACATAGCCTGCAGCATCACTGTACATGGCATGTTGGGAGCCTTTAATTAAAGACGAGTGACCGGAGAGACTGGGAGCCCGTAATTAAACCACAGTAAGTCAGAGAGCCATGGAAATGATGAATGGGCCTCTAAGCTGCAACTACGTAGATAAATGTCTTGCAAAAAGTGGGTGAGGATGTCTGTGGTGACAATGTTAGTTGGCCCCACACATCGTCCAAGAAGACCAGTTTAAATTAATTGCCACAGGGAAAAAGAGTTGGACTATGTGTGATAATATATGTATGTATGTATGTATGTATGTACGTGTGTGTGTGTGTATATATATTTATATGTATATACACAATATAGTAAGTATATTTACAAGGTACATACTGCTTACAAAGGTATTTTCACATATACTTTGTTTCTATACGACAAAAAAATAAAAAGGACTTTTACAAAACCAATTACAGCCAATTAAAGCTCTATTTTCTTTGACAATTTGCATTTTTTAACGTCTTGGCCAATTTGTCAGGGTTTCTTCATTTGTCACCCTTTTTATGTATTATGAAGAGGCTGGCGGCCACATTGAGGAAGTAGGATGTGGCCAGTGGGCCACCTGTTGCCCACCCCTGAACTGAATCAGTGATAAACAGCCCCCTAAATTGAAACATCTCTTCACTGATGGTTTGAGACCCAAAACTTTTAACACAGTTCAAGAAGAGTGACACTACACATTAAGTTGAAATGAAAAAAACTACTATAGCACTAAAACCTCTAAGCATTGTTACCTCTGCCAAAGAGGTTATGTTTTTCAATCAAAAAAATCAAAACTTTATTTATAAAGCACTTTTCATACATTAAAAATGCAGCACAAAGTGCTTTGCATGTTAAAAACAATCTCCATGCCTCCTGTTCAGACTCCACCCCAGCACATACACACGCATACACATACACATACACACAAACATATACACATGCATGCACACAGATAAAATGATCTTAAAAGCGTGTGGCTGAATACAGAGGAGCCAGGTCAGGAAACGCCAGGAGGCTGACTGCAAGAAGACATAGACTTGAATGCATTTAAATCTACCTGTAGTCTTGTAGTTAAAGACCTTATAAGTTTCCCAGTCTTAAAAATATAAGACAAATGAAAAACTGTTGCAGACAAATTGTCTTCATATGTGAGAGGATGTCATCCTTAGAAAATCTGTACGGAGTCTCAAACCAGATGTTTTATGCAAGGCATAAACCACCCCAAAGTCTCACCTTTCTTTCAGTCGAACGGTGCAGGTGTGAAAAATAAAAATAAAATCTCTCCCTGCACTGATGAGGAAATTAAAAGCTCTTTTGTTCTTCTTCCGCTCTATCTCTCTGTTTGTCTTGATGTAAAGGGAGAGAATGGTATTATCTTGCCAGTGCTATCTGAGGACAAGTGTGTCTACATGAGCAGGAGAGATGTTACTCCCAACTTTGCATCATACATCACAGAAGAAGGCATACATCTACAGACACACACACAGATATCCCCAGTCATCTCACGACCCACAAAGCAACCAGCGATTATCAGTCACATTGCACAATGAGCATATGCACTCTGACAGATCTCAAGGATGCGCCCACCCACACAAACACACATACATATATATATAAATAAAATGAAAGCTTCAGCATCCAGAAGGTAGGGATTATTATATTTTTTTAAAAGCACATCAAAAAAGGTGACTCCCAGCTCAGGTCTGTCAGCCTGAGGCGCTGCGAGAACAGCCTAAATAGAACCTGCGGGTACATAGCATGACAGCCTGACTAGATAAAACACTCTTCGCAGCCGCTTGATCTCATTTCCATCTGAACTGCAGTCCTCGGTTCGTTGGATGAGGCAGAACCTGTGGCAGAGGCTGAGAGATAGGATTTCACATTAAGTTTGCCCTCAAAAACCAGCCGTGGTTTGGGAAAAAATAAATAAATACAACCCGCAGTGCAAATTCAAGGTCAGTAACTTTTAATAGAATCAATATTATGGCAACAGAATCACTCAGATCTGCGCTGAAGCTGAATTAAGGTGTAGTGAAGTGATATGTTAACCGCAAAATGACTCACACGTCTCTTGTAGACCGGCTGGTGCATTTGCATACCAAGCAATTCCAAAAACATGGTGTTCTCTATGAGGGGATAAAGACAAGATGGGGAAAACATGCTGTTAAATATTCCTTAAATAGCTGCTTTTCTTTTTTGTGCTTGGCAACATGATTTTGTCTGATGTTATTCTCTTTTAAAGGCGTGCTTGTGTCTCTCTGCTCCTGAGTCTGATACTGTGGTGACATATTCAAATCATGCAGATCCTCTCCACTGGTGACCTAGATTCTCAGCAAGGAGGAGAAATCTCAACACTTGATGAACTCAAACACCTTTTTAAATCAGTCTTAATTAGATGATCACACCTTATACAAGCTCAGAATCTCTGCAGAGAGACTCCTATTTATTTCCAACTATATGGCTTTATTTCTTATCAGCACACTTTGAACTTTAAAAAACACAGCAACTTAGTGCCCCTAAAAGACTTGCATGCAAAATTGGAAAAGGACTTTAATTCATTAACTCACAGTCATATTGTTACTGTAGTCTATAAATCCGCTGACTAATCTGATGCTTAACATGTCTAGTACTGTGGCAAAACTGAGCATGGCAGCTAAATGACCTGCACTACAATCAACATTTTCGCTCCACAACTGTCAAATGTTCACCAACATGAGCAAAAACATTGTTAGTCCGCCAGCTCATTTCAAACAGAGTCAGTCAGACACTTTGAGCCTGCACCTGTGCAGCACTGCACCACTTGGGCATTCAAAACCAAATTACCCAGCAAAAAGGTGGGGGAACTTATTGAGCTCATGCTGACAAGGTTGTTGAATGGATGCCATGAATCTTAAGTCCCTGAGTTACCACAGCAACACAGACTGTGACCACTATCACAAGGACATCTTTGGCAGCTTGCCATCACTCATTCATAAGAGAGAAAGAAAGAGAGTTGTTGTGGGGGAAGCCGGGGGGCAAGAGGTGTGAAAGATAGAGAGAGGAGGATAGATATTATCTGTAGACAGGAAATAGAGGAAAGGACTTTGGCTTTTCTGTCCTTCTCTAGCTGTCAGATATGTTTTTTTTTTGTTTTTTTTAAATGCATTACGTGTTACCAAACTGCAAAAGCAAAGAAATTTATACTGGATGTAAAATCGAGTTTTTATGTTGGTTTAATCAATTTATTTCCAAAAAAGAGAGAATTTATATTCTTGTTGTATTGTTCATTATATTAAAGTGCTGAGAAATAATGTTTGGCAATTAGCAATTAGCTGTATTTCAGTTACAGCTTCTTTGAGATAGAGAATAATTGTGATTGTGATTAGAGCAATTGGGGTATTCCCCAATGCACTCTGCCTCTCTCTCTAATAAAGCTCTCAATTTAAGTGAGGAGCAGAGTGAACCATGGCACTCCATGTATTCAGATAAGCAATAGAAATAAAGGCAGAAAGGCAGCCACTTGTTGATGATAAACGTAAAACGGCCACTCTGAAGAGTGATTTTGAGGACCTGGACCTGAACCCATGCAAAATAACAAATAATAAATAACAAATAATATTCATTAAATATATGTGGGTATCCTTAAAGGAATTATGACAAATGAACTTTATCATTTGAAATTCATACACAGATGTTGGAAACCCAAAAACTTACCATTTTTACAGGATATCCTAATGCATCTTAATTCATTGTGGTTATGTTTTTACCATTAGTGAGCAGTCCTGCCCTTGCAAAGCAGCTGGATTGACCAGTCTGCATGTCTGTTTTACTGTGCAGATCCATCTTGCAGAGTTTCAAGCGAAAACAAGCTAAAACTCAGCCAGAAAATGGCAGGGCTTTCAAGAATTCCTCTAAAGATAGAGGCAGTAGCTACAGTTGCTGGTTGGATGTGCTAAAAGTAAGGACTGACTGCAAGGCTCTAAATGGCAGATAAGATAAGCCATCTAAAAATCAAAAACTTTATTGACGATGATGTTTCAAAGCAAGAGCAAACCCCACCATCACTGCAAACAACAGCTAAGAGAGAGCATGGAAGATGAATTAGAAAAGTGAACATTATTTAAACAGTACATGTGGTGGTGCTGTCACCAACAGCAAGAGGGCTCTGGTTTAAAGCTCAGTCAGGGCGTCTCTGTGTTGAGTTTTCATGATCCCTTTGTGAATGATTTGGTTCTCTCATGGTACTTTGGCCTCCTCCATTAAGACCAAAAACAAGCTCCTTAAAATTTTAGAAAGCCCATCAATGTGAATGTAAATGTGTCTACTTTTTATCTCTATATGTCAACCCTGTTACTAATTATTAATTAGAATTAATTAAATTTAGTAGAGATGAGAGTAGAATGAACCAATCTGTAGTTGCATTGAGTAAGAGATCTTTAGAAAACCAAAAAATTTAGTTCAGCATCCCACTACTCGTGCAAAAGAGGTAAAGTGTGTATGTACAATAAAGAATAAAACCAGAAAACTTAAGGATATACTGAACAGTCTGAACAGTGAGAGTGATTTAAAGATCGAGTATTTAGGGTTACACAGGGGTATAGACTCTAAAATTCATCAAAAGAAAACTGAGGATCTAAGAAGGAACCCTCTCTTGGCCTTGGCAACAGATGGTCATGCTGCTTGCTCTGCTTGCTTTTAATCTTGCATGAACTGCACAGACGTATAATCCATCCTGTTTTCAAAGGATTTTTCTTCCTGTGCATCTATCTGAAACATCTTTTCAGTGTGCAGCGGCAATATACATTTTGATAGTTCAATTTTCTGTTTAATACTTTACATCCAACCCTCTGCTTTTCATTTGTCAGGGCTCTTGGATGGAGTACAAGGCGGGTAAACCGTCTGTTTCACAGCAGGCAAGTATCATTGAACACCAGGAGCAGATGCCCAGGTGACAACACTGCCTGGAGTGCAGGCAATTACTCCATCCAAACTAAAGCTTTATTTCTATATGCTGTGAGGCAGACTCTGCAAACCAGTCATTAGCTATATAACAACATCTGCAGTTTGCTGCTAGGAAAGCCTTGCCTTTGATTTAATTAATCAATTTTGCATCTGTGCACACAATAAAGCTCCACAAACCATGTTCATACTGAGGCCATTCTCCATCCCTGAGAGGGCTAAAATTGCGTTCTAATGAGGGGCGACTGGGTTAATGTTTTTATGCTGATAAACACATTTCTGTCTGTCTAAATCTCCTGTATTGATAAGATGTTGCTAAAAAAAAGACCACTACTCAGGTCACATACCAGGTTAATATAATGTGGTTTCACACAATGAACAACAGCTAATTAGACTAGTTTTAAACCAATCATACTGTTGAACCTCCAACATGTTAGAGTAGGAAAAGCATTATAGCGAATAAATATAAACTAGAGAATAGGTCTGTTTTTCCTTACAATGATGTTAGCTTAAAATGATTTTATCAATGCTGACAATAGTCTTCCTAAATACATGAGATAATCATGCAGCACTAAAAAATAGACTTCCAAAATTAAAGTATAACTGGATGATTCTAGGAGGGATAGCTTTACCTCCCAGACAGAGTTACGAGTAAATAAAAGTAGTTTTACTGCATGATTTGTGACACAGACATGCCAAGTTGCATTTTCCGCATGACTTTACTGGTAGCGCAAAGCAGACACAACCACACACGTACACACATGACAGAATGACACTGCATTCACCTTGTGTGTATTTACAATTAAAGTAAACCACTGCACAGCAATGTGGTGAATGTGTTCTCTCCTCTATAAATTTGATGTCAGAAAATATAAGTACCATAAAGTGAGTGTTTGCTTTGCATCACATTGTTTTTATGGCTTTAAAATGGGCTACTTACTGGAATGAACTGATGTCAATTGATGTGATGCACTGCAGAGGTTTTAGTCGCTATTTCAGTAGCTTAGATAACAGCTTAGAGATATGTTTAAACCAATGCCTCACTTGTTTTATGGTGACATGCTTTTATTTTGAACACTCAAAACAGGAAATTTCATGTTTTCAGATGCAGTTTTACACAACTCAAGAGAGAAAACAACCACACAATTAGTTACAGCGTCAACAAATTTTGAATTGAACATCTTAAAGTATCTTTGTGCTCAGTCATGAATTATTTATAATGTCACAGGCTTGTTTTAAAGGTAAAAGGGCGTTTTATCACAGGAGAAGGTATTTTCAAGTTCAAAATCCTTTTAAATGTTATAATATGGCAATATACAGTACCATTACTGTAAAGCCATATTTGGTGCCATGTTCAGGCTATCTTCCCTGCAGTCTCTCATTACAGGGGCAGAGCTGATGGACATCACTATGATTTAGCTATTAAAATGGACCTCATACAGCTCGCTTCCAAAAATACTGAACTACCCCTTTGAATTTACCCTCTCAACAAAGTTGCCCATCCCGGACATATTGTGGTGTGTGTTACTATGTGGCTCCAGCCCTCATCAGCTCTTTTGATTACCTTAAAATTTGACCCATATTTTAAAATGAGCTATTTTTACTGATCATTTAAGAAGTCATAATGATAACAATTTCAGATGAATATTTGCAAACTTTGAAAACAATACTGTGAAATATTGGCAATATTTTAGCATACCATCATGAGCATGGTGTAAAAATATATGGCAGCTGTTTAAAGTTAGTTCACCTGGCCATCAGTCTGTTTCTAGGAAGTTCTCTCAGGATGTTCTCTTCTCTCACACATTTGTTCACTTCTTGTCTCAAATGTCATCGGAGATAACATTACATTATAGAAGGTTCACTGTGATGAAACCTGAAGAGGCAAACTGTTTCTGTGCCATCTGCAGCATCTTTCTCCTCCAACAATCTACTTAAACAGAGAATTATTCCTCCTCTCCCTCTTCACACTGAATATCATTAATGTGTTTTATAATGCACCAGTTGGTGCTGTACTTCTTTGTCTATTATTTCCATAATGGTGGACTGTGATGAGAGAAACCTGATGCCACTGCGACA
Organism: Cetoscarus ocellatus; assembly: GCA_037902135.1. NCBI lineage: Eukaryota > Metazoa > Chordata > Actinopteri > Labriformes > Labridae > Cetoscarus > Cetoscarus ocellatus. The sequence goes on along the minus strand of JBAMNC010000031.1, from coordinate 227,746 downwards.
CACTCTTGCTCACAGCAGCAAGTATTATCATCATAAGCAAGCTGTGATGGACAGTGATGGACAGATGGCTTTTCTTACTACAGACTTATTTGAATAATTACAAATGGATGTTGTCAACCATAATGTTTCTTCTCAGCTTTGAAATGTTCCTGGACGTGTGACTGAGAGCCTGTTAATGGCCTGATCGGTTTCAGGTCTGATCTGCTAATGGATGGAAGTGAGGCGGATGTTTGCAGACAAACAAGGTGATCTTTGATTCTCAGTGTGGTGTTATTGACTTCGTGTTACCTGATGGCATGTTGTTGGGTGGTTTTCTGCGGGTGCACATATAGCATCTTTACAAAGTACTTTCAAGTATTACATAAAGCAGCACTGAGAGGAAACTAGTAAATAATGCATTAAATTACTCAATACTTCTGAGTGAACCCAGTGTACTTTAATCAAACTGAATTATGGATTGTCTAATGCTTTCAAAGTAGCTCTGGAGAATTTTCTGTCAACAAACAAGCAGACCTTATCTTAACATTCAGAGTAACTTGCCAAAATACAAAAAGTGTAACAAACACATTGAATTAACTTCATTTATCAAATAGGAAAGCCTGTGTTTGAAGCTGCGATGAGGAACTTTGATTCCCTTGTTGATTTTTGCCACCCATTGGTGGACAGAGATTTATGATTTATATTGGTAGAGCAGGATTGTGATTTTGTGTGCTTTTTTTTATAATGACGATTGACGATCATTGTTGATTTCAGTCTGTTTTGAAACTAGCTAAAAGAAAAAACGCAGGAGCGTTAAAGTATTGGCACAACCTTGGGTTTGGGACCTTTTGGTGAAATGCGGGAGACGCCAACACATTAAAGGTGGCTGGATTACTCAATATTTACCAGACTTAGGTCCATCTGAACACAGATGTGACAGAAAATCAAAATTAGAATCAGAATCACTTTATTAATCCCCAAGGGGAAATTTGATAAACCAAACCACATGAAAGTTGCAACAATTTTATGACTTCACCCCAAACTAAACAAAGTTCACTGAATTTTATGTGTGACTATCAGACTAGACACTAAATGTGGTAACAAGGGAAAAAAGCTAACCACTGCTCTCGTGGTATAATATACTATCTTATTCATTCATATAGTTCAGGCAACAATATATAATTTTTCCTCCTTATAAAAGTTGTTTGAAAGTCTATGCAATAGTGTGAGGACTTTAGACACAGATAATTCTTCAGAGCCCCTGGTTGCCTGCATTTAGCACCATGTAAATTTGACATTACATACAGGGCTTCTGAGAGTGTCACTGCTGTGATGAACAAAAAAAGCCTGACTTGATACAAACTTGTGTTTAAATCTCATGGTTATGCACTCCTCCACCTATGCTCTGGATGTAGTTGTAAAAATATTGACCCCACATAATGTGTGTACATGGAGGACAGTTGAAGCACGCTAGAGTGCTCTAGTTCAGTTCAGAGGTAAGAACTGATAAAATACCCAATTAATAGCCAATAGAAACATCAGATCAGCTCAGACTGATGGATGAAACATACCATCAGCATTTCATGCTAACTGTTTTTACAGCATTTTTCTCCACGCTCCAAAGGTGTAGCAGTTTAAGTTGTCACCATTTGAACAGGTGACTTGCAGACAACTAAGTAAAGAGTTTAGTTACAAGATATTTCCTTTTAGAAACAACATTTTGGAAAGACAGCAGGATGCACTCCTTTTGAGATTGTTGTTCTCAGCTCTGTGTTCACACTGACAGCATGGCAATCCCTTCAGGTTGTTTCTGTTTGCTCAGAGACTTACTCAAAAAAATGTTTCATTCATTTTTAATTTTCTACTTAAACCTCTCTCTCTCTCCAGTTGTTAGAGAGATGGCCCCATACCATTAAGGGATGATGTTCTCAGGGGCAAAATGGAGTGTTTTTATGATTATTATTATTATTTATTTAAAGAGAACCAACAAAGTGGTAAAGCTAAATAAAAGTTCTTACATACGTAAAATAAAGTATAAAATATTTCATATTTCAAAGAGATAAAAAATGAAATTTGGGCATTATATCATAATGTACATAAGTACAAACAGCTGCATTATGCGGGGACACTGAAAGAAAGACACTGAGAGACAGTCTTTTATTGAGAGACAGGTGCTAAAGTACGACAACTGCATTGAGAGATGAATATTATACCTTTGATCATTTCAACTCAGCATTGTGTTGTTCCATGTTAATTGCCAGCCATCTTTTTCTACCCTGCTTTTGTTGGTGCAGTGCTGGCATGTTTCCACCATCTGTAGGTCAGCAGCAAAGTGGGAAACAATTTGCAGATCTTTGTATAATATCAAAGACTCATGAGCGAGGCTTTGAGGCAGAAACAAAAAGGACTTCTACACATATTCTCTATACCAGTACACCCCCAGAGAAAGCCCTCATTACATTATTTAAAAAGATCAATGTAAAACAATTAGCTATGGAAATGTCACTGCTATGATTTAATGAAAAAAACAGTTTTTGCAAGAATCTCATCTTCCTCAAAACAGTAAAATATCATTAACACATATTATGCAGTTTGCTGTATTTATATTCACAGAGCTGTAATAATGTAAATACAGGTTGATAATTAAATCCATTAAATGATCATGAGACTCATAAAAGCATCAGCAATCTTCAAAGGAATTGCTGCCTCAACCCCCCTTTTCAACTTTGGAGCCAGGGGCTGAGACTACATCCAACGATTTCTGTACTTCACCAAAACTAACAATATCAAAAGCAGCCCTACTTCAGACAGAAAATGTCCAGGTGTGCTGATGTGAGCACATGGACAGTGTTTCAACTTCTCTTTCAAGCTCTCTCCTTTTATTTTTTTCTTTGACAGATTACTCCGAGAGTACATCTGAGTTCAGCACCATTATTTGTTCCAGTGATGGCTGTCTGAAAGTGTGCATGGTTATCCCAATTCATACGGTTCATGTCATGTCATCCCTCTACATGATGGCTGACATTTCACCCGCCTGTGGGTGCAACCGATTGAAAAACTATTAACACTTCAGACACTTGTCCTCAGACATGGTCAGACGACATGTGAGATGAGCAAGTTCATTCAGAGCATATTGAGACCTGTAACCCAAACCTATAAATCACCTTTCCCTCTCTTATCCAGACTCTGGACTCTATTTTAATCTCCTGAGACCATTACACTTTACCTCTCCTCTACCAACATCACAGTTATCAGCTCTGCGAAACGTGGAATTCATTGCACTGCACAGTCTGGCAGACACAGATCATTATATGAGGCTGTTGGGCTCATTTTTTGGTTCTCTGTCTACAAGACTGTGGTCACAGAAATAATTAACAAAGACCAGCATAAATTCAACATCACAGCTACTGTGACTAAAATATTTTGTTTGCAGCAGAACCCAAGGAAATATTTGGTCATATACAAAATTAAAATTCAATAGTCAAACTATAAATGCTCTGACAGCACAAACCCCCTTCCAAAATTGTCCAGTGAGTTATTGTGAAAATATGTGGAAAACTGCCCCATCTCACACTGTTTAGAAATCCTTAAAAAAAAAAAAAAACAGTATCCTCCTCAGGATTCAGATCACCACCAAAATCTTATCACTTCTCCCTTGTACCATAACCATCATTCCCAAATAGTTTCATGAAAAATTATTGATGTGAAATGTGAAAGGGGGCCTATCTAGCAATGTCAACAAACCCATTTAAAAATTTCTGGATCCACATCTGTATTTGGATCACCACCAAAATCAAATGACTTCTTTCTTGTGCCTTGACTAACATTTCAGAAAATTTCTGCAACATCTGCTCAAAGGATTTGAGTTATCCTTTTCACAAACTAACAAGCAAACACAGGAACTAACAAGCAGTGACAAGAACAACCTCCTTGGCAATGATAATTATAAAACCTATCTGACTTATTTCTTTTAGATTCATCAGCTTTTCTTGCTTGATAGGGCATGAAATTGGACTGATTTTAGCAACGCTAAAGAGACAGTCTAGAATAAAGTAATGGGGTGAGGACAGACTTTAATTGTAGAGGAAAAGCTTTACATTGTTGCTGTCACACAAGACCGGAATGACTGAAAACATCATTAATAACTTTACTTGCCGACATACCTAACACCCAACATGCTGACCAACATCAACCTAACACAGAAAATCAAAAGAGTTTTTTATAATGTTTTACAAATTCATTCAAGGGCAGAAGATGAGTAAGAGATCGAACTCCTTTGACCTTTGAGAAATAATCTGTACTGCCTTAACTCAAAGTGGACATTTTTGCAAAGTTTAAGGAAGACTCTTTAAAGCATGTTCAGTTAGTTACATGTATATGCAAGGGATGAACATGAGACCCAGTGATCGTGACATTGATGTCACCCTCCAAAATCTGTTCTGTTTATCCTTGACTTAGAGTGAAAATGGATGCAGAGTATGTAGACAATCCCTCAAAAATCTTTGAGAAGTACTTTCAAAAATAGAAGATGAACATGAGACCAAAGTTTTGTGATCTTTGACCTAGGAGGTTTACAGTCTAATCAGTTTCTCCTAAGGTAAATTGGTGCAAGTGATCTTGACCTTTGAAATATGTTTGAGAAAATCTAATGAACTCATCCATGAGTACCAGTGGACATTTGTGCAGGCTTTAAAGAGCATCATTCTAAACATCCTTTCTGTATTTTCCTCACAGCAGGGGATACCATGAGCCCCATATACATTGTCCTTTAAATTATTGGCTTTAAAATCTGTTTTGTTTAACCTTTGATCAGAGCAAGTATTTGTGCAGAGTTCTAAGAAATGCCCTAAAGAGTATGTTTCCATGTGATGAGCAAGGGATGATGAAAGGACCCTGTTATGCTAACCTTTGACTTACGACATTTTAAAATGAATTCAACCCATTCTTGAGTTAAAGTGGATATAGAGAAGAATTTGGATCTGAGTAGTAACCCTCAGATTGTTCTTAAGATGTCACTTTCATGAGGCTGATTATTGAGACACTATTACCTTGACTTTTGGCCCTTTCTCTCCAAAATCTAGTCACTCCATCATTGAGTAAGAGCGAGCATTTGTGCAAAGTTTTGAGAACATCATTCAGTGGGTATTGACGATGTTGCCAGCACAAGCCCAAATGCCTTGACCTTGAAAAAGCAATTTTGAAACAAGAGTTTGTCAATCCTTTCATCAGAGTTTTAAAAAAAAATCTCTCAAAGCATTTTTAGCATATAGCATTGACCTGCAATGGCTTAACATGACATCCAATGATCTTAACATTTGAGGTTGGTCTGAACAAAATGTTCAGTTTAACCTTTAGTCAGGGGGGAAATGTGTGCAAAATTTAAAGAAAGTACTTAAAAGCACTGTTGAGATATTTAATTCAAAAGCAAGGGATAAACATGAGGAACCATGAACCCTGACCTTTGATGTGTGACTACCAAGATCTAATCAATTCTTCCTTGGGTCGGGGAGAACAGTGGTGCAAGGTTTCAAAAATTGCGTAAGAAAGTTCTTGAGATGCCATGTTCACTGCTTGGTCAGAAGAATGGACAATCAAAAAACACAGAGCCTCTGGCCATGGCTACTGCCAGTATGAAGGAATATAAACGAAAGTAGAGGACCAATCATAGCCCAGGGAGTGATGTGTTTGGAAAATCTTCAGGTTTATGCCGTGGTAGGAAAAAGAACATCTGTTAACAGCCTTTTTACAGTTTCTTCAAGGCTAATTCATCTTTGGCCTTATGCAAACCGAGGCTAAGAATTTCTCATTTTCATGTCATAAAGATAAATTCTCACGTCTCTTATTTCTGATTCCTTACAGAACATATAAGGTAAAACATAGTCTTCTAGTGTATTTCCTTGCCTGAAATCCAACAATTAAAGTTACTGGTTAAAAATTCCTGAGCATAACAGCAGGATAAGGAGACGCAGCAACATGTCCTGGTTTGATGGACAGATGGTTTGATCATGATTTAATTTTGAGAGGCTTCCAGATGGTTACTCTCACAACAGTGCCCTTTTTTCGCAGGATTTTTCATCAAGTTCTACAGCTTTTTAGAACAAGTGGCCTCATTCCCCCCTCACATCCCCTGAGAATCATTGTCCCCAGCGAAAGGCAGCAGAAAGATGTTCAATATTTCCCCAGACTCCTCAACATCTCCCTCCCAAAGGAGCAGGCCTCTACCAGAGAGAAAAAGACGAGCATTGAATCATGGATGAGAGGTAGTCAGCCAGCTATGGCTGCTTCCTAGAGAAAAAAAACACACACACACAGACACACCGGCATTTATCCTCGTTTGACATTGCCATGGTTAATGCAGCTCCTGTTGGAAATTTTACAGTTGGTAGGTTTCTGCCAAACCATGCTCCATAAAACCACAATAAAATGTAAGGTTTCACATAGATCCTGATGGATTGTAGTTTAGGATAATGTGGGGAATAAACGCTTTTGGTGATGAGTATAATTATGGCTTAATTTTTAAATTAATTGTTATAGTTTATCTGAAACAAGATAAGAACGGACAGAATACATTTGTATGCCTCTGCGGCATCCAGGGTGAGAGACATTATGTTTTCAAGGTGTTTGTATATCTATCCATCTCCTCATTACCCTCTCAAGAACACTTTCAGGGATTTTCTTAAAAATTTGCACAAATATCCATTCTGACTTAACTTGGGCTTGTTAGTTTTGTGGGTAAAAAAAAATCCAAGGTCAAGATTCTTTTGTTCATACCTTGCCTATTAAAGTTTTTTTTTTTTTTTTTACCAAAAAGTGCCCAAATTGTTTACATAACTCTGTAAAATTATAAGTAATCCTGCTGCCAAGATAGTTTTCTTTGCATCAGACCCCAGAGGTTTTGCAAGAATATTAGATTGTGTACACCTCAACTTAACCTACATTTTATTTTTGCCATCCTTCTGCATGTTGTCAGCATTACTAAATGTAGGAATGCAGCAGGAAATTAGGAAATTAATATGAAAGCAAATTAACCTAAAACACATAGGTAGGATGGTAAGATTTTTGTCTTGAGACCACTGAGCTGGAGCTGTACTTGCTGTTTGTCCTTGCCTTCACATCCGCTGGCTTCATGAGTGTTTTCGTTTGTATACTTGCCTTTTATGTGACGTGGTTACGGGAGGATTCCACAAGAGGGCACACAAATGTATGCAACTATCTTTTCCCACAGAAGCAGTTATGAACTATGACAACAATTATGGTAGTTCTGAGAGTAAAACTAACGAACACAGTTGTGTCGGCAACTGATGACCCAGGGTCAGACCTCATCATCAGCAAAATCTGCGCTCAATTTCTACAATATCATCCTCCATGCACTATCGCTACTCTCTTAGTGTTGTGGTCTAAAGAGTCATCATATTAACTGGAGACTTTTAGCTTGCTGTGCTGATAAATGTTGTGGTTAAAGCACTTGTGAATGCAGAGGGTGTACTCAACAGTGCTTCATTGAGAAGTTCTCTTTCATTATTTAATCAAAGACATCAATCAGTAGTTTATATGTAAGACAACACAGCCATAGAAGCTAAGCTAACACAAACACGGCCATCGACAGAGCCTACTGAAAGTCACCAGTATCAATGGTATATGTAAAACCAGTACACTGGACTTATTTCCAAAAACGCTCTTCTCTCTAAGAGAGAATTTGTCTGTCATCAGCTGAAATAACAGACATGTGTTTGTCTGTGCAGTCCTAATGACAAATTATGTACACGTGGAGGATTGCAGACTTGTCCAACGCTGTTCAAAATGGCAACTGGGCTGGTTCTGGTTCTTGAAGACCTCTTCTCCAAAAGGTTTCTTCAGTTCTAAGACTTGACTGGGGAAGAGGCAGAATATAAAGCCCAAGTCGACCATTATAAAATAAATGGTCTGAGTAGCCACCTAAGAGTCGTTAGCAGAGTCACTAGCCTAGTTTCCCCCTGGAGGTGTGACTGGTTAACGTTTCAAGGGTTGTTTGGGTCACATGCTCTCTGGTCCTTTGTTTTCTAGTGGAGATGTTATTTTTTGGATTGTTTATGAAGGGAATCCAAAACTGCATTATATGTTGGATATAGAAAGTGTCTTGGTCCCCTACCTCTGTTCAGGAATGGTTTGTCTATATTGACAAAAATGGCTTTCTTTAAAATTATCTCAAAACATTGGTCTTCTATGGATAAGATGGAGACATTGAAAAGAGAAGAATGAAAAAAAAAAAGTCCTGTTTTAAAGTTGTAGGTGAATAGCTGAGTCCTGTCCTGAGGAGGTGGCTCTCCTTTGCTGAGCCATGCATTTATGTAAAGGTTGTTTGGTTTCCCAATGTATCGATTGCTGCAGTCCAGCTTGTATCGAATAGCATAGACCACATTGCTCTGCTTGTTAAATAGCGTTGGATAACCAAGACCTGGATGACTGAGAACCTACACAGACAGGTTATGGACTTGAATTAATAGTTTGTCTTTAAAATTTTCTGTTATTGTTGGTTTTGCTGCTTGTGTTAATGCAGTCACAAGTCCTTTGTGTCTGGTCAAATATACTGTAATATGTTCAAAAGAGCCTCTTTGAACAGGAAACCATAACAGCTATGGGGGTGCTCAATGTCTAACTTCTGTAAGACTTGTCTGTTCTGTTTTTTTAAGAAATAAGTCCTAAATCGTAGCCTATTTTGATATCAATATAAACGTAATTTGTTGCAATTCTAAAAAAGTAATAACCATTTAAGCTATGGTCCTCTGTTTAGTAAATTGGCAAGCGTAATATTGCAAAAAGGTCAGGATTTCTCCCCACATCAATGTGCACATGTGTTCAGAGCAATTCAGTTGAGGCTGTCCTGCAGAGAAAGACATTTGTTATAGCATTACTAGCAAAACAAATTATTTTAAAAGTAGAATGTAATAGAGGAAGTGCTGGCTGTGCTTCAATGTTAGGTTTAAGTATCAGCAGAGACATTAAAGATGAAACTGATTAAAATTGTTCAGAAAAAGATCTTGTATAAAACTTTTATTTGCTGCTAAGTGACTAATATAACACTGAGCTTTTATTCTGACCCGAGGAACAGCTTCCCACGCTCAAACAAACACTCATTTGTTCTGTTTTACTTTGGTTGTCAGTGTTATCTTTTTGTTTGTGTTAATCTCATCACTATTACAGATCAGTCTCTGGTTCATGTTGGAGTAGTACTCGGAAGGCCCCACATGATTTACTCCATTGTCTCTGCCTTTAGCTGATTTTTTGCCTTTTTAAAATGGTGCTCTGCTGTTCCTGCCTACTGGTGGGATAGTGTTCCTATAGGGCAAGGCCTCCTCTCTCTCTCTCTCTCACTCTTTCTCTCTCTGTCTCTCTCTCATCTCCTTGGTGGGCGGGCCGTGGGCGCGATGACTAAGCCAAGGTTGGCCATGTGCTGGAACATAATCCACTGAAAGCCAATATCCCTCCTGCCCACCTACCATGATTTCATCACTCAAACTGCACACTATCATAAATTAGGAGAGAGGGGAAGAAGAAAGCTGCTTTACTTTCAGATGTGATGTACACAAGTTTTTCAGGAATCCAAAAAATGCTACACACCAGATGAATAACCTCAATTGTAGAAATACAATATGTCTTTTCTGGCTTACTGGTTAGTTACAAGTGCAATATATTTTATTCTTCTCAAGGTCAATTCAAGGCTACATTAATCAGCCAGGTTTTGACTCTTTATCACAGCCAAATTTTAAATATGTGGTCTAAATATAAATGCTGGGAACAACAAAACCTCTTTAAGTGTGACATAACAATGCATTCAGGACACCCCACAACCCTGATTTGAAGAGACTGGCACGTCAAGACTTTTTACATCTTACATCCACTTGGCACCCTAAAATGGGTTGAGTTATTTCAGGCAGACAACTTGAGCTGCACTGTTTTCCAACCTGACATGCATCACTGCTGAATCACCTGACAAATGTTCTCCCATGTAGTGGACTCCTGAAGCTGCAAGATTTCTGCTTTGCCTCTGCCAGCTCTACCCTGCATTAGTGCTGCGCGCTATCTTTCAACTCTCCACCACTCCAGCATCCACCTGTTGGCCATGAATGGAGTTTAAGGTACTGTCTCATCATTCCTCAAAGTCTAAATTGCTTCCAAAATAACATGGAAAGGGTGATGAGGTAGGAGCCTAACACATACTCAAACTTTACTAAAAAAATTAAACATTATTCCAGTTGATTATATCTGCCCTATAATAATACCAATTGGTATTGTATTTTATATAATGGTATTGTATTTTATATAACTGGAAAGCCTAATTAGTCACCTTTACAATCAGGTACAACTTAAAAGGACTGTTCATTTGTGAAATGAGCAACACAGCTAAATGTGTGGGTAGCTACTACAATCTATTAATGACCAATTCTAAAGACTCGTCAAAATTAAATTAAATGCACGGAAAACTAACATTCTAGAGGAAATCGATGAGGTGGACTGGAACAAAGCTTGTTTAAAGGCACAAAACAGTATAAATACAAATTTCAACTTACTACAATATAAATTGTTCATGAGGTCATATATGACTCCTGTTAAAGTAAATCCCATCTGTCAACATTCCCAATATCTGTACTAAATGTGTGAATGAGAAAGGTACTCTTCTACATTGCTTATGGAAATGTCCCAAGATTCAACACTTCTGGAGGGATGTTATAATGTGTATGTCGGAGATGTTTAAGACCAAAATATTTATAAATGTCAAACTCTGTGTGCTTGAAATATATTCTGAGGACTTCATACAAACAAAAAACAGGATTAAATATTAGACTTAAGACTTCTTCAGGCAAGAAGAGCTATTGCACTGCGTTAGAAGAGTATGGATGCTCCCACTATGGGACAGACTGTGTTGCCTTGAAAAGACAAACTTCTATTGCGAAAGGAAAACATAAAGATTTTGTTCAGCTCTGGGAGCCATACATGAACATCACTGAAGCTGGGAAAAGCACATCCACTTGATTTTGATATCATTTTTAAGAGTTTATTTCTTAATTCCACTCCCATTTAATGTATTTATTTGATATTATTTGATTTATCTAAGTATTATTATCTATACATAAGGGCTGGTGTGTGTGAGTGAGTGTGTGAATGCACATATGTTTTAAATTGTTTAATTGCTTCAATGTTTACATATGTTTTATAAGTTTTATGTTAAAATGTTAAAATGAAAAAATACATATTTTTTTTAGGAAAAAAATAACGTGAGTAACCAACACCACCACCCCCTCCTAAAAAAAAAAGTAAAAAAAGCTTAAAATAAAATATGTCAAAATCCCCAGCAAATGGAAGCTGATGTTCTGGTACACAGACTGGCAGCATAATTTGGTGTCAGCCCATGAGCCATTTCCAAACTTAGGACTAAGTTCTGTCAGACTGGAAAGTCGCAGACAGACCGTGAAGTAGGCATCCCAGGAAGACAACAGCCCAAGAAGACCAGTTCCTCACCCTTGATTCACTGAGGAGCAGTGGACTTTCTTCTAAGCATAGAGGGGATTTTTGCGCTTTTGTGGGGGCTACCCACATTTTTAGCATGTTTGACTGAATACATGTCAATATAAAGTGTCCTGTTCCTTATCATTAGGATAACAAACTGTCTTCTTCATCTACTGAAGTCAAATTTTGAGTAACCCTATATCTGTTTTCCTCTAATGCATCCTTCTGATTGAATTCAGTAAACTAGCCTAGCCAACAAACAATTACAGCAAAAAGTATTGAAAACGCTATGTATCGCCCATCACTAATGAATATGTAAGAGTATCTAAACACACTCTTGCTATCATTAGAACATTGTCAGCCATGCACAGACTATTAGATAAACCAATTTTATGATAGTAATTAAGGGCTTCTTTTGAGGGAACATCCATGCTGTGATTTAATTTATGATATCCAATCAGCTGTTGTTGACACTTCAGGGGGCTCATGCTCAGGAACATTTAATAATCCTGCTCTTATTTTTAGAGGTTAAGTCTGTGGAGTCTGATCAGGTGGATACTGTGGTGTTAAATTAAATCACCCCTATAGTTAATCCCTCATCGAGGCGATCCTGTTAGCAGCGCCAAAACTGTCTGGCTTTTCACTCCAGGCGTATTATCATGGGGCACCAGAGAGCATGTTTATGTAGACTAGAGACAAGGAGGCAGAGGACGAGGATGAGAGGGAGATTCAGGGGAGGGGTGCTCGGTGTGGAAACTGAGATGCTCTGGGAATAGAAAAAAAGGCGAGGGAAGGGAGGATGCTGTCTATTTTTAGGTCCAAATAACATGAGAGGGAGGTGGGGGCTCACCCCCCCCCCTTTCTCCATATCCCTCATTTCCCACATTCCTCCTTGGCACGTGCAACAGACGCTCAGGGCGGATCGGTGTGCCCCGAATACCAATAAGAGGGAAGCAGCTGGATACTTGCAGGCTGACATTCTTCTGTCTTCTGCTGTCTGCACACAACAGAGATGAGACGACGAGGGGGATCTGACAGGGAGCGTACACACGCACACTTCAGAGGATGCAACAATCAGAATAAACAGATAAAGGCTGTTGAATGCAAGTCACACTTGAACTACAGAGCAACAGAGATGATGGAGGATAGGCTGTTAGACCTTTGAAAATAAGAGCCGCTTGCAATTTAGAGCATTATCAAGTGGGAAGTACCAATATGGTGAAGACAGACTGAGGACAAAAGTCGCTATGGGGAGATTTAGATTAATTTCAACTGCAAGGCAAAAAGGTGTTTAGATAAAGAGCTGAATGTCTCAATAAAAATAAAACTAGGCATAATCAAAACTTTATCACTGCAACAGTTGGGTGGTAAATGCTAAATGGGATTGGGGGGGGCACTTTTCATAAACAAACATTTTAATGTGAAGAGATAAAGCAAAGCTTGAGGCCAATGGGGAAAGAAGTTTTTCCATTTTCAAGCAGGAAGACTTAATTTTGAGGAAAGTTTTTTAAAAAACATAGAGCATGTTGCAGCAGCCACGTTCAAATTGTTTGGAAATTGTAACCTTGTAGTGCAGATGGATCAGATTGATACAATATCTGTAATCTGGCAGACTCATCTTGCAAAACTCCAATCTAGAATTGTGAGCAGTCCAAAATAGCACTGCACAATCAAAGTCCTTTCGAGCATGAAGAGACTAGAAAACTAGGAGTGAGACAACAGCATGACAGATGCTAACAGCTTCAGGCGCAGTTTTATCAGATCTGGACTGCATTTCTTTATTAAATTAAAAAACAAATAACAACACTACAAAGTTCTACATAGAAACGATAATTTTGTTCCCCTTCTGACATGTTTTGCAGAGAGTTTGTTCTGCAAAGTGGCTCATGTTCTGTCCTTTACACAGTTGTAGCAGCACCTGCCTACTATTTTGTCTGATTAGCTTGTAATGAATGTGATTGGTGGAACAATTGTCCAATCACCTGCTGGACTTGTTTGTGGGTATGTTCTGCCCTTCTCAAACTCTTTCTATGGGCCCCTACCCAGATGAAAAAGTGAAATAGGTGGTGGCTTGGTAGTGAAAGTGTGAGTTGTTTTAAATCTTTATTAATATAGCATGCAATCCTTGTACACTTTTTTGTGGCTTGTTTTCAGCCAAAATTCTTTAAACTATGTAGAGTTTTCGGCACCATTTGCAGCAATGTGTAGCCCTTGCTACCATGCTGACTATTTCTGTACAGATGCAGAGCTGATCTGCTGATCAATGTGGCTAATGTTTAGGCTAATGCCGTGTACCTTCTACAACTTCCCAAAAAAAAGTCCTGATCTATCCCTTTAAGTTATGGTGCAAATATCTCACTGGAACATATGTAAACACTATGACCATCTTAGTTAAAATGACTGCTCCAAATTCATGAGCAATTATTAAAAGAAAGTCTGCATCCATAAAACCACCTACACACCGAATGCGACTTGGGCGACCTGGGCGACCACTCTCCATGTAAAATCAATGTACAGCCGTGATGGGGCGGGGCTAACCCTCCCGCGATGTGATGGACGCAGTCTGGGCGACCTGGTCAACTGCATCGCTCGTCACTCGGTTGCCAAAGTTGAAAAGTTTGAACTCTTCAGACAACATCGTGTGTGGCTGTGCCGCAACAGCCAATTAGCATTGTGTGGGTGTGTGACGACACCCATGACAGACTGTTTTTATTCCGGTTCACAGAGTGACAATCCATGTCCGTGTGGGGAACATTAGTTAGTGAGTACATTAGTTCCGCCCAGACGGACCGCAGAGAACTCGCAGACGATGCTGCTGCAGGGTCATCAGCTGCAGTGTTTTGTGTGGTTGGTAGGTGAGGGAAAAGGACACAGTTGGAATAATGTCAGCTAATACATCCTATTATATCTTATGATATGATATGATCGCGGTGAAACTCGAGCAGGCATGACATCACTGAGCAACAGTGACCAAAGTGAGGTATTTATGGACAAGCAACGCAACTTGGGTGATGCGATTTTGGTCGCCAAGTCGCGTTTGGTGTGAACGCACCTTAATAATCAGTATACAGCATTAGGTTTTTGAGAGTCTGAGTGCTCATTTTGTGATGTATTTATACCATCTAAATAATCCCACACTTCATTTTAGTTATTGATAATATGGGTCAAAACTCGGTATGTCTGTTTCATAAATTCCAGTTTGAGGGACAGTCAGTCCATTTTTTCCCAACATGAAAGAGAAAATGCACAAATACTATATCTTCCCACTGTGTTATTGAACACTGATTGTTTCTCTGCTGAAGTGAAGTAAAGTTAGATGACAAACACAATATGCTTCCTATAAATTATTTGCAATGAAAAAGATGAAAAAGGATAGCAAGGCAAGGCAAGGCAAGTTTATTTGTAGAGCACAATTCCTACAAAGGTAATTCAAAGTGCTTTACAGAACAAGAAAAATGCATTAAAATCACAATACAAAATAAAAACAAAAATAATCATTATAAAATGAACTTTAAAAGAGAAGAGTGCAGATAAGATCTTTTCAGTCATATGCACAGCTAAATAGAGCTGTTTTGAGCCTAGATTTGAACATTGTCAGTGTAGAGGCCTGTCTCACATTTTCAGAAAGACTGTTCCAGATTTTAGCTGCATAAAACTGGAACCCTGATTCCCCATGTTTAGTCCTGACTCTGGGCACCAGCAGGAGGCCGGTCCCTGAGGTCCTCAGCAAGATACAGGGAAGTTTACAGCAGCTGCAACTGAACAACACAGTCTGAGCTTGTGAGCGGGGAGGATTAAAATAACGTGGCTTGTCACCATTGACTGTAGAAAGATTATCACTGACCCTGGTAAGTGCTGAAACTCAGATAACTTTACAAACTGTGATTTTTAAAAACATTTTCCTCTGGTCTGATGGACTTTACACACAGTGACTTATACCTGAGCCCTGAGAGGGAGCAGGTTGAATGTGCAGTAAGATGTGACGGCCTATAATGAATTTAAAAACACACACTTAAGCAGTAGCCTGTATTTTTGTGATGACTATGTGCATAAAGGCTGACATGATTTTATAACATAAAGGTGGCCGGCCTCAGCACGAACACATCATTCAATTTCGCTACCTTACACTACTATCTCAACTCGACTCTAGGGCTGAGTATATGCAGGAACCTCAAAATACGATACATATCTCAATACAGAGGCCATGATAAGTTAAGTTTCTGGACAGTGGCTGTGATTACCATTGTAACTTAAGCTCATGCCTGTCCTGGTGATAAAAACAATGTAATTTCATCCTCACCCTGACATTTTCCTTCTATCTTGCATCCATAATCAGGTCCAACAAAACCCGTTTTAATATTGTAGTCAAAAGAAGATAACAAATCAAACCAGTCTGCTGCAAAAATAGACACCCCTCCCCCCATATTCTAATGTATTGTTAAAGTCAACCTTGTCTCTTTTCACTCCTCTCAGAGCTCAGATAACATGTTTTATCTTTTGTGCAGCTGAGACAGCTCTAAAGAAGCTGCCAGTATACATGTCCACCAGATCTATGACTGGCCTTTATTAGGAGATGAGGGATACTGTTAACAATGGTCGGTCACAGGTTTACAGGCCAGCCACAGAGTAGAGAAAGGATCTGATATGCTGTGTATACTAATTATTAGTGATGGAAGAAGCACTTGTGTCCTTTTATTAAGAAAAAAAATGGCAATAAAAATGTAAAAACAAGTATATTCCTGCCAACCTTTGTATGAATTTTAAGTATCACATTTACCGCGATGATCTGCATATACAGCCGAGGTTGGCTCAGTGCTCTGTGACATTGTTGGATGAGGTCTGTCGTAACAGAACACACTTCTGGATATACATTATGGCAGCAGCTTTTCAAAGTGAGAGGGGAAATTTTAAACAAATGAAGTTAAAATACTTTTTTCACCCTGACATTTGTGGAGTTTTTAAAACAAAAGACGTGTTTAAATTGATAAGCTGAAAAAATGGTCCTTATGTAGTTAGTCACAGGTTTACTAGTATCCAACTGGCATTCATAAGTTACGCTTAACTAAGGAAGTTCCAATAGGGGACGTCTGGTTGGTATTTATTTTGGTGCCACTTTTGGAAAAAGCGGTACATCCATTTGAAGGGATCACCCTGCTGTATTGTGGCAATAAAATTAACCTTGCAGTGCAGATGGATTGGCCTAATTCACTGTCTGTAATCAAACAGATCCATCTTGCCAAGCTACAATCTACGAATTGACGATTGAAAGCAGCCTAAAGTGGGACAACTCAATCAGTGCCCTTTAAAGCAGGAAGCAGGAACTAAGGGCAAGACAACAGCAGGAAGTGACCTCTCGTACAGAGATTAGCATAAAGCCCAACAGCTTCAGTAGCAGTTTTATCAGATCTTGATCACATTTCTTTATTAAATCAAAAACAAATAACACTACAAACTTCTCTACAGATCCGATATATTCACTGCACTTCCAACATGCTTTGCAGAGAGTTGGTTTTACCAGTTGGCTTACATTCTGTTTTCACACAGCAGTAATCATCCAATCTCATGCTAGGTTTACTTTAAAGGTTTTGCAAAATCCCAAACATTTCCTATGGGCTCTTTCCCAGATGTTCAAGTGAAATACATTGAACAGTAGCTGTTAGAATGCCTATCACATACATTTGAAAAAAAAAAAATTAGGCCTTTCTTCAAAGAAACTGTTAATTGCTTCATCTGACACCTACATTGGCAGAGGTGTTGGGTGTTAAAATTAGTCAAAAGAAATAGTTAATGAATATGCTGATGGTTTTCGTGGCGTTATTTATTTAGCTTTGATAAGGAGTATAGATAGTCACAACCAGATAAAACGTTTTAATGGACCTTTCTAGGGACAGTTTTAGAAATAGAAAAGGAAGAACAAGCACAAAGTGATTTGATTTGTGGTGATCTGAATATAGATGTCGATCCAGGGATTTATAAACAATTTGTTAACATTGCCACTTTTCACATTTTTGCTAATATCTCAAAAGTTCTCTACCTTATTTGATCAGGATGCAGATCCAGGAATGTTTTAATGTATTTGTTAACATTGCAAGAAGGGCAGTTTTCCACATTTTGTATATTAATTTGGCTAAGACTTTTACAAATGTCTAGGCAGAAGTTTCTGCTCTTGGAGCACTTCTGTCTACCAGATTATGTTACAAGGGTTGAACAGCCATTAGAAAGTAGCACCGCCCCTCAACAGTCTAGTCTGCAATCTTATGTGTCCTAGCATGTTTTGAGCACTGAATGTGATGGCTGCACTTCCAGTAATGACACTGCTTTTACTTTTACATCACATTGGTGCATTAGGCTCATCAGTAGGTTGCAGGCAACTCTCTGTAATTATGCTAACAATAACAAAAAAATCATAACTATTAGGATTATCATCATGTCTTTTTGCTTACTATTATTAGTGCATCTATATTGAATATTGCAGTTTACCGTATTTTTTCCTACAAATATGTATGTTTCTGACATCCATCTATCCAGCCATTATCTATACCACTTATCGTTTTTGAGGGTCACGGAGGGCTGGAGCCTATCTCAGCTGACACTGTGCGAGAGGCGGGGTATACCCTGAACCGTCGGCTGTTGATCGCAGGGCCACATAGAGAGACGAACAACCATTCACACACTTACCCACACCTAAGGGCAATGTGGAGTCACCAATTAAACAAATAAAAATGTTTTTGGTCTGTGTGAGAAAGCTGGAGGGCCCAGAGAGAACCCATGCATGCACAGGGTGAACATGCAAACTCCACACAGCAAGGCCCTAATTGACACAGGGTTTGAATCAGCAACCTTCTTGCTGTGAGGCATGTGCACTTTCTGCTGTGCCACCATGCCAC
The DNA here is from genome assembly GCA_037902135.1 of Cetoscarus ocellatus. NCBI lineage: Eukaryota > Metazoa > Chordata > Actinopteri > Labriformes > Labridae > Cetoscarus > Cetoscarus ocellatus. The sequence continues at coordinate 209,396 of JBAMNC010000031.1, read as the reverse complement.
CCTGTTTCAGACATACTGATGTAAATTTTAAAAGGTATATTTTTGTAACATTGAATTTAATTTAGCAACATTAGATGTGTTTTAACTGGTGTTTGCAATGTACTCATTAGCATATTAATGTTGTAGCTCATCAAGATGGAGCAAATTAAAACTACCTCCGGCACAGCTGTATAATTCATAACAATGAAAAAGAATAGTAGTTTAAATTGATTAAAAGCTCTTTCTCTGAAATCTCTATCTAATATAAAAATGCTCAAAAATAATACAACAATATTTTCATCTCAAATGTCATGCAGTTACATGACTTTTTGGTATAAAATGAAAGTTCTCAGGTAAAGAATCAATCACACCTTCTGCATACTGCGTTTGTGAACACACTGGGTACTGCTGGTGTTAGTCTTTCTTAAATGTGCTAATAAGTGAGAGGTGTTAGTAAAAAAAATGCATGCACACAGCCTCTGCACCGCAGGCTTTCATGGACTGACCAGCACCCTTTAAACAGTGTCAATGTTTGCTCTCACACAAACACACACACACATGGATTAGGCAGACATACAGAAACACACACACTAGCACACTCATGTCCTGTCACTTTGCTAGCTAAGGCTTGGCTGGACACATTGTTTTAGTGTTTGAGATAATAGTATTTGACAGACTGCTGGTGTTATTGTCACAAGGATGCCAACCAACAGCCATTGACCGCAGCAGGACACACAACGGACGACAGGAGAAAACACAACCATTCAACACCAATACCCACTGGAATGTCAGCCCCCAATTAAACTCAGTAACGAGGGCTGTGTCTGAGAATCAAGATAGATAATAGAAAGGTGACCCTTGATCAGGACTTCTATAATATGTTAGCAGTACATTTGGGATATGATAAGCCATTATGGGCCTCAAAGTCAATTTGGCCAAATTTCAACAGATAGCTGTTATTATGAGAAGAGACGGCACACTGCATTTACTGTCAGCCATTACATTTGACTGTTCAACTTTAAACAAGAGTCAGGATCACACAGTCGATCCAAAGTGAAGACCCTGGTGTTACCCTTTAACACCAAAGTAAAGTTCTGGCACAAGTCATAATCATTTTTACAGTTTAACGTAAAAATGTCAGGAGTTTTTAATTTACAGTGAAACAGCCTAAAATTAATACTGATGTCTCTATATGACCAACAAAATCAATCCTGGCAATCAGCAGCAAGTCTGATGACATCTACAGTTATTGTTCAAAACTTACTGGTACTGAGAGGCTTGTGTCTCTCCATGTTTCATTATGCTACAGCCTTTGTAAATAACAGAAAAAGAAGCAAAGACAGCTTGTAATGATTTTTTCATCATAGAAAAAATCTCAATAATGTACAGGATGGGATGAGCAGCGAGGTAAGAGGTATTGGGTTGTAGACGGGAGGCGCTGACATTAATGCAAATCCAAAAGTTACTCAAAGGAGTTCTAACCATTTTGGTTTTAGTGCATAAAAATATACCTGAACCATCAAGAGAAGTTTGAAAAGTGCAAAAATGATATGAAAATGCTTAATACACGGGGGGCGCTACAGCGCGTATGACAGACTAGACGTGTTTTAGAGAGGCTCCGCTCTGATAAATCGAGTTTTTATGAAAAAAAACACCATCCTTTGTCTCGAGACTGTATATGAGAAGGCTTGCAAGCTCATATGCCACGTAGATGAAAGATGCCACCGAAGAAGCAAGTGACAAATAAACCCCGGAGAAGAAACTTCAGAATCTTCTGAGGGTGACCTGCTGCTACCTGAGCTAACAGCTAGCCCTACTCTAGAAAGTGCAGCTATACTTGCTGCCATCGACGGGATGAGCAAGAAAATGGTCGAGAGATTCGACTTGCTGGAAGCTTCTCTGCAAGCCAGCCAAACTCTTCTGGCAGAACATGCGTCTTGTCTCTCCGCAGTTGAAGTAATGGCCAGCGTCCACAATAACAGGTTAGCCGCACTCGAGCTACAGGCTAATTGCTGGGGGATGCTAAACAGACCTTACAAGACAAAGTTGTGGACCTTGAAGCACGCTCCAGGTGTCAAAACATAAAGATAATAGGCCTGCCTGAAAACGCTGAATCTGGTTACCCGGTTGAATTTGTGGCCAGCTTTATTGAAAGCCTGCTGGTGAAAGAACATTTTCCAAAGCACATAGAAGTTGATCGTGCACACCGGCTGGGTGGACAGACGGCTAACAATGCTAACCAACCCTGTGTTTTAATGGCCAGGATACACAACTACCGTTCAAGAGTTCATCATGAGACTTGTGGCACAACAATCCCCTCTGATGTATCAAGGCCAGCGCATTCATATCTTTCTGGATTTTCCTGCTGAGATTATGAAACAACGTCAACTCTTTGAAGACACCAGGAGGAGACTCAAGTCTGCTGGATTTCGCACGGGATTTATTTACCCTGCTCTCCTCAGAGTCTTTTGCAGACAATCTTGCCACGTAAGGATCCACCAGGAATGACTGTGAGTGCTGGTCATCATGGATAAATCCAGAACCCTCTATTCAAGCCCCAGCAAGACTGCACGTGTGGCTATTTTTCAAACTGTGAATTATGTTTACTTGATCAGGCAGTTATAAGTCTTGTGCTGTTCTGGTTGTTTACACAATAAGTGCTTCAGGCATTTACTTCAACTGTTTCAAATTAGGTGTTTCACGTATAAGAATCTCATATCGGAGGGGAAGCGAGATGCTAGGTTGCTATTAGCGTTTTCACTGCTTAGTTTCAGGCTAAGCTTAGCTGGATCTCCCCCTTCAACAGTATGTATAATCAGGGTTTTTTCCTACTTTGTTTGGGAAAGTGGGATTGGGAGGTGGGCAGGGGTTTCAACATGTTCCGTTCATTAATGTGTCTTTTCTGTGCTTTTGTCTGAGGCTTTTAATACGTCCACTGTCCAAGTAGCATTTGTCACATTATCCCATGCCATCAGTAAATAATAGAAATAAGGGGGTTACTATGGTTAGCTGGAATGTTAAAGGATTAGGGCATCCTATTAAACGAGCCAAGGTTTTTACTCATTTAAGATCTCTATCCTCTGATTTAGTGTTCCTACAGGAAACTCATATCAGACCATCTGAGGTGCCTCGCTTAAGATGCAGCTTGGCGGGACATATATTTCAGTCTATATTTTCTAGCAAGGCAAGAGGAGTAACCATTATAATTAAAAAGAACATACCATTTCAACATATAAAAACTATCAGTGGTGACAATGGTAGATTTTTAATTGTAATCGGGCAGCTCTGCTCCATACATGTCATTCTGGTTAACATATACGGTCCTAATGTCAATGATGCAGGCTTCTTCCAAAAAATATTTGAAAAATTACCAGATCTAGCAAATACAAATTTGATTATCGTGGGGGATTTTAATACAATCTCAGATTGGCATTTGGACAGATCTTAAAAAAAACAATCAAACCCCTCTAATGCATCAGTCGCTTTAAATAGCCTAATCTCATTAACCAATGTTGTAGACATCTGGCGATTACAGCACCCTACAGACAGGGAGTATTCCTTTTTTTCCAACTTGCATAACTCCTATTCACGAATTGATTTTTTTTACTAGACTCTAAGCTCCTACCAAATGTGCTGGACACCAAATATCACAATATTGTTATCGCAGATCATGTTCCAGTTAGTGTTAACTTAGATTTTAATCAACAAAAACAACAAGTCTCTTGGAAGTTCCACCCTTATTTAATTAATGATGCAGATTTATGTAAATATATGTTAAATAAATATGACAAATTTTTGGACACGAATGATACCGCTGAAACTTCAGACTCAAATTTGTGGGAAACATTTAAAGTGGTTATGAGGGGTCATATTATTTCATACGAGGCATCATTAGAAAAATCAAGAAACTCAAGATTGGTTGAAATTGATAGCAAGTTATCTCAACTGGAGACACAATATAAACAAAGCAATGATAATCAGGTACTACAGGAAATTATTAACCTTAAATATGACTACAACACAATCTCAACCAAGCAAGTCAGTGATCAATTGTCCCGTCTGCGAACACGCTATTTCGAACTTGGAGACAAGCCACACACGTTGCTAGTCCGTCAACTTAGGGGGCAGCAAAGTAGTAGGGCTATACTTCGAATTAGATCTGGTACTGGAGAATTACTCACTCACCCAAAGTCAATAAACAAGCGCTTTGTGGAGTTCTATAAAGAATTATACAAGTCAAAAGCAAGAGGTGATGTGGATTCTTGGCTTAAAAATGTCCCTATTCCGAAACTAGATAATGCTTCACAAGAGGCTCTTAACGCGGCAGTAACTATAAATGAAATCATAGAATCTATAAAATCTTTCAATAGTGGAAAGGCCCCCGGACCAGACGGTTTTGGCCCGGAATTCTATAAAAAAATTCTCACGGCAAATATCCCCACTCCTGCACAGGATGCTACCCCACTCCACTGAGATAGAACAATTACCACCAACATTATATAATGCAAATATTGCTCTTATACTTAAGCCAGATAGGGATGACACAAACCCTGCCTCTTATCGTCCAGTTTCAATGCTTAATATGGACTTTAAGATATTCACAAAAATATTAGCTAATAGATTAAACAAATATATTGAATCTCTTATTCAAAGTGACCAAACAGGGTTTATTCCAAATAGATATTCCTTTTTCAATACAAGATGGTTATTAAATATCATGTATTATAAATATGCTACAGATTCAGAACAGGCTATTTTATGTTTAGATGCTAGATAAAAAGTGTTTGATCAAGTGGAGTGGGGGTACCTGTTTAAAGTGATGGAGTCATTTGATCTAGGAGACAATTTTGTCTCCTGGATACGAATGGCCTATGTTAATCCGACTGCCTCGGTTATTACTAACCAAGACCGATCACAGCCCTTCCCGCTCGAGAGAGGCACCCGTCAAGAGTGTCCTCTCTCACCATTACTCTTCGCACTAGCTATTGAGCCCCTTGCAATCAGTATTAGGGAAAATAAGTTGATCAAACCTATCAGTATTGACGGTACTAACCATAAAATATCACTCTCTGCTGATGATATTGCTATTTTTCTGTCAGACCCTGAAAAATCTGTCCCATATTTGCTTGACACAATAAATGAGTTCGGAACAATGTCGGGATATACCATAAACTGGCAAAAAAGTGACCTTTTGTCACTCACAGCTGACTTAGATCCCACTTTTGTGACCTCAACCCAGTTTAACATTTCAAAAGTTAGTGTCAAATACCTAGGTGTTAAACTTACTAAAAAACCAGTGTTGCTTTTTAAATATAATTTCATGGAAAGATTGAGCGCCCTGAAAAAGAACATTGAAAAAAGGAGAACTCTGCCTTTGTCACTGATAGGCTGAATAAATACAATTAAAATGGTTTCTCTGCCAAGATTTCTCTATTTGTTCCAATACATTCCGATTTTTAATCCAATGTCCTTCTTTAAAAGACTTGATAGGGTGATTTTACCATTTATCTGGGGATATAAGGCGCATAGAATTTCTAAACAATATCTTCAAAAGCAAAAGGAATTTGGAGGCCTAGGCCTACCATGCTTTTTACATTATTACTGGGCCACTAATTGCAGAGCAATGGTATATTGGCAACTGGCTAATGACCCTGATCCACAAACTGAGATACCGTCCTGGTTAGCAATAGAGCAAAGTCTACCTCAAAAAACCTCTCTCAGTGGAATCCTCTTTTCATCACCAAGGCCAACAGCCTCTTGTACGGGAGAGCATTACACGATCATTAACACTCAAAATATTTGGACACAGATTAGAAAATTTTGTGAAATTCCAAAGACAACAGTGCATGCTCCTGTGTGGCATAACCATGCTTCCTCCCCTCAAGCACAGATGTGGTTTTTAGAGAATGGCATAGGAAAGGAATAAGGGCCATCAAAGATCTTTATGCTAATAACTATCTCTGTTCATTTGAATCATTACAAAAAAAATATGACCTGCCTAAATCAAACTTCTTCAGGTATTTACAGTTACGTCACTACATAAGACAAAATATTTCATCAGCTGATTCTCTGCCAGAAGAAAGTCCTGTTTTTAAGCTGTTACTTGGCCCCCTGGAAGAAAGAGGTTTAATTTCCAAATTGGTTTATATTTTCTCCCACAAATTTACACAACCTGATGTTAAATTCAAACAAATGTGGGAGGCTGATCTCAACAACTCAATTCAAGATGAAATATGGAAACAAGCTTTAAGCAACATCCACAACTGCTCAGTTAATGCTAGGTTACAGCTGATTCAATTTAAAGTCATATACAGGTTACACTATTCAAAGGTTAAGCTCCATAAAATCTTCCCTCAAACTTCCCCACTATGCGAAAAGTGCAAGAAATCAGATAGTACACTTGCACACCAATTTTGGCTATGCTTGGAGATTCAGGATTTCTGGTGCGCAATTTTCAGGTGGCATTCTCGCTGCTTTATTTGGCACTTCTAACACCTTGGCTCACACGGATCGGAATGTTAGGATGGTGGTTGCCTATGGTATGATCATAGCAAAGAGATGCATACTGAGAGTGTTGAAATCGGACATCCCACCTAAGTTCGCAGCCTGGCTGAGGGAGCTGGTGGGGGTACTCCACATTGAAAAACTGAGATATGAGATATCTGGCAACTTACAGAAATTTTGTGGTGTTTGGTGAACTGTTCTGGAGTATTTGAAACTGTAGTCAACCCTCCTAAAGAGTATCTATTTTTACATACCTGGTACCTTCAAGTGGACATTTAACTCTAGCTCTTTGTTGTTTTGTTTTGTTTTTTTTTGTTTTTTTTGTACATTTATTTCTAAATTTATTTTTATATATGCATATATTATATATATATGCATATATGTATGTATATATGTTTATTTATATATGTATACATATATATATATATATATATATATATATATATATATATATATATATATATATATATATATATATATATATATATATATATATACACACACACACACATATATATATATGTATACACATATATATATGTATATGCTTGTGTATGTATATATATATGTGTATATTGTTGGTCACTTTAATTGTTAAGAAATTTGATATTAAAAATATCTTGAAAAACAAATGCTTAATACATATGAATTTGCTTTTAGCCAACACAACAGTCTTAGTGACAAAGGCAAAAGGCTCCACCTCATTGCGGTGTAATGGAAATACAATCATTTCCTGGAAATTGCAAAAAATTATTGAAATCCCACAGAATCAAATCAGCTGCTATTCCTAAATATTATAATATTTAGCACAGTAGGAAATTGAAAACCAATCCACTGAGCTTCTTGTTGAGAAATACATTATGTTTCTTTTAATGGTTAAATGCTTAATGATCAGATCTGACTTCCAATACTGCCTGTAGGGAGCAATTTTAGCCAAATACATTTAACATGCTAGCAAAGCTGATGTTTTTTTTTCCCATTATACTGAAAGAGCTAGCATACTGACATTTTTTTTAGTAATTTATATAAACTGCATGTGATGGCATTGGCCAACTGCTTCTATATATAAAATGAAACATTCAAATCTCCATGTGTTCGCTATAGACCTTACTTCAGGCATTTATCCAAAGGGCTATTTCAGAATCCTTAATACTTTCAGCTGTGGGAATTCTTAGTGCTAAAATGCAAACTCACCACAGCGTTAAATACTCATCACCACACTCTATAGACCTACCAGTGTGATGTCCTACCATTGCAGAGAATTGGCAGTAGAGTGAATGCAGAGTTGCTGACAATATGATGCCAAGCAGCTCTGAACCGACCAAATACAACAAAGCACAATGTTCAGCCATTTAGACCAGACTGGGCCCACATGGGGAAGAGAACTTCAAAGAAGCTGGAGCTCTAACAGAGTTTCTCAGATGGACGAAGAATGGATCAGTAGCGCTCAGTTCGTGAAAACTAGAAAACTTTTTGAACATTAGCAATTTTGAACATTGTCTCACAGTCATGAAGTTCAAATATACGAACCTAAGTTAAAGCTGGGGTATGTAACTTGGATGATGCTGCATTGGAAGCAATTTCACTCCCCTCTTCCTTCAATGGCTGTGCTCCTAGCCACCTCCAAGCCTTATGCACAACCAATCCACTGTGTTTATGTGCCTTCAGCTGCCATTACCTTTATGCCAATGTAATGTATTTGCAGCCTCTAAAGAGCCACAGGCCACATGTTCCTTCCTTAAATTAACATTACATGTACAATCTAAACATCAATTTTTCTAAATGCTTAATACAGAGCAAGGAGGGGGCAGAGATGTCTAATGATATGAGGCAATCAAGTTCTTTGGGCCAGTGACAAAAAAAAATTACATATTGCATCTTCAAAGGAAAATATAGGCTTCTTATGGTGTTCAATAAATTCTGTGTCCTATTTAGCAACTTGTTGGCAACCACCCTTTTGTAAGATGCAGTAATTCTTTAAAAAAAAAAATGAGTATGGCAATTCCCGGTGTGGTTTTAGTTCTTTAAAATGTTAAAATCTCTTAAGCTTGTGTTTAACATGGATCTTAATTCAGACATTTAACCATGGAGCTGTGAAGAAATCCCATAGATTTTGTGACCATAAGCCACTTTAACTTATTAATAAAAAAAATTTCCACCTCTCTCTCTGCTACTCTCTTACGCTGAGCACATAAAAGTAGTCCATTTTTCATTATATGCAGTTTCATTGGCAGCTATAATAGGAGCTGATTATTCATCATGTTTACATGACTGCATGGACAAGAACGACTGACTTTGGGTTAATTCAGTAGGGCCAGTTTTCTTCCACTTGGACCTATTAAACATGTTCATATTTTACAGCTGACATAACTCTCTGAGCTCATCTATAAATATCATCATTAAAAATGGAAATATTCTGGTCCTTGGCGTTTGCTTCAAATTACATAATAAGCATGCCAAGCTAATTAAACCAACATTAAAAATTGTTATTACTCCTTTCTTCCTACTAATGTTATTATCTCAACAGAGCTTACACTGGTTGAATTTTCAGATATAAATTGATGTGTTCTGGCTGTAAAATCAGTGGACTTTGTTGAAGCAGGATTTGCTGTTAGATCAGTTGCCAACCCACCAAGCTAATTAAAGAAAGGACATTACACACTTTGTTTACGGCAGGGAACCGTTATTCTGCTACATTTGCGATGAAAGGCAGAAAAAGATGAGAAAAAAAGCAGCAGTTGAGTCAAGATGGCGCCTGAGGTTTATAAACGAGGCTGTTCTGAGGATTGCTGTGCTTGCTAAGCTGAACTAATGGTGTGAAGCTGTGAGCCTCAGTAGGCTGCAGGTGGAAGCTGCAACCTGTGAGCCGGGTGTGTTGTGTGCGAGGATGAGGAGTCGAGAAAAAGCACATTTTTTTTAAGGTGTCTGTTTGCATGCCTCAAACATATGAAAATGCACCCTTTGGAGTAATTGTTGTCTGACTTTTATTATTTGGCTGGGTATTGGATTTGTGCAATGGCACTCAGTTATGGCAGGCTAATCACCGAGATGTGATTGCTTCTGGGAGAGCGGCTTGTCATTGTGCTAGAAAGAGAGAGAGAGGCATGGAGCTGCAGGGGGGACAATCAGGGCCGGCACTCTCACTTACAGTTCCAGTCAATTTGGATGGAAAAATGCCACGACCGATGCTTGTTTGTTTAGAGAGAGAGTCCCCAATAAAGCTATGAGTCACAAGTGAATCATTTCACACAGGAGGAGAGATGACTGTGCTCTAGCGGGGTCTAAATACATCCCTCCCTCTTTCTCTTTTTTCTCTCTCCGCTGAGCGAGGATAAAAGCCGACTGGAGTGGCGTGGAGCTCCGACTGGGGGCTCTGATGACTTCAAAGAGAGGCGAGGGGATGTGAGAGGAGGGGACGGAGAGGCAGAGGTGGATGGATGCTCTGCTGGTAAGGGAAAACACTGATGGAAGGGAGAAAGCGAGGGGAGGGAAGGGCGCACATGTGTGCCAGGGCATAAAACAAAGAGAAAAAGTTAGAGTGCTGGTGTGAGTGTATGGAAACATCAAAGAGCTGAAAATGAACAAAAGAGGGCAAGAGGGGAGACTGTAGGAGAGAACTAGGACAAAAAAAAGGGCAAAGTGTGAACACCAGAGACAGATGCAGAGAGAAGGAAACTGGGATACAAAAAAAAGCAAAACTAAAAGGGAAATTTCACAAGTCTAGACAGAAATCGTCGGGTAAAAAGTAAAAGGATGTTCTGCAGGAAGACTACATTATTACCCCGAGCTTCCAAAATCCACCGCAGAGAAAGGAAGCAGTGCATGAAATACTCTGCAGAGTAGATAACAAGATTTCTATTTACTTTTGAAGGCTTCTTGACGCGCAAATATGATTTTAGCTTCAGCAATGATTTGAGAAGCTGTATACTTGTGTTAGTTTTAGAGGAGAACATTCCTGTCATAGTTTATCTTTTCTTGAGCAAAATGTGGATTTCATCATAGATTGAAAAATACTGACATTATCTAGGGCCCTATCGCATGCTTGCCGCAAAGTGTTTTAGTGTGAAGCACATGTGTCTTTTCTAATATCCACCTGACATACGCTCATGCTCATTGCACTCATTGTGCGCCCATTTGCATCCAGGGGTGTGTTTGTCAGAAAACAAGAAGGTGATCAGGCACAAAGCTGGTGTGTTCCTAACTTGAGGATACAGAAAATAACTGCGCTATAAACTTCCTTATACCTAGTCTACAGTATAAAGTCTTTGGTGCGTAGTGTTTCTCTTGTTTTGGGGACGCATTGAAGAGACTGGCATGCATCTATGAGGTCAAAACACCACTTAACTCGCATGGGATGCAGCACACCTCTTCCAAGCTTTTGTTGAGAAATTCAGTAAAAAAAAAAAAAAAAAAAATGGACAGAGAACTGACAGACAGCCTAGCTGTTTTGGAGTACTCCTACTATTCCTGTGTGCTCCAGTGTTCACAATACTTCAAGAAATTAGAAAAACACACACGATTGAAGATTTTTCATTCAACACAGGACCATATTTGTAAAATTAGTATAAAGACTTAAAATTTCATAGATAATAATGCTCATAGATAATAAAACAGACCGTCCAGTGTGTTTTATGCATGCACTAGAGAGCAGAGCAAAGGATTCCTGCATGAAAATGAGAAAATTTGTTGGTTATTGACATTCTAATTTGCTTAGTAAGCAGGTCTGTCTAAAACATATAGATCCTGTGAGTTTTAACTGGAGATTTCAATAATTAACAAGGTCTCGCTTTTATGCTCATGCTGAAGTGTCTGACTCATCTTTTTGATTGTTTCTTATGCTCTGGGATGCTTCAGTGGAAAAAAGCACTTGAATCTGAGCATTAACATATATCATAAAGGCTCTTATTTCGTTGAGCTGTAGCATATTTATATATTTCTTGTGGTGTTCTCTTAGTATTTTGGAACATTAAAAGGAAAGGATTTAAATAATCTAGACAAAATTCAGACCAAACAACTAAAACTGATGTGTAAATAGCAAAATGCCCAATGTAGACTGATTGAAAGGAAATGAGAGCAGACACTGTGATTAAATTGATCTATGTTACACCCAAAACACACTCATGTATAATCAATCACATAGTCTGTCCACTTTGTTACTTGTGTCTGGCTTTGAGTCAAGAACCTGCATCACCACAGTCGCAATATACAGACTAAAGCCTGCAAATCACTGTGCATGCTTTCAAAAAAACACCTCACATTGTCAAATAGGGACCCGAGATTTTTTTTTTTAAAGAATGAGGCATCTATTTTTGAGGTCAGGTTTCCCACAAGGATCTTTTGACTAAAAATTAAAAATAATTAAACATAGTGTATAATGTACTCATAAATCCCCCCCAACATGAATATCTAAGTGTAGTTTTGGGCAGGACACATACAAATATGTTCTAGGGTTATCTGGAACCAGTGTAAGCCTGTGGAAAGGGAGTAAAATACCGGACTTTTAACACTAAGTCAAGATACAGTAGGCGAGTGCACGAGGTCTTGTGGTGAAAAAGGCCTTGAGATGTCATTACAGGTAAGCATAAAATATGATGGATATGACTGATGGAAATATGATTGATTGGATCAAACAATTGACTGCTCTATACGCCTTGATATGTTTTTTATTCAAATGGCTCCCTATTGACATGTAAATTGACAGCTCTAATCAAGTAATACTGGTAAGATAGATCCACATAGACATAAATTTGGCCTTGTGTTGGGCTTTACCCAGGATTTCCAAATGACTAAAACTAAACTTGATGACCAGAAAATATATTTAAAGGCATATGGCAAGGAATCCCTCACTCTACAGTAGACAAGATGAACCTGTGTGTCTGGTATGGATGCAGCTGCAAAATGGCAACCAAGCAGGATGGAGAGTTTTGGCACTTAACAGAGACACATTGCCCACATCATAAAGACACAAGGACAAGCATGCAAATTGTAATTTAAACAACATAGACAAGGTTGTGAGAAGGGACAAGTCGTCACAGGAACCAACATGGGAGGGCATTAGAAGCAGGGACTGCACAGACAGAGTTGAGATGCATATGGTGTATATGGTAATGGAGGGTCAGGCCAGGGCAGGGTAGGAGAGGGGGACGTAAGAGTAAAAAAGGAGAGAGCAAGGACACACAGATGTTATGGATGATTTACAAATACAATGAGGGAAAAAAACAAAGAATCCTATAAACCTGTTTGCATATCCACCACACATCTGCTCTCATCACATCAAATATCAGAGACTTCATTTAAAACTCTGCTCAAGGTTCCTCCTGTAATCTGTTGGCTAAATGTTGAGCAGGAATTAAATCAGCAGACAGGGGCAAGGCCTGAGTCAGCCTCTATCTTAATGCCCAGGCTTCCTTAGAACCTTATATAACCCGCGCAGACAGGACTAAAGACTCCAGCTGTGGCAGACATATACAGAGGGGAGAGCTTAGAGCGAGACAGGCATAAGTATCTTTTCAGTGTCTTCACGGAGAAACACCAAACCATCACAGAGTCAAGTCTGCTTTTTAAATCTTTAAGCTGCCACCTCAACGACTTGCCCTGTGGTACAAGATGAACCATGTTAAAGTCATTAGCTTAATGCAATAAAGTACTTTTCCCTAGAAAACTGCATCCCAACAATCCTCTCTTTTTATCATACTATTCTGATCAACACCCCCTTAAAAGTATTTCAAAGCCCACTTTCCACTTCCAAGTTACGGGGATGGTAATATTGCTCCATCACAGGCAAGTGCCAACAAACAGAAATAAGGCACAGAAGCAAAGCAGCATCTAATCATTCCCTTCCTTTTGTAGCAGTGTTTTTCAAGATAAAATTTGATATGTCTTGTCTGTCCAGACAGTTGGTAGGATTAAGTGTGGTAATGTAAGTACCCAATTAAAAAATTAACATGTAGCAAAGGATGTCATTTTTGATCTATTCAGACATTTCAATTTGAAATTTGCCCACATTGTGTCTTAAATATCACCATTTTCATTTATTTACAAGTTATATTAAAAAATAGCCTTGCCTTTTATAAACATATATTAAGCTGCTGCTTTTTCACTTCTTGTGTATCAATATGGGTCTACACTACAAAGTGTTGTTTTCACTCTTTTTGGAGGGTTGGTACTTTAACTCTCATCAAGTGTAATGTTTTACTCTTTTTGTAGTTGAAATGTTAAACTTTGTAACACTGAACAGTGTGGCTTTTGATTAGCTCTTCTATGCATTAATAGGAAAGCACTCTCCCAGAGTTTAAGTTTTAACTCTAAATCAGCACGGAAAAGTGTAAGCATTCCTGTATTCCTGTATACTGTATATTAATGAGTAAAAATAGCTGAAATAAAGATACCATATTTTGTTGGAGCACATATATTAATAAACAAAATTTGAACTGCAATTTTTAAGTGGTGGGTATGTGACATCTGTTGGTACTCATCCAATGATAGGGGAAAGGTGGGATGATTGACTCTGGTGTCTCTGACAGGTTCAGTGTTCAAAGGGAAACGTTCAGAGTTAAATATTCTACAGTGACAGCTACGGATTTTATTGCTGAAACATAATTTTTAAATTTGTTTTTGCCACCAACTCTTTATTAACTAAGAGTACATTTCAAGGGATTTAATTAACTCTGCACTTGCTGAAAGTTTGCCAACACCAAAATTCAACTCTACTCAATTTGCTGTGTATTTCTGCAAACGTGCCTAATTTTTTAATTCGAAAGATAGGCTGCTTGATTATGGCATAATTGTGATTATCTTGATAGATATTGAGATCACAATTATAAAACACAATTACTCATTGATTATACAACAACTAACAAATGTAATCATTGCACTAGAACATTCTTATTGAACAATGAGAAGAATCAATGAATGAAAATGTATGGAAAAAATACAAATGCGTCAAAAAAAACATCTGCTATCATGTTCTGTGGCAAAGTAATCTTTTAATCCAGATTATTCATTTCCCATAATTGTGGGAGGCTATAATTGTATACATGAAACTGAACCTTGATTAAATGCCTAGCTCTATCAGCAAACATTGGAGGTGTTGCATATGCTGAGTGTCATTTGTACACTACCAAGAGAGGGCATCAAATTTAAAGAGTTTTAATGTTTAGCTTAAATACAGCATTTCTAAATAAAGATATGTGCAAATGAATGCAGTTGAGCTTGTTAAATCTGTCAAAGTGGAGGGAAACTGACTGATAGGGCTGATCGATAATGTGAAAAAATCCAAATCCAGCCTGTCTAAAAACGAGTTTATTCATGAGGCCTCTGGTTGCTGATGATTTCTGTACAATTATGAACTGTATTATGGTTCAGGATTGAGCATGGCTGACTTGATTATCCCAGTCCCTACTGGTATGATGACACACCTACATTGTAATCGACTGTAGCATGTGTCACCAATGCCAGCCCCTGTAATTGGTGTTTTAGGTATTGATGTCAGCAAAAACAGGCAAAAAATGGATTAGCCTGAAATGCACAAAGCCATAAATGCCAATTTTCCACCCCGCCAGTGTCTGCCAAACACCCACACTTTTCCCTCCAAAGTGTGTGCACAAAAGAACATGCATGTTTTCATACACAGGAAGAGAAATCGCCTGGTTGGCAAGCTGACATACAAAGAGACCCACTTCACACACAAAGATTTCTCTCTGATCTGGCAATTATGGATCATCCCACCTCACCCCCCTCCTCCTTTTTTCTCCTGGTCTTCCTGATCTCCTGATTGCAGCTTGAGGGAGACAGGCAGCACAAGAACCCTTCAATCCAGCTCTTTACAGAGAAAAAGCTGAAAATGTATTCAGTTTGCTTCGTGCTGTATGACTCATGAACAATGTAGGATGGTTGGGAAATTGTATTGATAATAGGATGGACGGATATGGAGAAGCAGATTAAACCTACATCAAAAATTGCAGATTTGTAGTCAACATGTTGTTTTAATAACGGCCGTAGTTCTGCATTGCCTAGCATAGGGTTGCAGTGATGCAGAGGAGAGGGAGAGTCTTGTTCATGCAAAATGATCCCTTGTACACAACCGCTTAATCAATTGACAAATCAATAGCATGCACTGATACCTTTGCCCTGTTTGTTATTCCTGTTTGTTCGTGACTTCATTACTGGGTCACACTAAGGAGAAATGTTTCAAATCTCACAGTGCAGCGTCAACACCTTTTTAAAAGTGTGAAGGACGGAGATGCCTGGAGCTGAAAACACAGAGCATGAATCGTGACAAATAAAAATGGCACAGTAATGGCAATAACTCCTCTCATGTGTCAACTGACCAATATCATTTGCACCAGTAGTTCCTGGCATGTACAATATGAACACTGTTTCAAACCGGAACTGGTCAAAAATTTGCACACAGAATCTTTGGTGTGTCCTCAGTTTTCTTGACATGGTTGGCCAAACTAGGTGAGCACATGTCCAAACTGCAGTCATATATAATCAGCAGGGATGTAAGGAGGGGTAGAGTTAGAAAAATTCTAGGGGCTCATGACTGATAGGGGCCCCTCAAGTAAAATAGCATCAGAAACATGTTATTAGAGGTATTTTAGGATTTCTTAACTCTTGTAATAAAACTCCTTTGTTTCACATTTATCTTTAAAAAAGGCTCTGTAAGCCTTTATTAGAGGATATGAGTTTCTTCTGTGCATTTTGCATGTATCTGAATGTCTGAATGGCATTTCAAAATAAAAGATTATGAGGTAAGACAAATGTTTAATCTGCAAAAGTTTAAAATCTTTTAAAGGGTCAGGAGATTCGGGATTCATGAGGGCTTATTATATCCTAACACAGAATGATGAATAAAAACTAATTCTTAAAGGGTCCAAATACCAGAAAGTTTCCCATCAAACACAGTTCAGTTAGCATTTATTTTATTATTTTCAGTTTAAGAATGTTTTCTTCTGTGGTTAAATTTTCTTTATGTCCTCAAACAGAGCAACTTGGCTGTGATAATTATAAGCAGTACTTGTGACATGTGACATCTTTTCATGGGGCCCAAAATTTCTGGTAGCACCCCTGTATATTATGTCAGTGCTCACTGATCTTAGACACCTTATTACCAAAAACTAAGTTCACAATTACTTAAGAGCTACACAACAAATTAGCGACAAACAAACCTTTAACGGTTAAAGCAACAATATGTCATTTCTCCATCTTAAAGTGCTGAAGAACTTTCCACCAACGCAATGGCATCTACTCCACTCTCTCAGAGTGCCTTGGTTACCTGTACGTAGTACTATGTAAGTTTGGCAGCAAACCACAAATGTCTTGTAAGAAGTGCTTACTGCCCCATGGCTGGAGTTCACTCTTAGCCACAGGAAGCCAATTGGTCAAAGATACGAGGCAGTCTGTCTATGACTGAGGCTTAGAGACAAGCATTAGTGGTAGATGAGGCTTAAAAAAGAAAAGACTGTGCGCAAGCAGGAAGCCACACTCAAATAAATATGGACAAGCTTCTAAGTTGGAAAGAGCTTCAAGAAATCACAGGCAGCAAGTAAGACACTGTTGAAAAAGGCGAGTATAGATAGCTTCAAACTTTTTGTCCTTTTCGTCTGACCTGCTATCATGCAATTGAGTTGTTATCATTCTTATTGTGAGCCCACTCAGCCTATCTCAACTAGCATGATGAGACATTAGCCAATTAACCTCTCCAAAGTGACCAATTAGCCACTGTCCATAGACATTTAGAAATGGTTTAATATGCATACACATATTCCAGATACATATTTTGTATGCAAACAGTTTGCATACAATTGGCAGCTAATGCAAAAAGAAACATATTTTAACATACAATATTAATAATGATGATAATAATACTGCCCCAGATCAAGTGACATAGTTTATTAGTTTCTTATTAGGCTGTTTCACCACCTTCTGCATAACGACAAATGCACGTTGACTGTGAGGAATGACAGCACTGTCTGTGTTTCGCAGCAGTTTAGGATACACTCAGAGGCCTTCAGTGACCACTACAGAGTTACAAAACCCATTTCTTACATATCGCTGATTTAAGTCTTGAAGGACAAAAACAACAGTATTTTCAAAGCCACAGAAGAGCACCGAAAATGGCAGCAGTAAAACACCACTGCTGAAACCATATTCTGTAAAATTAAGACATTAATGGCATTACCCTCTGATAATGAAGCCAAGTGAGGCTGGAAATAATTTCTCCACCAAACTTTCCATCAATCTGATGACAAAAAAAGTGACCTGAGGTAGGCCTTTAGCATACACATCAATGTGACAGTCAACTCTGCCACAATCATTATTATTCAACTCATACACAGCGATTTGCCTGAATATAAACAAAATGGCTTACTCACTCTACCCCTGCACAATATGATCAATGAATGAAATTACCATTTTTTAAAGAAAAAAAAACACAAGCATTTTAAATCAGTTAATAAAGATGTGTGTGTTAGCCTTAAAAGATGAGCATTTTAACAGGGGACCTATTGGTGATAGCAGCACCTTTGCCTCAATCATCAAGTGGACGCTTGAGGAACAAACAGAGCCAAATAGGTGCGGTGGAAATAAATTTCATCACCGACCAGGCAGGAAGCAAATCATCATATATGGGAGGGCACAGAGGTGGTCAGTCAGATTTCAGGGAGGCCTGTGTCCATCTGAGACAACTGTTGAAGACATCCCTATGTTGCTGCTATTTTAAAAATATAAATGTTTCCTTTTTGAAAATGAAATTGAGAAGGGAAGCACTAGCTGATAGATTCAAGTCATATGACCAGTGCAGAGGGCTGGAGGTCAAAAATGCTGCCAGCCTATTTTTCAAGTTGCACCGTATTCTTTTTTTATCATTTCATCTCTACTAGATGGCATGTTTTCATCCCTTGAAAACCACGGAAAAACTAAGATGTTAATGCAAACCAAAAGTATTAGTCACTTTGGAGTATTATACTGTACCTGGAACATTAATTATACAAAACAGCGATGTCTTTGCCTGAATGTCACTTTCTTGTTTGTTTACTGTAAAATTGGAGAATCCTTTCCCTTACACCTTCGTGAAGATGAACATCTGCTGCTATATGTTAAATTGTGTATTTCTGGTTTGTTTTTGGAGCAGCAATTCTGCTGTTTTAGAAGTAAGGAACAAGAAATTCTTTATCACCAAAACATTGATGAGCAACACTTTAACATTCGCTTGTTTACATTACTGAAAGAATCACCACCAGCTTTACTTTCAGTCAGTGTTTTGGAGCAGGAATTGTATTAAAGACAGTAATATTCTGATCAAATTAACACAAAAATTCATGTCAGGTTATTTGTGACTGACTGCATTAATCCATTATTTTCCCCTTCTGGGTTTTCTCTCTGAGATGAGGCTTTGTATTAGTAAATTTAAATCGCATCTTTGTTTTGTGCATCAAGTTAAAAAAAAAAAAAAACATGTTATGTTTAAAATATAAAAACAGACCTGGTTAATGCAGGTAGTTGGCAACCACTGTCAATTTCTCGACAGTGTAAGGCGGAGAGGTGTTTTGCTTGCTGTCTAGGAAAGCATCCATAACTGTGAGACATCACAAGAAAGCTACTGATGGCGACGCCACATGTGTGCTCTATGTACAGAGACTTGTGTCCTTGATGCAGGGTCTCGGTTCAAATTCAGCCTGCTTAGCCAGATTAAACAGTACTGTAAAATGATTTGAGATTTCATTGGCTGAATGATTGGTATTAGTTTATCAGTTTGATTCTCAGACATTTATTGACCAAAATATCAACAGCTATATTTTTTCCCTTACTGTATGGTGGTAAAATGTGCACTCTTATACATTCTCTCTGCCTCACTGTCATCTCCAAATAACACCAAGTTTCACCAGGGACCAATTACTTCAAAGATGTACTGCTATTGAAAATTATGTAAGCACCCGGATGTAAAACAGTGCTCTCCTGTATCGACTGGAGACAACAATAACAGTGTGAAACAATGTTGGAAGTGCTCATTGTGAAGAAAAAAACAATAAGCCTACAGTATAGGATTAATGGCTCTACACAAAGACAGAAGCCACACTGGCAGCTTGAAGAACAATTACTGGATGCCCGCTGGCACTTTAGATGTAAATAAGAGTGGGCTGGGGCCTCAGCTGTCAGAAACTACACCAAAGAGGGAGATTTAGCTTCAGCGGTTACAGTAAATCCCAAAGAATGTGATCTCAACAATTCATTTCAGCTTGTATAGACCTCAGGTTGTTGTACATTTACTGATATCAAGAGAGATTAAGTGTTTTCTTTTTCAAAGCCATCTCATCTCAGACACTTTGCAGGACAGGAGAGACAAAAGAAAAACATGATCAAGAAAATTTTGAACATTTTTTTCCTTTTGCCACAGAAATTATGCAACGTGTGTTGCTTTTTCTTCAACAAAAAAAATTCAATCAAGAAATATTTTGTCTTAAGAAATCAACAATGCACAGGAAAAAGGCTAAATGTTGGTGTCTGAGGATAATGAGTAAAGTTGGTGTGTGAATGCAAAACAGTTTCAAATAGGGAGCTGTTATCAGTGTCTGCAGTCTTTGTTTTAATTGTAACATTTCTCCTGCGTCCTTCATAAAGTTGTACAACCACAAAGTGGATTTTCACTTTCTGAGGTAAGAGGGCTGAAGGGGAGCATAAATATTTAACCAGACCCATCTATACTTAATGGAAAATCTGATCATTTAATAAATTACAGTGCATTCTCTTTTCTCCTTTAACCACTTGCTTTTTTTAAAAATTCCAAACACCAACACATATACACATGCTCCCACACAGATGCACACATGCAAAGACACCCACACACACATACACACACACACCCACACACACACACACACACACTGAGCACTGCCTGGTGAGAGAAGATGTTCCCTCCTCACGCTGAGTGCCTATGAACTTCACCAGAGCTGTTTTAGGCTCCCATAAAAAATTCACGACTCTCTCTTAGCAACATTTGCCCTACATACTGCACACACACACTCGCACACACACACATGCTCACGTATGTATCACAGCATTATTCATGGTGCCCACATGTGAGCAGGCAGAAGAAAACACACCACAGTAAGGATTTGAGCATAACATGGTTATTGTGTGAGCAGAAAGACATCTTTAAGGCTTTTTAAATGGTACATAATGATTAAGAGCTGCTGACGTGCTGAGCGTGCCCGCCGAATCACTTCATTGGACATTATATCGACATTTCCTCACAAACTTCACGAGCCCTGACATATTTGCTTGTTAGCATCATTTTGAATTTATATAGGGAGTGATGAAATAAGCAGCAACTGATACAGATAAATCAGCAGACCAGCTGAGTCGTCGTGTGTGAGCATTTCTGCACATTAATTAGTTTTCTAAAGTGGGCCTGAAGGCCAACATTTTTAAAAATTCACAAAAGACAAGTACAAAAAAACAAGAAATCACAAACCAAAACAACAATAAAAAAGCATAAAAATCACAAAATAAGATGGTAAATTCAAAAACAATAAATCACAAAACATAATGACAAACAGGAAACACAGCAGAAAAATTTCAAACAAAATGATTTCTCAAAAAATCTGCAGTAAAACCAAAGAGCATAAAAATAAATTACACGAATCAAAAATTAGAATTACAAACTAAGGAACAAAATAACATAAAAAAAATCAAAACATAAAAACACAAGCAAAAAACATAAAAACAAGAACAAATTAAAGAACACTAAACAACTGAAAAAACAAAGTAACAATAATAGGAATACAACAACAAATGAGGGCACAACCCAACACTCAATAAATAGAAAAAAAATCAAAAACTATTAATCACATTAACAAATTGAAAAACAAACTGAAGTAGGCAACATATTAACAATAGGCCCAAATGACAACAACAAACTAAGAAGTGAGAAACAAAACAACAAATATGAAATACAGCAAAAACAAGAACAAAAACAAGAACAAAAGCAAATAAAAACAACAAATCAAAAGAACAAAAAAGAAATGTAGACACAAAATAAATAAGAAATATATCAACAAAATGAAAAGCATAAGTAAAAAATATCTTTAAAAAAAAGTAATAACAAAACAATAACACAACCCCAGAGAAAGCATGGCAACAAGTTAAAAGGACAACAACAACAAAAGAAAAGAAGCACGAAACAAAAAGAAAAAAATTCTCCATTAACACAATATTACAAGTTGGGATGATCAAAACATCCTGCTCTGCATTTTTCATAAATAACAATCAAGACATCAAATGGATTTTTAGTTTCTATTTGTGTTGTGTATTTTCATTTGTTGCTGTGTTTTCTTCTTTGTTTTCCATTTTTTCCTTTCATCCTTGTGCTTGATTTTTCTTTCTTTTTTTTTTTTTTACTTTTTCACTTTTAATATTTACAAAAAGGTTTAACCAAATACACAATGACAGACATTCTATAAGGGGAATCCTCTATTGAAAACAACTTTGAAATAAAGTCAATTGTGAGCATTAGTGGTTTAATAATCCAAAAACAACAAAGCCTGTCCATCTCCCCATTTTCAGTTGTGTTTTGTGTTTTCTTATTTGACATTGAGTTTTGAGATTTGCTGTTGTGATTTCGTATTTGCTGATGTTTGCATTTCAGGTTCGTTTTTGAATTGTATATTTACTTTATTTTTCATTATTCTTTGATAGGTATAAGAGTGTGTGCATCCTTAAGGGAAAAAAAACACAGAGACATCTCTGCAGACTTCCTAGCTCCAGGCAGGTCAACACCTCGGCACTTCCATCCATTTTCATTAGATGTCAATGACGGGAGCAGAGGGGTGGAAGGGCCAGAAGGGGGCAGAGATTGAGAGGGTGAAAAGATATAGTTATGCTCCCAGTGGAAGAACTATTAAACCTCTTTCTGCAGTCCTCAACCATAAAACTCCCTTTGCTCCAGTTACATAATCTTTTCACAACTATACACCCCCAGCACACCATCAGGTAATAAGATTAGGGCTGGGAAATATGAACCAAATCATGGATCAATGTTTCAAGCAATATATTCCCAGCCCTAATAAAATGTCTTATTTCTGTTTTATAAAAACAGCAGTTGTCATCATACCATATTTACAAACTTTGTATGAGTCTCCTAAAAGAATCCAAAAAAGAATCATATTTATAATACAGGAAATAGAAAGTTATGCCTCTCACAAAATGTTGGGGTATTTAAAAAATAATAATAATAATCAATATAATAAATGAAGACTGGCTCCACTTCACCGTCTAGCTTGTAATTGATTTTGATATCGCTGTGTAACAGAAGTTACACAAAAGAATATAGATAAATAGATAGATAGATAGATTGATAGATAGATAATGTTTTTATCATCAAAAACAGCATTGCCTTTTCTCTCTTGTCTTTAACAAAATGAATAAGTCTTTGATACTCTGTTTTGGGCATTTGTTTTATTTTATCAATAGTTTTAAAAAGTGCTTTTATACCTGTTTGATCTGTGGCAGCAAAAGCAGAGGTCCTAGACACAAATGTTGGACAATTTTTCCTTTATAATCATCAAAAATTGCTTTCTAACTTCCAAACATTGCTAAATCACTTTAAACATTGGCAACAATACTATTCAACACCACAAAGAAACAAACAGAGGTCCAAGGCACCTTGTCTTGAGCATTAATCTATTTCTGATCATTTAACGTTGCAGACAAACTTCCTCCAACAGTTCAAATTGCAACTTTTTGCCATATTTCCATATCCTGATATTGTCAAAAACATGCCTACACCCAAATATATGTCTGTCAAAATGATAAAAAAAAGAAGTTCTAAATATAAAACATTTAAATATAAAATATTAAATGAATCAGTAAGTACAGATACTTGACAATATTTAGTCATAGTTTACCAAAGAGGGAGAATTGTCTTAGATGCACATTCCTTGTCTTCTGACTGTTTAAAAAGATGGTGAAACGAGAGCATAGTTAGGGTGTTTGTCCATCAGTCTGAATCTTTTCAACATGTTTGCCGAAATTTCATATTGAGCAGAAGTTTGCTCCAAATCTTTGATCATTAATAAAAGAGCTAATCGAGACATCTGGGGTTTATGACTCCTAATTGATGTCATGAATGGCATTAATTTCATTTACTTTTTACTAACAGTATAAATGCTCCCTGAATTTAAAAAAAGCAGTAATTGCCAATTTAGCTAACACATCTAGTATTGATTATTTTGTGGTCAATAAGCATTTAAATGGTCTCGGTTCCAATGTTATTGATGTTTGTACTGAGCATTCAGTCAAACAACTACATTTTTATTATTATAAGCAAATTCTATAACAACATAGGAATATAGTCTTATTTTGCACCTTATTTAAAAATAAATTGGCAAATCTAAAAAAAGATAAAGAGTAAAGAGAACCTCAACAAGCTGTAATTAAATGTTGCTTTATTTGAGCATTGATTTTTGCTGTAAATTTACTATGGTGGTGCATCTGAAAGGCAGAGAACAAACAGAACGTGAAACGCTGCTGTCTCAACTTGAAAATTAGCCTCATGGTAGCAGCACCTCTGCCAAGCCATCTCGGCACTGAAGTGTTCAGAGCTCCTGATCGTGCTGGCACAGTCGACATCTCTCCAGACGGAGCTATTCCACTGGCTTTTATTTTATGATTTCAGTTAAATCCACTCTAGAAATTTCTTCCACAACCGTGCTTTCATTGCAGTCGTTCACTCCTCAGTGGATCTGGGTCAGTCAGTGAACGGAGCCTGGCTGCAGCCGTGTGGCTGAGTGTGAAGGAGAGAGTTGGATGAAGTACAAAACCTCTCTGACCATCCAACGCTGAAGAACAAGCAGTTTCTTGTGTTAATTTAGGAGGCTATTTAAGATCTGGTCCTATTCCCTGAAGAACATGTGAGTTGGTTTTGATCACGTTTGAGCCATTTTTGCCTGAAGTGCAAAACACAACAAAATTGAGAAAACACAGCAACAAATAAAAAACACACAATGGCAAATACTAAGTCAAAATAAAATAAAAACGCAACAAACTACATAACAACAACTTGCAGAATAAAAAAAAATATAAAGGAAAACTTTATATAGGGAAAAAAAAGTTTTACAATACCACAGCAAAAAAATGAACATAAAAATAAATAAAATATCAACTAAAAAACAACAGCAAATGAAGAACATCAAATCATAAACAAAATAAAAAAATCACATGACAAAAAGGGAAAAATAAACAAAAAAGAATGCAATATCTAAGACATAAATGAAACAACAAATAATGAAAACAATTCAAAAACAAAAAAACCTTCAGAAACAAAATGGCAAATCAAAAAAAGTTGACAAATTGAATAAATAAAACAGCAAATAAATAAACTCAACTACAAAAATAAAGCCACAGCAACTTATGAAAGAAAATACCAAGAAATTGATGAAAAATAAAAAGTAATAAAAACTCCTTAGAAAACACAACCAAGACCCAGACACAAAACAAATTTAAAATCCAAACAACAAATTCAAAACATAAACAGAATTGAAAAACCAGACCATTTGACTCAAAACAAAGTAATCTACACAAAAGTAACTCAAAAAAGACACATTTACATATAAATTAACAACACATCAAAGGTTGTTTTGTTTTCATATTTGCTCTTGTTTTTTGCACTTAAGAGCCACTGTATTTTTGTACCTTGAAGTCTTTGTCCAGTTTAAATCAGTAAAAACTGGGAAATGTTTTAGTTAAGTTTCGGTCATTTAACAATCCTTACGTTTACCTAGAACACTTTCTCTCTTTAAACTACAATTATTTTAGTAAGCAAATACATTTTCACAAATGATCATACACTATCAATACTTAAATGTAAATATAAATTGATGATTACATGGACAGACTTTGAAGAAGGTTTTTTACTTGTTATGGAGTTTTTGCCGTGGCTTAGCTTTTATTGAAATAGTTTCCTCTTTGAAAAGAGACTTTGTTTAAACTACAGTCAGTGCTTCTCTATTCACTGGTAAACAAATAATGAGACAATGACATTTTAAAAGCTTGTAAACTTTTCATTCATTTGTAATAAAACACAATTTTCATCAAAAGAATTGCAATATCATGGATTTTAAATGTCTGACAGTCCACCACTAACATTTCAGTCTTGGCTTCTCTCTTTGATGAAAAGCATGCACATTGTGTGACTCTTTATCTTCAAAGATTTATTTTTACTGCTCATGTCTGATTTTTATAATAAATTAGTCTACAAACACATTCCCCACTGTTTGCACACTTTTCATTGGAGACAGTAAAAACCCCATTCGAGGTTACATGTCACAGGCTGTCTTATTAGCATACTTTGCTCTTTGCATGCGTCATAGCATGATGGAGCAGCAGGGAGGAGGGATCAATAGAAGGAGGAAGGAAGAGACTTTACATGTAATTGGACAGCAGGAGGGAGATCAGGTCAATATGTGGATGTGACTGGTTTTCATGCCTTAGCATATTTTGATAGTTTAAAAAATCAAATGTAACCAGAGGTATGATTTCTGTCGCTACCCCTGCAAATAAAACTAAGCAGGGATGACAAAAACAGCCACATTCTGTCCTCCACTGTCATCCTGAACATTTGGCCTACTTTAGGAGATTTCTGTTTTTTTATGAGCTTGTCTCCCTGCATTTGGACAATCCAAAAAAACCTGACATATAAAATATAAAACAGAACCTATTCTTTTCTGATGCAAGCACAGCACAGCATAACAACACTTCCTGCAAATCCTGTTTCCCCACAACTGGCACTGATATCGCCTTACACGCTGCGAGCGCTATAAAATACCGTCAATCTATGATATCATGCTAAGCAAATCCTCAGCCTGGTGTGAAGACGCTGTTGCAGATGGAGACAAGTGCAATCAGTGGAGGGTGAAGAATATGAAATGCAGAAATTCACTCAACATCCTCAAGTGAGTAAGAATGTGATCTCCTCACTGATGCAGGTTTGACTGAGACCTATCAGCGAAGTTTTTATTTAAAGCTCCTGTGAGGATTTTTACAACTATGAAACAGGCTGGAGTTCATTATGATGCCTTACTATGACACATGAAACAAATAAGACCATCAAACTAGACTGATCAGTCACCTGTTTTGTTGTTGTTGTTATTTATTAAGCCTTAGATTTCTGGCAACAGGGTCAGTGTAAGATAAGATGAATGCCAAAAAGACTCAAAAGAAAGGAGCCATGGTGAGTGAAACATGAAGAAAGTGCACTAATACAAATAAATGCAGAAAGTGTTGGCTGGCTTAAATACAAAACAACAATTACTATTTGAATCATAAAGCCAAAAATCAATCATCTTAAGCTGAAGCTGATTTTTTTTCTAAGCTTTGTGAAAGATGAAAACAATATGTCATGTGCAGTGAAGTTCATTATTGTAATGAGGATGTAAAATGTGATAAATATCAGGGATACAGCTCTGCACTGCTTCACGACAGTTCAAATCGATTCAAGCTATGTTGATAAAATAGGTCCACTGGCAAATAATGTGACTCGCACAAATTTCAAAGTCTGATGTGAATTCAATTTTTCAAATTTTTACTGTGGCTTGAGAGAGAGTTGAAGCCTCACAGCAGTCGACCCCTGTTGTCCACCAGGGTCTTTCTGTGTGGAATTTCCATGTTCTCCCCAGGTCTGGGTGGATTTTCTCCAGTCACCCCAGTTTCCTCCCACGGACCAATAACATGCAGTGGTTGTCTGTCTCTAAGTGGCCGTGCAATCCACTCGTGACCAGTCCAGGGTGTACCCCAACTCTCTCCCAGTGTCAGATGGGACAGGCTCCAGCCCCCATGACCCTGACCCCTTTATAGCAAGTTTTTCCTTAATCCCAAAATAATCCAAAGGTCTTCTCTTCTAAAAACTCTAACCTGAGGGTAGTTGATATCTAGCATGAGCTTTATTTCACTGCATTAAAACGGCATGAGGACATGACCAGTATACTCCTCCATGACCTCCATGAACACAAAGTATATTGCTTGTAACATAACTTGATTTATATTATATAATGCAAAAGCTATTCATGTTGCAATAAAAATAAGGCTATATCCACATGTAGGTGTAAAAGGCAGCTTTTTGTGCCCTATGTCCACACATACACTGAGCTTAGGTCACTGAAAATGAATATTTTGGAATTTTTCTGCCAAGGTGAAGATTTTAAAAACTCCATTTAGTGTGTCT
Organism: Cetoscarus ocellatus; assembly: GCA_037902135.1. Classification (NCBI taxonomy): domain Eukaryota; kingdom Metazoa; phylum Chordata; class Actinopteri; order Labriformes; family Labridae; genus Cetoscarus; species Cetoscarus ocellatus. The sequence goes on along the minus strand of JBAMNC010000031.1, from coordinate 181,696 downwards.
CTGTGTAGACAAGAACAGCATTTTAGGCCTAATATGTCACTCTATGCAATATTCTTACTGTTGATAACATGCAGCAGACATTGCTAAACTGTTGCTACTCTAAGTGTTGCTAACTGGACCACTGACATGCTAATATACTTTCTGTCACTCCCTTATTATGATGCTGCTTTAAAAACACTGAATACTCTGAACTCTACCAACCATTTGAACAAGACCCTGTGAAAATGTCTCACAAGTGACTGTGTTAACAGGCCACTTTTGTCTGTGGCTGCCATAGTTACAAAAACCAACAAGAATGCCCTCAAAATTTTTTAATAACAGGATTTGATCAAGACTGTCAGATATGTTTTGAATTGAAATAAAAATGAAGAAATATTTTTTCAGTATGCCTGCTAATACTACTTAAACAATTGGGATTGATATGGGAGCTTTTGCAAAGATATTAAAATAATTACAAAATAATAAATGCAAATCACAGACAGAGTGACATGGTAATAAACACTGTTAAACAGTGAGTTTCTGCATTGTTGTGAGGACGAGGATGTTTTTAAAAACTTTATACATGTGGAATGTTTGAAAAACAGAAAGGAAAACCTCAGTTTTTGGAAATACTGGCTACGTGTGAAAATAACCTCAAATTCCTAATTACTACGTACCCAAAGCATCAGCCCTTTGCAACTTTTATTTAGGGGTGTTTATTGACAAGAATCTGACAATACAATACATATTGCAAGACATTGGTGGTTCCATATATCATGATACATTGCAATACTCTAAAACAGGGCATTACACCAGGTTTTTTAAAACAAAACGTCTTATCTGCTTATAGCTTTGAGAAGCCACAGTATGGTATGCATAAAAAAAAATACAGCTACCAATCAGTGGTATTTATATGAGTCAATTTTCCTAAAACGTTTCCAAACTTTACTGTGTCCCTATGACAAAAATATTAGCAAAAACAGAAGAAGGGGAGTCAAATGGCTGTTTTTATGCTGCCAACTAGTGGCTGGAGGCTGAACTACAATACAATATTAAACAAATGTCCCAAATTTCTATCAATTATTGAATAATAAATTACAAAAATCTATCATTTCAGTTCAATCTGTTCATCCTTTTTGGGTCATTATTTAGCAGCTTGCTCAAAAAAGCATGAAAAAACTACTATAAAATAAAAATAACAGATGAAAAAAAAAAAACAGAAAACAGGGCCTAAAACCACACCTTTATTTAAGTAAAATGATTCATGAATGATCAGATTTGATAAAAGACAATGAAAATATATAAAGACAACAAAAAAGATCAGTGCAATAAAAAATATGTAATGGCATGGATAAACTCAGTAGATAATATAAAAACCTGAAAAATCAAAAGAGCATTGAGTAATCTGATTGCAGAGGAAATAAATGATTTAGCATGGCAGTTAGTTTCACAAACAGGTCAAACATAACAATGTCCAAATGGCAGCAGAGAAAATTCACATGAGAATGTGAAGCAGATGTGATCAGAAGGTGCTAAAATACAGCTAGTCTTATGAAGGTCTGCTGATTACAAAAGAAGTAAAGTCTCTCTGTTTCACATCAGTGATTCTGGAACAGATTTTAACAACATTGTTAAGACTGATTCTGTCCTGACCCAAGAGGCTGATAACAGCAGATTACAAGAAAAGCAAAGGAGCTCTCAATAAAAGACTGACAAAATGACACTGAATCACAGGAGAAACTGAAGAGGAAATTTGTTTCTGTAAAAAGTGAATTGTATTGCCCAGAAAATACTGATACAGCATTTAGTCTCAAAACACTGCAATACATTGGTGTTTCAATATTTTCTTACACTCCTACATATATTGCACTCAACAAGTTCAGCATAATAGGCTTATTCTGCATTAAACAGCCATTCAACTCCAAATGGAGTCTTCTCTTTGTATTTTTTGTCCATTTTGTCAATATTTCTTCTCTTTTCTCTGGAAGCTCATTGACACAGACCAACCAAGTGTTGCAGCACAGGGGGGCAGTGCTGAGCAGTGTTGTCAACAGCTCAAGCAAAATGCAGCACAACAAAGAAGAGTACTTTGGAGAATAGAAGAAGATTTTTGATGACAGATTGCCTGTGCTATTTAATTCTGGGAACATAAAATGGTCCTACCTCAACTAAGCACAGAGACAGATAACTACAGACTAACTAGTATAGCTGGAAGCTGAGTGCTGGACAACAGTAGGCGAGAAGTGGAGGTCTGTATGAGACCACGCACTCTAGAGGAAGACATTTTTAATGTGCAAATCGTGTGCGTATGCGGGCAGTAATGGTTGAGCCATTGCGTATGGATCTATTGTCCTTGATAAAAGAAGCGTAAATGAGCTAATACTGGAAGCTTACCAACTCATCAACAGGGGGTGCCAAAATCAACACGATTCAAATTCCCTACAGGAACTTTATGTTAAAATATGAATATACCTGAGTCTAATGAATTTAACAGAACATTCCTGTGCAGCAAATGCTATATACAGAGCATGGACTCAGCTGAAACAGTTAAGGAAAAAACCTCCAGCTGGAACACATAAATGGTACCACAAGGGAGCAGAAACCTCTCCTGATGGTGGCAACAGCAATTTCAGAGATGGCGTATTTGTAGATTAATCTTAAATGTGTCGAGGGAGAGGGAAACAGATTACAACCAAGTGTGTGCACGTGAGGGTCAGAACAATATATTCATCTATTTTTACTTTTCACACCTGAAGTGCTAAAGTTCCTAAAAGAAGCTATGATAAGAGCTTAAGCCTGAGTGTAAACAAGCGTAATGTTCCCTCTAGATTATTATTTCATTAATCTGTTTGATGTTTGGCGCTGGACTGGATTAAGGTGTCTCTGTGTCTGGGTGTTTTACTCCTCTCGCTTTCTCTCAATGTGGTGTGAGATTTAGCAGTGAAGGAATACACTTCCAGAAGCATTATTAAATGTGCTTTAGTCCCATTAAAAACCCATCCAAGGACATGCTGGCTGTAAAAGCTGCTGGTCTTACAGGGAAATATGTGCATGGAAGTTGGAGTTTGTCATACATGTGTGAGAGCACATGAGTGTAGGAATGCTCTGACTCCACTCGCATGTCATGTTTATGTAGTGTGAGGAGAAAATAGCATGTCCTCTGCATGCTCTCATCAAGCCAATGTTGCATTACAGTCCTAAATCAAGCATGGCGCGAGAACACCATCTTGCCATTAGTATGAGCAATTTCCATTTTGCAGCTCATCGTCAAGTAAATTAATGCAAGAGACCTCCTCACACACACACTCACAAACACACAGACACGTGCAGACTAAAAATAGCAGCAGCAGCAGCCTTACCTTTCTGTACACTATCATGTTGGGGGACTCGTCTGCTACCCCGTTGGTGCCCTGCCCACCGCTGTTGGTCTGTGCCATGATCCGGTGAGTTTTTCTGCCACAGGAAATGTCAGGTGCTCCTGTTTGTGGACAGAAAAAAAGGATATTTTTGTCCTTTGTAAGAATAACAATGGAGCTTTGTCCTTGCCAAGAAGAGAGCAATTTACATAACTTATGGCCGGATCGTAATGCTGATATATTTGACATCTGCACTTAAGACAGATGTGCAGGAGTCATGTCAGAGCACATGTGGTCACACTGCACAAGGTCTCAACATGGATTTCTTTTTTACAGAGGATATATATATATTTATATATATATATATTATATTATATATTTTGGACTGATATTATTTGTTTAACCCCTTAGCTTCTAAAAACAAAGGTAGCTTCTATTTTTTTATTTGTTTGTTTACATTTTGGTCCCCTTTGGGACAGCAATAGCGACAATTAATGGTGTTTTTAGAACACATCAAATATTAAAATTACTGACTGCTACCAGACAGTTTACAGAAATCTTCTAGAGCTGCTGGATCTGCCAAAGGCTCTGATAAATCAGCATCCTTAGAGCAGAAAGAAGCAAGAGCTATGAGCATGATGACAGTGAAAAGTAATTGCAAGCCTGCAAAAAGTGTCTGCTTGTGAAGAAATTAGCAAGGATGCTGCCAAAGTGGCAGTTGTATCAGAACTTTGAGGCATTTTATTTATTGAAAGTCGAGCAAAGAATGACACTCAAAGTTTCGGATAATGACCGTAGAAAGAAACAGATAAAGCCATGTGACGTTAAAATTTGATTTTGTGTATAACCTTTGGTTGCTGCTGAAGCCAATCTGTGGATGCAGCCATACTGTTCACGCTGTCCTACTGAAGACAGAGAGGCCAGCTTGAAGGGAGACTTAAGGCTGTCTGACCATTACATTACAGGGGCTTCTACCCATGTCAATCATACCTCTAACTATTGAAAACCTCAATAAACTATTGAAAACTTTAATTAAAAAAAATGGGTGGGCTACAAAAGAATTCCCCCCTTATGCAGTGAAAGCTTTTAGACATATTGTATATTTAGACTGGAGCTGTTTGTTGAATCAGGCTGTCAAAGACCTGCAGCCAGCCTCAAGTGGACACTCAAGGAACTATAGTTTTTGGCATTTCCGCATTGGCTTCAATTTGCAGTGTCATTTTGATTTACCAACATGCTCACATTATGTACTTTACTCCTGTTACCTCATTAGTATTGTTTGAAAGCTTCTGCTTAAGAGTAAATTGTACATTTCTGATTTCCTGATTGGAGGGAGACTTAGGTCAGAGTTATACTTGCACTTTGTTCTTGCGTTGTTGTCTGCATCCATTGCTGTCATAAGTGGTTTTGTTTACATACTTGCCTGTTGCAATGCTTGTTGCTGGAGGATACCTCAAGAGGGCACACAAAGACCTCAGGCTATATTTAACTCTCTGTTCATACGAGAAGTAAACTTTAAACATGGTGATAATTACAGTATTTCTGAGAGTAAAACTCACTAAATAAATACCAATAATCAATGTCATCATCAGATGTGTGTTGGTAACTGCAGACAGTGGTCACACCACATCATCAGCACTGTCTGCACTCCATCTCTACAATAATTACCTCCACTAAGCAGGTTGTGTTTTTGCCAGCATATGTTTATTTGTTTGTCTGCTGGTTTGTTAGCAAGATTACAGAAAAACTACTGGACAGATTTGGCTGAAATTTTCATGAGATATTGATAATGGCCCAGTTTAGAAATAATAAGGTTTTGGTGGTGATCCAGATGACTGCCATTAGCAAATGATCGTTTTGCTCAGTAACTGTCCATCTGATAACAATATCAATACAATTCTGAGTGCTAGGTGTGGGTTTTCAGGGTCAAGGAATCATATTATGATGATACATTTATCATGGAACTATTGCTCATATATGTAACAGCAATTTGTGAGCTGCCTTGGTGGAGGTTTGTGCTCTCTGAGTTCTTTCTAGTTTCCTCTGTACGTCATCATAACTGCACTGGTGTAGTGGTCTAAAGCATGAGTTTATTAGCAACTGATTTCAGTCATTATGCTGATATGTGTTGTAGTTAAAGCACTGCAAAAACAGAACAATGCTTTACTGATTTTTTATCATTATCTTAAAAACACTTATCAGTTGTTGATATGTAAGATAATAGGTAGGTAAGAGTCTGAGCGTGAATAGTTCTCTATCTCTCTATATGGCCCGGCGACCGGCTGGCGATCAATTGAGGGTGTACCCAGCCTCTTGCCAGATGTCATCTGGGATTGGTTCCAGAACCCCCCGATCCTAAAGGGATAAGCGATATAGATGATGGCTGGATGGTTGGATGGATGGATGGATGGATGCTAAGCTAACACAAACACACCCACATACAGACTGGACTGAAAGTCACCAATTCATATGGTCACTAACTGAAACAATATGCTTAAGTTAAAAAAAGCATGCATCTGCATCTGTGTCATTAACAAGCACATCTCCAGCTACTGCAATAACAGTCCCCTTCTTGACCAACTGCATTTTCAATGTCTAGAACTTGTAGACCTCCCAGAGGCCCTTTTAAGCACACTGTGAGGATTGTCTCAAAAATACCGAGCAACTTGTTTTTTAATGGTGAGCAATTGTGAACATACTCAAACAATCATCAACTAGAAAAGCCCTCAGAGAGCGCAGACCTCCGCCAAGCGCCACAGTTCCCTCCATATTGTGATTCACACCAAAAAAATTCCCGGATCCAGACGGTGATCCGGATCACCCCCAAAATTTAATCAGTTATTTCATATCCCATTTCCAACAATTCCTGAAAATTTCATCCAAATCCGTTCAGACAGATAAAAGTTGGCAAAAACATAAACTCCTTGGCGGAGGTAAAAATAAATACATGAACCCAAGATAAGGCAAAGACGGTCTCTTTAAGCATTGAAGCAGCTTATGTCTACATGTCTCAAACTAGTTGGAACTCCCCATCCCAACTCCAAGCATGTGGACTTGGTCGAGAAAAACCTTAAGAGATGAGATGACAGATTCAATATGTTGTAGTCTAAGAGGCCTTACTAAACAGAATAATGGGATTTAATATTACAAAAAAAAAAAAGAATTTAAAGGGTTTGTTTTGGTATTGATTTGGCACACCCCAAAGCCTAAATGTCCTTCCACCTTAAGTGCATGTTTCAGAAATGATACCAAATTAAAGGGGCTTGCTAGAAAAATTTAAAAGTATTGGGATGTGTTCCTTACAGTGTTCAATCATCCAAATGCTGTTTTTTAAGCTCGTTTCGCTTAAATTCAGCAAACTACTAGCCCCTAAAGCGCTGTACCTTATTGGCAAACCTGTCAAACCTTAACCTGAAAAATACCTCATAGTGTGGCACTGACTTCAATCAAGATATAAGCAACATAAAAAGTATCCTTAACATGTGCCCTCAGTCAGACTAAACTTCAGGGGTGAGACAACAAATTCAACACAGAACCAGAGACCTTATTCAACAGAATTAGTACAGGAAAAACAAGTATTTGTAAGGTTTATTTTGGTACTTATTCAGCCTACAACATAGTCTAAAGCTCATTCAACCTTAAGCACATGTTCTTAAGTAGTATCAAAACAATGGGACTTGCTAGTAGAAAAGTAAAAGATCAGGAATATTTCTGTTACCGAGTAAAATAACCTGGTGCTAATTTTCACCTTGAGTTTGCCCAATATTCACTACACTACACAGAGCGATTGAGTATGTGCAGCAGTGTAATCCACTGGCTACTTTTAAAGGTACACCCATCCAACTTTTGTTAATGCAAACAGCTAATCAGACAATACCACTGCAGCAATTAAAGGCATTAATGAATGTAAACATGATCAAGACAACCTCTTGAAGTTCAAAGCAAGCATCAGAATAGAAAATACAGTTGATTTAAGTGACTTTGTATGTGGGTTTTTTTGTGCAAGACAGGTTGGTCTTAGTATTTCAGAAACTGCTGATCTATGAGGGTTTTTACTCAAACATCTCTAGGGTCCACAGAGAATGGTCTAAAAAAGAGAGAATATCCAGTTAGTGGCAGTTCTCTGGGTGAAAATGCTTTCTTGATGCCAGAGGTCAGAGATAATGAAAAGGCAATAGTGACACAAATAACCGTTGTGAATGCATAACATGTCAAATCAAGAGTAAGGTTTAGTATTGTTTACATTTTTATGATATTGGTGCAAAACCATTGCTTTTAGTATTAAATAAACAATGCCTATGCTCAACGTATCATTCCTTAAATGATACTTTGAAGATAAAAAAATGCATTAGCAATGTTTACTCTTGTTGTGGCCCATGTGAAATACAGCTCCTATTACCTCTAATATCTGTTTCGGGCTATCATAGACAGCTCACCAAGCAGAGAAGGCAGAGAAGTTCAGCATATTTTTCTCTGACATTTAGTGAACGGTACCTACATGAAGAAAGTACTGCAAATCTGTCTTTTGATTCGGTACAGTGGGTTTTGTTGGTACAAAGTTGGAGCTAGGTTTCAATGCCCTTCCCTATACCAGAGGACCAGAATGAACGTAGCTAATATACAAACCCTAATTCCAATGAAGTTGGGATGTTATATAAAACATAAATAAAAACAGAGTACAATGATTTACACATCCTTTTCAACATATATTCAATTGATTACACTACAAAGACAAGATGTGGTCAGCTGAGTCCACATTTCAAATTGTTCTTGGAAACCATGGGCATCATGTCCTCCAGGATCAAGAGGAAAAGAAGTATCCAGACTGTTATCAGCACAAAGTTTAAAAGTCAGTATCTGTGATAGTATGGGGGTGTGTTAGTGCCCATAGCATGGGTAACTTACACATCTGTGAATGCACCATTAACGCTGAAAGATACATACAGATTTTGGAGCAACAAACGCTTCCATCCAAGTGACATCTTCTTAGGGACAATCCTGCTTATTCCAGTAAGACAATGCCAAGCCCCATTTTGCAGGTATTAGAACAGCACAAGTTCATAGTAAATAGAGTGTGGGTAATAAGCTGGCCCACCTACAGTCCAGACTTGTCTCCCAATAAATGTGAAGTGCATTATGAAGCACCAAATACAACAGTGGAGACCCCAGACTGTTGAGCAACTTCAGTTGAACATCAGGCAAGACTGGGAGAGAATTCCACCTACAAAGCTTCAACAATGAGTGTCCTCAGTTACCTAATGATTACTGAGTGTTATAGTGGTTAACATGGCCCTGCCCAGCTTTTTGAAACATGTTGCAGGCATTAAATTCAAAATTACTTATATAAAAAGGCAACAGTTTATCAGTTTGAATCTGAAGTGTCTTACCTTTGCAGTGTAATCACATGAGTAATGGTTTTACACAACCTAACAATTTCATTGGAATTGAGTCTTGTATTTAATATTTACGTGGGCCTCATACAACCTTACATTTGAAATACTAAACTGTCCCTTTAACAGTAAAAAAATTGATAACATCATCAGTTTGCCTAAGACGAGTTTAGAATTGTCAGCACATTTAAACTCCATTACTGTGCATCCCTACTTTTTTGGTTCAAGTTTTGGTCTCTGGGTTCAATTACCGCTGAATGGGCAAAAAGTTCAACTTGAAAGGGACTACAACCCCCTTGTTCCCAGATGGATTTATTGTGCACAAAATCAATGCCCTGCAACAGCGATAACCTTTTACTGTTTGTTGACATCAGAGCATACAGCAGCCTTCCTTACACACAGCAACCCTAAATGCATCCTCTGATTGCAAAGGTGAGGTGTTTAAGACCCGGACCCTGGTGACGGTACGGATGCAGCAAAACAACACACCGTCTCTGGAAAAGAAGGAGGAGAAGGAGGTGGTGGTGGTGGTGGTGAAGACTACTCTCTCTACAATGCAGCTTAGAAACAGAGCAGCCATAGTCAGAACGTGCCATTGAAACGAATAACCGTAATGCACGCTGCAGCCTCGTCCCTCTTTCTATGAAATCCCACACGACATCTGTGAGAGTCTGCAACACTAAATAGCCCGTTGCATGCAAACAGCGGAGTCATGCACGAGGACGCTAGCTCCACTATCAGTGTTTTTTTTTTTCTCCCTGCACGAGCCACTGCCCGTTTCAGCACCTTGGATAGCTACTGAAGGGGGTAAAAGGCACGCGCGTGAAGCCGTCCCTTCCTCTGTTAAATGACGACGAATACACAAGGCAACATATCGGTCAGGAGGAGAAGGAGGCGAAAGAAGGAGGCAAAAGAAGGAGGGAACGGGAGGGCTCACCTGAAAAAACGGGCAGCCCGCGGTAGGTAGCACTCCTGAATCCGAGCAGAGGAGGAAGCCTGGTCCGGAACGTTCAGCGTGTCATTTGGCAGACATAGGAATGCGAGGTTTGTTCATTGGCAGCGTGTTGAGGCAGACATTCGGTGGACACTTGGTGTGGTTTCAGTTTTCTCCGTCTCTCTGCCCCTCTGTCTCTATCTCTCCTCTTCTCTCTTTCTCTCTCTCTCCTTCTCTCCTTCAAACGATGCTCAGGAGCGCGAGCGCGCCGCCACGGAGGGAGCGACGTGAACGCGCATCGATCCAGGACCAATCGCGTGTGATGAATATATTACTACTCATTTATGTGACAAGGAGCATTTGAATAATTTGGATTATTTTTCTGTCATGGTGTGAGCTGTTGTTATGGTTCTCCAAGCTTAGTTTTACAAGAATAAACTCCCAGGGAATTAATGTTTTATTAATCCTTTTTTTCATCAAAGGTCAGAGAGGGACACTATACAAGCTTAAAATCTTCAATCTTTTAAAAAAAAAAAAAAAAAAAGAAGAATGATGAAGGAAACATATTTAAATGGCGGAACAAATACGGGTAGAGAAATACGTAAAACAAAAACATAATGTTGCTCTGGAGTGTTAAGTGGAAAAAATAATAACTATTATTGTTATTTTTAATAATATTATTAGTGTTGTTTTGCAACAACATCAAATTAAAGAGAAAGGAGAAACAGAATAATGATTGGAAATTTAAAAAAGACAAAATTATTAATAAAGTTGTATAGATTCCCTTAGAAGACAAACATTTCAAAGATGTATGCGAATCAAGGCAAAGTCTTCATATTTAATCATAACCTAAATTAATATATTAAAGCTCCTGTGGGGTATTTAGGCTGGTTATTTTACTTTTAAAAGCCATGTTTTACCTCAACAATGGTTTATTAATATGCTCCTCAACAAAGTTAGGAAATTTCATTTCGGTCAGTTATTTCTCCCCTTTAATAATACCAGTTGGTCTTGTATTCTATATCCTTGAAAAGCCTGATTAGATACGTTTACAACAAGGTACAAATGATCAGGATTGCGCATTTCTGGAATGATCAACACAAATAAATGTATGGGTAGCTCCCCCCAAAAAATGTGCTGAAATCCCCTGTATCAGTTCCTCAGTGAAGCAAGGGTGAGGAACCAGTCTTCTTGGGGTCTTGTCTTCCTGTGAAGCCCACCTCATGGTCTGTCTTTAGTTTATTAGGTTTATTTTAACTCAGGGACAATGTTCAAAATAATATTAGATTTGATCTGACCCGTCAATCTAGCACCCTTACTGCTGTGAGGCAACAACACCACCTGCTGCACCACCATGCAGCTAAAAATATTGTTAACCAGCCTCTCCTAAAGTTGAGCACGCTGCAGCCTGTTATGAAACCAAGAGATTTTCTGGAGCCAACCAAAACCCACATATATCTGTAACATCAAACAAAAATCTTTAACGTCCTTATTGTCTTTCATAAACAGAGTTAAAAACTTAGTTTGGCTGCTACGTTTCTTTTAAAATTTCCTCATTCTTTCTTAGTACCTTTTGTGCCTTCAAAATGTACAGTTAAAATCTTGAAATAAGAAAATATAAATGATAAAAGGCTTATATGCATGTTAAATCGTGGGGTTTTTTTTTCATTCGTTAGTTCTTGGACTTGAAAAATGTAATCCAGCATTGTTTGACCATCTAAACTTATGTTTTCAGTTAGATCAATAAATCAATCAATATAAATTTGTATAGAGTCAAATCATACCAAATGTTATCCTGAGACACTTTACAATAGAGCAGACCAAAGCCATAGTCTTCAGTTATGTCTGTTTTTTTTTTTTTTGCAAATGACCTCTTGCAGCCCCCCAGCAGCCCCCCAGCAGCCTAAGACACTTAAGAAAGCACTGCTGTAGGTAATATTCAGTAATCATAACAGTGCGTATCGTGATAGCTTCAGATTTGAAATGAGATTGAAGTCAAATGAATGAATAATGATGTATGAATAAATGTGGCTGTTTTTTATTTTCTGAAAGTAATGATTCAAAAATACACATTCCCTCATTTTTTAAGAGATATGAGTCAGACAATTCTTTAAGGTTACAAAGTTTGAAAAATAAATTCACAAGTTTTTTTTTTTTTACTTTTTCTAAACTTATGCATACATATGTATTATGAAGCCACTCTGTTACTGCACCCATTACTGGCATCAAACATGACAAACCAAAATCAAAGGCAACCTCTGCTGGTTATAAGAAGGTATTGCAATATATAATTTGGACAAATTAGTTTAAATAGACCAAATCTTTTGACAGTGTTTTTATTGCATTGTGAGGTATTGATACATAGAATGTTCAGCTATAAGTTCTTATTGAGGATTCTCCTTATCGGATCATATATCAAATAGGCTGATGTCCACATCAAGGTCTGAGGAGAGGATACTCTGCTGATGCAAATCCTGACAGTTTGTGTGGGGCCAGCTCAGACAGGGAATCAATGTGTGAGCATGTTGTTAAAAATTTAATGTAACCTTTAGTGTGGTAAGTATATGAGGTCAGTTAGATAAGAGTCCTGTTTATGTTTATATATGTGTAGGCTACAAGCCATTTAATTAGACTGAGGCTTTGCTGTCAAGGTTATTTCCACCTTTTTTCATAACCCCTTACCAAACTCACATGGCAAAACAATCTAAAATAAATATAAATTCAACTTCAGCTTTTTTTAGTATTATTGTTTCTGAAATGTAAAGCCTGTTGGAAATCTCCCCCATTTTAAGAATAAATCATGATTAAAACAGTTCTTCTCATGTTTAAGATGAAAAGCATCATCATCAAGAAAACATCAGAATGAAAATGCTGAATTCAAAAACACAGTACTTACAGTGAAGCAATTTCCACAAAACTGGCAAACACCTAAAGCAAATATAAGAAGATGTGATTCAGTGCATTGCTGCATAAATAAATAAATAATTTGAAAATCTCTTAATTTGCTGCAATCTGTGTCTGTGAAATATGCAGTCAACCAGGCGTGAAAGATAGCAGATGTGCCCTCTCTTCTTATGTACAGTTTGTTTCTATATGTTCGTCTTTCGTCTGTTTCCTCTGTTCACACTCTGCTAATTCAATTCAAATCAAGACATGAAATAAAACATTAAACATTAAAGCATGAAAAATCACAATGTACTTCCATGCTTTCTTTGTATGCACCATGTTAGAAGTTAAAATGGTTGTGAATTGATTCAATGAATGACATTTAACCAAGTCCATCCATCCAGTGTTAGAAAAAGGTACCTTCAGCTCCTGGAGAGTCCACTGAAGGCTGGCTGTGGAGTAGTGAACAACCCATCAAAGACCATTTTTACGATAGAAATGATTATGTTTTCAGCTTGTAACAAAAAACAATTTTGATCAGAATTGTTCATGATTTTCTTGTTTCATGCTTGCAGGGTGGCTTCTTCATGTATTAACTTTAAGTCAAGCACAAAAAGAAGCAGGCTGATTTATCAGGCAGTTCATTAATTGTCTGTTAGGAGGATTAAAGCTCACCTCAAATCTACCTCTTTTATTAATGAGACTTCATTTTCAAAATGTTATTAACACCAACTGGCTTCTGCAGCCTCTTTCATTAGACTGATTACTGTCTGGTATTTTTGAAAACATAGCTTTCCTGAGAGTTTTGGCCTTTTGTTCACATTCAAACAGCATTTTTTGGTCATTAAAAACCCCATTTTGGAAAACATCTGCCAAGGTGAAGATCTTTAGAAACAGTATTCACACTTGGACTACAAAAATAACCATTTAAGCTTTAAACATCACACTGTGCACCAGTTTCCCCTTTGAGTAATGCCACTGTTTGATATTAGCACTTCTGTTTACATGAGATTCATGCTACCATGGATGATGAAATAAAAGTATCCTCTAACAGGTATAAACTGTAAACTTCAGGACATATTTGGTGAATTTATGATGACAGTCTTGCTCTCTGATGATTTGGCAGCTGCACTTTAAAAGGGCAAAGGATGAGGCCAGCTGTATGTGTTCTTGTAAGGCAAGCACAATATAATGGGGAAACCCTGTAATTGCATATGGTGGAATTTAGGCACAACTCCAGAAAGGTGGGGGCACACCCAGCCGGCAGGGACTTGGCTGGAGGTCAGCTGGAGCTTGAATGGAAGGGGAAAATTGAAGTGGCTGTATCTGGATACCATTCTCAGACAATACAAACCCTGCCAGTGTTTTGGACTAGACACAGTGTTATGGTTTAAAGATTTACTATGTTAACCAGTGACCTATAGTCGTCTGTGTCTTTGGTGTCATAATCAAACAGATTTTAAATTTGGAAAAGTATTCACATGTGCGCTATTTTATTTTTTTATTATTGCATCTGCACTAGCTCAAAGAATAGGTCTCTGACTGAAAACTAAACAAAGACACTATAATGAAAGAGACACCAGTCAACATGGTCACAAGTAAAACCACAACACCAGTCTTACTTTAATGGCTGAACTAAATTTGAAATTGAAATGGACATTCCGGGGGAATTAAGAAAACATTTTAACACATGCAATTTACAGCATAGAATATTTATGCATTTATGTGTTCTCATGGTCACAATTTTGTTTTAGGACACTCTCAGTAAGTGGACAGGATCACTGTTTAGATTGCGGCAAAAAGACTTACATATTTCAGATCACATACTGAGCTGGCCTCAGACTTTGCCCAGTACTGTATTTGGATTGTTTTTTCTTTTCTTTTTTTTTCTTTTTTTTAATAGCAGAGCTGAATCAACACCATGACAGTGGTGCCAGTGTCTAAACAGCTCCTGAATTGATGCTTTCATGAGAGAAGAAGTGTCAATAATCTTTGTTGCAGCCCATGTGATAATGCATCTGTCACCTGTAATATCTTACTTTTTGGCTGTAAAGCATTGTTGGATAGTTCAATGATCAGAGTAGGTTTAGCATCTCCAACATATAAAGTTTGGTAGACTTGGTTCATTTTGGGAATATAGTTGCTACATGGTTGCAGTTTTCATTTGGTTTGGTTTTCTTTTAAACTGCTCTTTGTCAGGCAGACCAATGCCTGTCAGATGTTGTGTAAAATATCCTCCTGTCACTAGCTGGGGCTATCGCTGTTCCTGCCATTTGGCCTACAGAGTGGTGCAGGAATTAATCCAAAACCACAAAAGTGAATTAGCATTTAGCACTTCTTGGTTCTCAAGCCTGAAACTAGGGATCTCCTTCAGCTTCTCCCAAATCACATGAACTGTCTTGGGGGTGCTCAGGATCATGGCAATGCCCCAACAACACCAAATAAGGCTCAGAACCAAACCAAATTATTGACTAACAAAAAGAAAATTGTATGGATTACTAGACAGCAGCTCCCCAAAACAAAGCAAATTAAACAGAGAATACAAACTGGTAGTATACCTGAGCATTGTATAAGATCTCACACTCACACAGTCCAGGTGAGGTACAGGTTCAGTCACCACAGACATACTGTACTACAGAGACAAGTCGTCACAAAAACAGCTGACTCCCAGAGGAGGACAGAATCTGTCCCCACTGTGGCACCTAACAGGTAGAGACAAAGCTCTACTTCCTCACATCCTGCCTTAAATATCAATCTGTGAGAGAGGAATACTTGCCTCAAATAACACACAAACACAGAGAATTAACTGCACAAGTAATACCTAAAAAATCCCGTATTTACAACGAAAAATGCAAAACTGTGAGATTATATCACAGTATGTAGGAACCTGAGCGCAACCACTCAAACCTGAAAACACACACAGCCACAGAAAAAGAAAAGATGCATATACAACCACAAATATATAATACTACAAATTTATGTCATTATTATTAAATAATGCCTTTTCTGTATACATTTTGAATGAGGTGCTTTGGCAATATTTTTCTATGGCATTTATGCCAGTAAAAGTCTTTTGAATTGAATTACATCACATTTAATAAAATCCACCTATGTCTGACTTTATTCTCCAACAGTAAGGGATAAGGTCATTGTTTTTATCCCTGCAATCAGATCTCTTATGTATATACCTGAACATTTACTTTGAGCTGATGCAAGACAATGTTATCGTACTTTCATTGCCATGTCTGCCATTTGTTTGAAAACTATAGTCTAAACAAGCAGAAATGAAGTAACCCTGGTAGCAAGGCTTACCCTCTTAGTCTTTGTCTGAAGAGGAAAATGTTCAAGGTGCCATCATTACCTTGTCTGGATATTTTTTTTATTGCAACCCCCTTTTTGTGTCCCTTATTTTAAAACCAATCTAAGAAAATGACAAAGGAAAAATATGTTACAAGAAAAACAAACACTGCATCATAAAGCTTGAGAATTTGGTTGACAACACATGGAAGTAATTAAATCCAGGTCAAAAGTTACATTCGAGACCTTGGAAAAGGCAGTGTGAGGATATATTAGTCTGGCTTAGCATGTAATGATATGGGTGATAAAAAAAAAAAAAAGGGAAGTTTGCTCCAGGACAGACTTTAATATGAGCAAACAATTATTATTTTAAAAGCATGGAAATGGATTAATGTGCACTCTCTTTTGTGATTAGTATTTTAATGTACTCAAAGAGGTAGTGAGGCCCACTGCAGGATAGGATACCCCCTTGTGGAGCCTAGACAGTGGTGGTGATGGAGGGGTACAGAACAAGAAAAAGAGTAGACTTTTGAGGCACTGGACCAGGAAGTTGATGAATTGGAGGAGACTGAGGCAGAGATATACTTGCAATTTGTTCTTGGGATGAAGGTTGCGTCCATTGGCATCATGAGCATTTTTATTTATATACTTGCCTTTAATTGATGTGTATTACTGGCATTAAAAGACTGTAGACTGTACCAAAGTACCCATTGTGTTTGAAGCAAACTGCAAACATGGCAGTAATTCTGAAAGTAACAGAAAAAATAAGCATTAAGAATCAATGTCATCGTCAAATTTTTGTTAGCAACTGATAACAAGTGGTCAGACCCCACCATAAACATTGTTTGAACTCCAGTTCTACAATATTTTCCACCACGCATTGTTGTTAATTGTCTTGGTGTAATGCTCCAATGACTGACCATGTTAACTGAAGCATCTGCAGTGTGTACCCTTCAATGCTTCACTGTGAAGTGTTTTCTTTTTTTTACCATTTTACTAAAGAAAATGAATCAGTACTTTATATGTAATAAAATTCAGCCAAGGAAACAAAACTAACACAAACACCTACCTACGGACAAAGTCATCCATGGTGCTAACTCCAAGTCACCAATGTACACAGTCACCAGTTGAATTCTAACACCACATTTTTTTCCTGTTTCCTAACTTCCAAAAAAGAACTTATCTATGATCAGTCAGATGAACTGTCGGGTTTGTTTATGGGCAGTTTTATACATTACATTACTCAGATGTAAATGATTGTGGCCTTGATTCACCACCTTGTCCTAAAAAATGTCTGTTATTGTTGCTTCTGCTGCTGTGGTCAGTCTGTCATATCTCCTCTGCCTCTACACTGATCCTGTTGGTGATGTGTAGAGTGCAGCTCCCGTCTGTGTTGCATTAATTTTGGACGATGTGCACAACCAAAACAGGGGATGCGTGGCAGTCATCATGCGTAGTAACAGCAGGTTTATCTCCAGCTTTAACGGAGGGCCAATGATAAAAGACCTATGAAATTACCTTGCGGGCAGTATCTTATTATCTGGCTTACTGGCCTCGTGCTTGACATGTCTGAGATTAATAGATTTAGATGTTTAGATGATGATGATTGTGGATCTACTTGCTCAGTTTGCCTTTGAAACTTTATGTTTGTTGTTCCTGCTGCTGTGTTGACACTGTCATATTCCTTCTGCTTCTACACTGATCCTACTGGTCATGTGAATACTACAGCTGTCATCTGCATCGCCTTAACTCTAAACGACATGCACAACAACCGAGTTATCAGCAAGTAAATCTCCAGTTTATGATGGAGAAGTCTAGCTCGTCACACTGAAACAATAGGCTGACTGTAAGAGAGAAGAGCTTGAGTTTTAAAATATGACAGTAGATAGATAATTGGTCAAACATGGCCATAACAGAAAGTGGTTGGTTCAGTATTTAAATAAGAGAATGTTCGTTACAATGCCAGAGCTGGAGAACAGGAAGAGTGAGAGACATGAGTAAATGGTGACTCAAAGAGAAAATAAATGAATGATTGAATCCAGGTTTTTTGCTTGAACTTAGGTTAAGCTTCATCGGTTATTTTGCAAGCTCAGCGTAGTGAATAAACAAAATATAATGTATCTAAGAAAAGTACCCCACATTTAAACATTTATTTATTACAAGGAAAGGCAACTTTGGTGACAGTGAGCACCAGTTTAATGCTGTTCTTACTTTAAGGGGGCCAAATGGTTACAAATTGATGTACACATTCAATAAGAAAATAAAAACAGACCTAAAATCTATCAATAAAATGTCAGCTGGGTAGAAACTCAAACCATGTTCATGATTTTATATTTTTTCATGCATCAGTCTTCTGATGTCTGTTTCTTGTTTCTATGTGTTGACACCAAACTGCTAATGGGACTGGGGATGGAAATAAGCCACTCAGCTATAATCCCATGCATTTACATGTCAATGTTTCCTAATGCGTACTGTCCCATTTTTAACAAAAAATAAATAAATCTCAAATCTCAAATCTTGGTCACCTGTCACAGCTGTGAGTGGGTTTTATAAATTCTTAACCTATTAAAATAATAATAATAAAACAACTACCAGTTATGTTATTAGAATGTTTATTTCTATAAAATAACTTTTTTAATGTCTTGGAAATTAGTCATTCTGAGGGGCGAGGTTCCCTCCCTACTATAATATAAGGTATGGCTTTCATTACAATTTATGATGCCAACATTGATATTTTGAGCTATAAAGCTAAAGCATACAGTTACAGCCAATGAAGGTGTTTTTTGTAATTAAATGAACTACTAGTCTAATTGGCTGGCCATTTTTCTAATGCAATTAGCAATGCTAAATGAAACACCTTCAGAAAAAACATAACAACAAATAATATCTACTAATTTATTGTGAATAGGAAAACACTTATGATAGACTCGTTGCCATTTTTCATGCTATGATGCACTTTGAATTTAACCATAGTACTGTAATGGCAATCAGGCTGGAACTTCTGTGAGGTTGTCATTGTCATGACTGCAGTCTTATAAATTTAAAACTGACTGACTGGTCGCATCTCGTGAGGAGGGTTGCATGTTGCCCCCTGGATGTCAGTTGCCCATCCCAGATTTCAAAATTTTTAAAAAGCCATTTCACTTGTCTTCAGACAACCTCCAGGCATTAACTGCTAGATGTGTGCAGCACAGAGCTGTTCAGAGTGAATTCAGATGTAAATGAACCACTGTTCTCACACTGCCTAAGAGTAAAACTCAACACAAACTGGAGTCCACAAGAGTGAATAAACTCAATAAATCTTATTCTTTCACTATACTTGAATTTTCTATTCCTTGAATTGTCTTTGTACCACAAAATCTCTCCAGCCTTTATCCTTGACCCCTCACTGCACTTTCACTGTTGACAATTTTATGTCTTGCCGAGGCATAAAACAGCCAGACGGTAGCTTTATTCAAAGGAAATATGGGCAAGAAGATTTCCTGTTTAGGGTCATATAAGCTATGTTAAAAGTAGTGTTTTTATTATCATTTCGGTATTACATAACAATACACAACATAAACATTGTAATAATTTTCTTTTTCACCTTTTTTTTCTTTCAAGTCTCATCATAGGCATTGCTTTTCTATGGTCAAGTTATTTCTTCTGTCCTTAATGATTTGTTCTGTAAAGATAGTAAATAGCTATTTCAACAACAAAACTCCTGATGCTGTCTTTAAACAGTCAGATATGTAATTGTAAAAATCTTTGACCTCATTAATGCTTTAAGCCTTTCTTTAAGTTTTGAATGGGGTCATTTTAGCCGGGCACAACCTGGTTACTTCAAGCTTTAGATTAAGTTGGCATTTCAGTTTGACAGATCTTACAGGGTTTGTTTGCTAAATACTGCAGTAATTTTTCATTTTTACACAGAAAATTATGAATACAAATCAAATGAAAATACCATGAAGCATGTCTGAGAGGGCAGAAGCCTGCAAATAATTTAGATTTGGGTGGGAAATTGGTGGCCCTGAGGCCACATGCGGCCCTCCACCTCACTCAGTGCTGCCTTCAAGACATTTCTAAAAATCAATAAATAGTTAACATTAAGAAAACTGACATTATTGTTTAAATGTGATTGAACCTGAAAAACCAGTAAACATTTTCATAAACAAGGATTTGTAATATCTGTATCACCTAAATGTAGGCTTGGATTTTTTTTTAGCATTTAAATAACTTACTTTGCCATAATTGAGACAGACCACAGGAGGTGTAGCAGGGTCTACAGAGCATCAGAAACTTCAGCGGCTGTGATGTGACATCATCACCTGAGCATGTCGCCGGCAGAGGAGCTCAACAGCTTCTTTGCCCATTTTGAATCAACATAGCGACACTCATCTGCTCCAGCCCTGCCCCCACCCTCACCAGATTCCAGCACCCCTCCTCTTGCTGTAGGGGTAATTGATAACAAAGGCCTCAGGTCAAAAATATATTTCTGATAGGCTTGAAACATACCATAAACCAAGGCCCCTTGCATATTCAGTATGTGGTCGGTATAGGATGGGCCTTGAGCATACCAAACAGCAGGTCACAGGAAACTGCTGTTCTGCAGCTGCACAAGAACCAGCTCCCTTTATGGGAAAATTATAATTCTTCTGTATTAAGACTAAATATTGTGATGGCATTTTCCCCTACTTAAATTTGTGTAATGTATTACTACTTTGTAACCTTGCAGTGCCACTGGATTTACCTGATTCCATGCTCGTAATCAGGTGGATACACCTTTCAAAGTCTCAAGATAAAACAATTGAGCTTGACCTGCAGAGGCACTGGCCAATCAGCATCCTCTGAGGAGAAAACATTTTTCAGTGTAAAATATATTTCTTCTGCTGTCTGAACAGGTATCAGCAGGAGTTTGATTTACAAACTGGCTGGTATAACTTACTTTACTCTGGGCTGTAGTGCCAGCCTACTACATCATCTGATTGGCCTGTAATAAATATATTGTCAGAATAATTGTCCAGTCACCTTCCAGATGTTTTTGAAATGTTCAGCCTTCTCCAAGCACTTTCTATGAGCTGTTACCCAGATGGACTGGTAAAATGTTGTATATGCTGTATAGTATATGATGAAGTGTCTATCTTGCATGCCAGTTTAACTTCTTTGAACTTTTAAACTATTTTTTGACTATATTTGTATAGTTAAAGCACATCTTAGTCTGTTTTACTAAAAACACAACACATTTTTCCCCAAAAAATTCTTTGGATAACTTAAAGTCCGATGTATACAGTGCAACCGGCATACTGCCTTTGGTATTAATATTTAGAATGACCACATGTTGTATTTTAGACCAGGCTTTCTCTTCTTTTTGTATTCTGGCGAGTGGCCAGTTGCATTACAGCCACCTACTGTGCAGGAATTTTGGCAAAAGCAACTATTTCTACAACACAAATATTAAATCAAATGACTTTCAATAATCCAGTTTCTTTTTGCATTTGAACATTTACCTGTGAAACTTCAAACGTCAAGGTTACGGCCTGTTAATATGTAAATTTTCCAAGATTTGATTTCGTTCAGTAAATGTGACTTACTTAATTAATACAAAGGCTAATAATGCTAATGCTGTTGCTATGTATATATGCTGTCGCTTTCTGCCATATGACCCTCTGACCTGTCAGTGCTTTACATTATGGAAAACAGTATGTAAGATAGTCTGGTCTGATGCATGCTGATGATTTGTCCTAAATCAGTATGCATCATACCAGTCAATATGCAGATTTTGTTCATGTCTGCCAACTGCAACTGCAATTTGGCAAGACCATCATATACTGTAGATGTAGTAGGCAGTTTCTAACACAGCCAACACCTCTGCAGTCAACACCCAAGGCTGATGGCATTATATCTTAAGGTTGCAGATTTTTTGGTACCATGCATGACACTACTGATAAGATTAAAAAGAAAAAACGCTATCTGTCTAGCAAGGAAGACTTCCCTATATTCTACAGAAAAGGTCATGGCTTTGGCTGCTATGTGTTTTTAATTGTGTTTTAAATGGTTACACAAACTGCTGAAGACACAAGCCCATGTTTTACCTCTGCAGAACCCCTTCTCAAAGAGAAAACCCAGGGTAAAGCTAATAAAGAATTAAGTTGTTAAGATGTTTCATACCTTATCTTTCCTTAGAATATTGTGCATACTTGGTCAAATATATTGGTTTATGATATATGTATACATAACCAATAGTATTATCTAAAAGTGATGGCTTCAGTGACCTTGATCGGATTAAATGATTTTAACATGTTATTTTTGGTTACTGCACTCAAGTATGTGTAATCATAAAAACTTCCTCCCCTGTCAATCCCCAAACAGCAGTATTGTTGATACAAATACAACCAAAATGCATGAAACTATCTGTGGTTTTTAAGACTTTCATCCTAACAGGAGTGTAAGGGAAAGTGTTCTCCATTTAATATACGTGAACATATCTAAAGTGAAGTTCTGGAGGGGCGGCTCTGATTTTAGCACTTTAATAATATCCAAGGTGCCATACGAGGGTACACAATACCAAAAACTTTTAGTTACAATCAATATCTCAAATTTTCTGTAGCAAAACTGAAATAATTATGGTTCATTACTTCAAATGGGAACCCTACACGGTTTGGTCACATCTTGGAAATGAAAATGTATGACCAACTTTAAGTGTACAACATTCATCAGCAGGTAGTTTAAGTGATTTCCTATAGAGGAAACAGACAAATGGCAAAAGAGTTCATAAATTGATAATTAAAAGATACTGATAATGTAATAATCTTTAGGGGCCCCTGTCAGTTATGGGCCCTGAGAATCTTCCTAACCTTTCCCCTCATTATGACCCCCCTTACTATTATTTTTATTTTTATTTTTTTTTAATTAATTTAACCAGGAGAACCTCATTGAGATTAAGAATCTCATTTACAAGAGTGTCCTGGCCAAGACAGACAGCAGTACACTTACAAAGTTGCAGACATGAAATAATAACAGACACAGATACATACAAACTGACAAGTCACAGAGCAGAAAACTATTAGTCAAAGCATCTACAGCCAGCAATAGAAGCCCAGATCTACGACACCAGGCAAGATCCCAGGTGCAGGCTGTGCAAAGAGGGTCCTGAAACAGTCCAGCACCTAATAGCAGGGTGTAAGATGCTGGCAGGAAAAGTATACATGGAACGCCATAACCAAGTAGCCTGTATAGTGTACACAACATCTGTGCAGAATATGAACTGGAGATCACTCGGTCAAAATGGGAAGCACCCCCCAAGGTGATGGAGAATAACGGAGCCAAGATGCTGTGGGACTTCCAGACATTCAGACTGACAAAATGGTAATTGCCAACCAACCGGACATTGTAATCATAGATAAGCAGCAGAGAAAAGCCATTGTGATGGATGTAGCCATCCCAAACAATAGCAACATCAGGAAAAAGGAACATGAGAAACTAGAGAAATACCAAGGGCTCAAAGAAGAGCTAGAAAAAGCCTGGAAGGTGAAGGCAACAGTAGTGCCTGTGATCATTGGGGCACTCAGGGCAGTGACCTCCACACTGGAGAAGTGGCTCCAACAGATCCCTGGAGAAACGTCAGTCCTAGGAACAGCTAAGATACTGCGCAGGACCCTCAAGCTCCCAGGCCTCTAGTAGATGACCCGAAAAGCTGAAAAGGATGAACAGCCACTCACCTCACCGGGGACAGGGGATGGGTGAGAGAAGAGAATATATAAGGACTTAATTGAATATGGAACATATTATTGTCCTATTTGTTTAAATAAAAAAAAAGAAAGAAAACACAATTTTTTACTTGAGAACATGGAGTTCCCAACAGAAGTAAAATATATCCTGTAATTTTCTGCCACTGTTTTGTCTAAAAAAAATGTTTCCCTTCAGCCCATTTATTTCAGTGAACGGCCCCTTTAAGAAGCGTTAACAAAAACTCCAACTCCCACAATGCAGCGGGACATTCTTCGTCGTCAAACAAAAACGCGGACATAACCTGTTTGTCAAAACAAATAACACGAAGTCGGCAGAAAGTGAGCGTACTTTTGGGTGACAACTGTCGGGGCCTACTCTATAGCTCCCCTCATCATTCTGAAAGATTGACCATGGCTTTAAAAAGAATAACAAAGGTAAGAATTTTCGTCTTTTCTTCATTTTTGTTATGTCGTCTCAGAAAATGTTGGAGCGATGCGGAAGCGTCGAGTTATTTAAGCCAGTCAACCGTGTTATAGCTTCTGTTTGCTAACCCAACGATGTCATATGTTTAATTAAGATCTGAAACGTGTTTGGAAATGGGATGTTGAATTCATTACAGGTTTTAAAGCCAGTAGGTCCTGTCATCACGTCAGTGGAGATGAAATACGGCAGTCACTTAAATCATTAAAAATGTCAAATGAGCTAACTTCGCCTCTAGCATAGTTTTGC
Organism: Cetoscarus ocellatus; assembly: GCA_037902135.1. NCBI lineage: Eukaryota > Metazoa > Chordata > Actinopteri > Labriformes > Labridae > Cetoscarus > Cetoscarus ocellatus. The sequence continues at coordinate 157,418 of JBAMNC010000031.1, read as the reverse complement.
CTAGTAGTTGGGGCACACTAATTCACACGAGGTGTGTCTCTGGCTTCCTTTTAATACATTTCAGTTCATGAAGTATTTACAAGTCGTTCGTCAAAGTGTGATTAAAGTTGGAGGAACTCTATTGCACCTTCAGATCAACATGGAGGCGAAAGCTGTAAAAGTATTCATGTGTTGCTTTGTGTAAATGTTTAACAGGAGTTTCAAGACTTGCAGAAGGACCCTCCTGCCTGCTGCTCAGCTGGACCTGTGGGGGATGACAGTAGGTGTTAAAACATGACCACATTTCAGACTTGCGTCCTGTCCTCTTTCACTTTCACCCATGTTCTCCATGTGACTGTGCTTTCGGTTGTGTGTCGTTATGTAACTGATTTGTGGTTTAATCTCACAAGCTAAAATTGTTTTACAATTTGTTTGACTCTGTCTTTGTTTCCTCTAGTGTTCCGCTGGCAAGCAACCATCACAGGACCGGTGAGCTTTTTCTGGATTAGTTTCCAGGATTTCTGTTAACCTGCTTCTGGATCTCTAGACAATAGTGTTTTATGTTGACTTTACAGCCCTCTCTATTCAGTATGGAGAGCACTGACTGGCACACTCCATCCCAGTGTGATGAACTGAAGCCAAATGACATTTCTGTAACAATAGGCGAGAGGAAATGCCATGTCTTAATTTGACAAGAAATTCTCAAACAATCAAAAACTAATAACTATGTAACTCCCAAGCTGTTTGGTTTCTCACTCATAAGCTTTCTGAATGTTGTTTCATAAGGACAAAGTAAGAAACTAAACTTGAATTAACTCAATTTTTTCAGCCAGACAGCCCCTATAATGGAGGAGTGTTCTTTCTGTCCATCCACTTTCCTATGGACTATCCCTTTAAACCACCAAAGGTAAGATTTTTGATGTTACTGACTGATCAGCTTATTGATTAAATGTACAGTGTAGGTCATTTTTACATTTAAATCTCTAGAGATTTAAAGAGCTATCAACTGAAGTAGGAATGTCGAAATATTGGCAAAATTAACAAATTTTACATATAGCTTCACCTTATCATCACTGCATTGGTACATTTAAAAATCAAGAGCTTCATTTTTTTTTAGAGATAGTGTGGTTTTTCTTGTATTTCAGTGTACACAAACCAACACATCAAATGAAACAAGTTAATCTTATGAATGAGTTCAGAAATGGTGGCATATCAGATATTGGGAAAAATCCAATATCATGCATTCCTGCTAAACCAAATTATATGTCTGCTTCAAATAAGTGCTTTCATGACCTCAAATATTCTAACAGCTTTCAGAGTCAGAGAAGTTCTTTGTTCTTATCAGCCCTTCATTAATTCTGTGAGGCTGTAATATCTGTGTCAATTCAAGCCGCAATATGGCTTAAATGCGTGTGACATAGTGCATGTACCCACATACACATAAAGGCAGAGTCACTCTGGCCTCCTGCTGAGTCCACCTGCCTCCCTCTCTCCAGTATTATGTCTCTGATACTATATCTGGAGATGAAGCAAATGGGGGGGGTCAGCCAGTTCCCCTCATTCTGTCTCGGCAACATTCACAGAGACAGAATGAGAATGATACGGCAGCATGAATAAGGCTATTGTAGAAACGGCTCCAAAGGCTGCTGTTCTGTCTCTGTTTTTCACTCATGCTTTGTGCTGCTTGCTTGTGATAGAGTGCTATCACTAGACGTTTTGATAAAAAGAAAGAAGTGCTGCTCATCTTGCCCAACTTCTCTGAGGCTGTTTTTTTTTATGAACTCCTTTTAACAAAACAAAACCTACATCTCATAATATGTATTTACTTTTAAGTTCGTAACTGTTTTTGTTTCATGACCTATTTTTACATAAATTGGGATAGAAACTGTTTTAAAGTGGTTCACACCTCATTTGCAATGCAAAGCATTTTAAGAACCCTTTTTTACAGCTTTTCTCCTAAATGATGGGAAATTCATCATGAAACAAACCAGTGGTATACTTCCATCAGGTCTCTATACATCATCTTTTGTTAAGTCGAGGTCAAGGCAGACTTAATTATCCACAAAGGACAATTTGTTTTACAGCAGCAGCAAGACAGACAAGGTAAACCACTGAATCTCATACACAAAAACAACAGAACACACTCATTAGACACACATTAGAGGCATCCGGTCACATGTTATTTAAGAATCAGATAGAGCCAGGGGCAAAAGGAGATTTTAAATCATTTGTCCGACACCGGGGGACATTTTTTCTGCGACCAGATGACAGCAGCCTATACTCTGCGTGGAGAGGGTGAGTGTCCTCTGACAGGACTGCCTGTGTTTGTTAAGAACCTCTGGCTCTGTATAAAAGGTTAAGATCACTCAAACTGGTGCCAGAAATTTAATGCACATTTTCATAGCCTTTTCCTATTTCAAAAGACAGGGGCCCAAACCAGCAGATACAAGAGAAGGTTAAAGCAGACTAAATTAAACAAGAAAAAAGGTGTTCATAAAAACAGTGTCTGCGTTAAAACTGTTCAATTCACACTAAAAATACGCTGGTGTGCCTTTGTACACACAGCATCAGTGTTGGCTTCAAAGGTCAGTTTGTTATCCACGATTGTCCCTAAATATTTGTATTGTTGTTCTGTTATTGTTTTGATGGAAGTCCCTAGTGGCAAAATGTACATATCATGCATTGAAGACCTTTACACAACACCAATTTTCACATGTTTGGTTCTTCACTGATGAAATTTGCCAAAAATAGTCATTTTGTATATTTGAATTAAAATGTTAATGACTGAATTTGCAAAGCACTTTTGAAAACACAAGTTTACAAAGTGTTTTGACAAACAGGAAAATACAAAAAACAAGCACAATAACTTAAGCACAGAAGGAGCTAACCAACAACAACGTAAGGCAATATTTAAAGCAGAGAACCCTCACAAACATATCAAAACAGCAAAATAAGAACCTGTTCATCAAAGCTAAGCCAATACAAGAAACCAGTAACACAAAATGAGACAATGGGGACCAAAGCTAAAACAATAGGAAAAAGAAAAGGATAGAAGCAGAAGACAAGAATAAAAAGGGATTGAGGTAATGAGGAAAGAAGCAGTAAAACAAGGAGACAATAAAAAGAACGAAAAAGCTGTAAAATGTGTTAAAAGAACACAAAATTACAAACAGAAAGAGAAGATTCTGAGTAAATAAAAAAGCCTAAAATGTAACAAATAAACAGATTAAACATTCAAAACAGTTTAATACATTTTTTATTTATAGAGACTCCCAGAAACATCCTCATCGAGTACCTTTTTTTAACATATTTGGTGCTTTTTATCTTTGCAGGTTGCCTTTACGACAAAAATCTACCACCCCAACATCAACAGCAATGGCAGCATCTGCCTCGACATCCTGAGGTCACAGTGGTCACCTGCACTTACAGTATCAAAAGGTAAGCAGCACCTGTATTCCATCGTCCAGTGAGGAACATCAGAGCAGCATGAATATGGCAAATCATCATTGAGAAATAAAAAGCAAAACAACATACGGAGAGTGTATGAATATATCAGGACAAGCCATACCATAGACACAGCTTTGTTGCATTCACTCAGAATCTGAAATCCACTAATACTGCATTATCACCGGGCCTGTTTGATTCTTTATAATTGGGTATGGTTTGGTTCTGTTAACCCTGATGTTGCTCGCCTTGCCACAGCCAGCAGCACCAAAAAGGTAGCATGTGTGCTGCATGCCTTAAGTGCTTGGGAAATTAAGCAGTACAGGATGGTGCCAAAATGTAGATAGGTTTGATGGTTACAGTGTTTCCTGTAGTGGTGGTAGGCTGGGGTTTGGGGGCGGGGGGGTTGGTTGCTGTGTTTTCAAAAGGGAAAGTAAGCTCTCTACAAATCAAGCACTTCTCTGCACATATTAAACAAGACTTACAGAAAAAAAGTGTCACTCTTTAAAGGCATCCACTGAGACCAGGATTTAATTTTTCTTATAAATTGTTAATATATAGTTGTGCTCCTATATTTACATACCCTGGCAGAATTTATGATTTCTTGGCCATTTTTCAGAGAATATGACTGATGACACAAAACTTTTCTTTCACTCGTGGTTAGTGGTTTGGTGAAGCCATTTATTGTCAACTGTGTTTACTCTTTTTAAATAGTAATGACAACAGAAACTACCCAAATGACCCTGATCAAAGGTTTACATACCCCAGTTCTTAATACCATGTATTGCCCCCTTTAACATCAGTGACAGCTTGAAGTCTTTTGCGGTAATCGTGGATGAGACCCTTTATTTTCTCAGATGGTAAAGCTGCCCATTCTTCTTGGCAAAAAGCCTCCAGTTCCTGTAAATTTTTGGGCTGTCTTGCATGAACTGCATGTTTGAGATCCCCCCGGAGTGGATCAATGATAGTGAGGTCAGGAGACTGAGCTGGCCACTCCAGAACCTTCACTTTATTTTGCTGAAGCCAATGACAGGTCGACTTGGCCTTGTGTTTTGGATCATGTTGGAACATCCAAGTACGTCCCATCCCATGCGCAGCTTTCGGGCTGATGGGTGCAATTTTTCCTCCAGTTTTTTCTGATAACATGCTGCATTCATCTTGCCATTAATTTTGACCGAGTTTCCCGTGCCTGTGCCCACACATCCCCAAAACAAGAAAGAATGAATGAATGAAAACCTTTATGAATGAAAACCTTTATTGCCCCAAAGGGAATTTGTCTTGCACAGAGAGCATAAAAAACATAAACACAAAGTGCATAAGACATCAACAACCACACAAGACAGCACACAACAACAGTCAACAGTCAGTCAAGAATAAAAAAAATAAAACAACAGTAATAACAATAAATTAGTACTTAAAAAAAAATCAGTGATCCACCTCCGTGTTTCATAGTAGGAATGGTGTACCTTTCATCATAGGCCTTGTTGACTCCTCTCCAAATATGTTTATGGTTGGGGCCAAAAAGTTCAATTTTGGTCTCATCACTCCAAATGACTTTGTGCTGTGCTGTTTGGTGTATTGTAATGTAATGGCCGTCCTCTGACGATAAGACCATGCCGCCCATTTTTCCTTAGCGGCCTCCTTGTTGTGCATCTTAAAACAGCCACACCACTTTTTATCAGAGAGTCCTGTATCCAGTGCAGCACTGGATGAAAGATGCAAGGGTCTGTCAGGAGCCCAGAAACTCACTGACTTTTTATACACACGCACTGATTACAAGCAAACAGATCACAGGTGAGGAGGTTTATCTTTAGTAGCCATTCACACCTGTTTGTGTCAACTTGTGTGCATGTTATCAGGCCAAAATCTCCAGGGCATGTAAACTTTTGATCAGGGCCATTTTTTGTTTCTGTTTTCATTATTATTTAAAAGAGTAAACACAGTTGTTTGACAATAAATGGCTTCACCCAACCACCAACCATGAGTGAAAGAGAAGTTTTTGTGCCATCATTCATATTCTCTGAAAAATGGCCAAGAAATCATAAATTCTGCCAGGGTATGTAAACTTATGAGCACAACTGTAGGTGAGAGGTGTTGTACATGTATGTTTAATTACAATACAGGATTGCCTATTGCCAGACTAGTTTTTAACTGTTTATAAAATCCAAAATGTCTTTATGATAATAAATATGTATATATATTTTTTATTAAAATTGCTTTCACCAGGGAGGTTATGTATTTGCTGGGGATTGTCTGTTTGTCTGTTAGCAAGATAACTAGAGGGGTTATGAGCAGATGTTGCTGAAATTTTAAGAGAATATTGGTTATAGCACCAGGAAGAAGTGATTAGATTTTTTTTGTGATCTAACTCTGGATGCGAATTCAAGAATTTTTGAAAAGGATTTGTTAACATTGTGTGACAGGTCAAATAATGTCAGAAATGCCCTGGTGGAGGTTTGTGCTCTATGAGTTCTTCTTGTTATTTTATGAAATGTATTGGAGGAGGAATCATGTTAAGGTGGTCATCTTTACCATAAGGTGTTGCTGGAAAAAACTATCATATCATGATCTTTACTAAGTCTTCACAAAGGTACCAAACTGAACTGAACCAGGATCCCTAATGGCATGAACCAAAAGTCAATTATTTACTGCTACAGCTTTATCAGAAGGAAATGAGCCTCTGCACTATGTTGTCTTACACTGTCCATATTGTAAAAAAACTTTTTTTGTAATTCTATGTTTTTAAGATAAAAAGCTGAATGTTATTTGTTATAAAAATAGAAGCCAACATTTACTCTTTTAAGAACATGGGATTTTAAGCAAAATGCCTGCCATTTCATTCAAATTTGTATGTAAAATAGTTGCCAAAAAGAAAGTTAGTCCTTTTTTTATTTATTTATTTTTAAAGGTTTACTTTTGGATTTGTATGCCTCCACTGTAGAGATTGGGCAGTTGGTAGAGTAAGAAATCAGGGAAAGAGAGAGAGAGGAGTAAAGACTCATATACTTGGTTTTAACCTGGTCCAACTGCTGTCAGGACAACAGCTGCACATTGGGCATGCAGACAAAACCACCAGACCACCACTGCACCTGAAAGTCATTTCTAATCTAATAGAAACCTGTGTGTACTGCATACTGATCAACACTCTCCTTCCAGTTTTACTATCCATTTGCTCCTTGCTGTGTGACCCAAACCCAGATGATCCACTCGTGCCGGACATTGCAAGGATTTACAAATCTGACAGAAAACAGTGAGTTTTTGAAACACTTAAATCAGTCAACCATTTTTAAGAAACCCATACTGATATATATATGTTTTTTTCTACCTTCAGGTACAACCAAGCAGCAAAGGAATTCACTCGGAAATATGCAACATGAGATTCAGCGTCGACTGCGCACCTCGAGCACCTCGAGCACCTCGTATCTGACAGTGCTGTACTGACTGTTCCATTACAATGGTTCTGTTTGAGGTGTTTTACTCGCTTTGAAGCACTTTCTCTACTCACTTTACTTGACTTAACTGTTTTTATTGTTTTATTTTATTTCCCCTTAAATTGGCATATTTTATTACTCTTAATTTGGTGAGATGACCTAATTATGTTTTCTTTCTTTTTAAGGATTAATAAGGCAAACTTGTTTTTCTTTGTTTTTCATTAAAAAATCTGCAAAAAGTGGATGGAAATCTGTTTACTTAGCAGTTCAAACAGTATATTGAATGCTGTGATGATAAAAAAAAAAAAAAAAAAAAAACCTTTGTTCTGAATACAGTTTATTTCTACAACTAATGAGTGACTTTGCCCCTTGTGTTCTTCTCATGACCACAAGGTGGTAGCATTTACTTTTACCTCTCATGTCCTTCAATTAGGCTGGACATCATAACATGGATGATTGTGTCTTACATACAATTAAGGCTCACTTGGTTTATGTTTTTACGTTAATATTATTTACATTTTTATGCTTAAAAATGAAAAGAGATGTGTTCTCATTACACTGGACCCCTTCATTTGACCTCTTTAACCTCTGTATTTGTCAGGATTTATCTCATAAGGAGGCATCTGTGATAAACATGTTCTCCCTTCTCACATTAATGTTGGGACAAGCATAAGGATTAAGAATACTTAATCCCTGCAGTGCTATATTGGTTTGCCCAAACCAGACTAATAGGTTAAGTCTGAACTTGTCTTTTTCAAGCAGCCACACTATAATTGCTTTCTGCCTTTGACTTTCTACAACCTGCTGTATGAAAATAAGGTGCAGCACTTCTTAAATAATTCTGACAGCACTTAAAATGAACAAAGGTTTTGCTCAAAACTGATCAGTTCTTTGTTTTTTTCAGCAACCTTTCTGTACCTGAAAAGGATAATCAGGTTGCCCACACAGTACAGGACAAGAGGAATAACACAAAAGAGCATCAAATGCCAGAGAGAGATGTTAAAAATTGTAAAAAGTGTTTGTTGAATCACTGGGTAATAAGGGCTAAATTCTAAGGCATAAAATCCTGCATGTTGTGGGTGTTGTTTTGGAGCAGGTTTGTAAAGCAGAGCTTCTGGGTGTTGCCGTTTATGAATAGTCAAACTGGTCTAGTCACATTAATGGGATTGTAACAGACAGGGAAACAGTCTGTCCACCATTACAAGATGTGCATGTTTTATGACTGATGATTCAATCAGACTGTCAATCACACAATCATGAGTTTAGTCCTATCTTGATCATCTCTCTGTTGCCTAATGCTTCAAGGAAAGACCAGCATAAGCTCCATGTGATGCATTACAAAGTTTCAGGTTAAGCTCTGGTCTGTTCATTAAAGGGAGTTATTGATGGTTATGCATCATGCTCTCTCATGCAGGGGTGCTGACGGGAAGGGTGGGGCCCATGCAAAAACATCACAGTAAGCCCAACCCACTCAGCTCAACCTGATCTCACATAATTGCTGACATATCACCTCCATCTGGGAGGAAAAAAAATTACAGACTCCTCCAGTCACTCAGCCCTACCAATCCTTAAAAGTTTCTTGAACACTCAGGCTATTCTTGACATGCAAGCAAATTACAAAAGTAAAAGGATTCAACAATACATCTCAAAATGTGGAATAAAAACATACATGTAAATGTGAGGTGTATATCAGTTGAAATTATACAATAAATGATAGATCTGATTATAAAGCCCTGCTATAAAAACCTTTCTGACTTTTAAAACATGGAAATAATTTTACAAGAGCATCATTTCTTAGTATCCTTCAGTGCTCGTGAATTTATGACCTTTTTAATCCATCACTGATTCAAAAAGACTGATGTGCTCCTAGAAGTTCAGTCAGGCTTCTTTTTAAATTTAGCTTCTTTTTTTTGCCTGAATCTTACTTCTTACATTAAAAAAACAAAAGACATTAAAACATGTGAAATGGGGGAAACAAAGTTGTCTCTAGAGCTAAATACCTTAAATTTAAGTTAAAAATGTAGTGTGGCTAATATTTTAAAATGAAGTGGCCCCTTGTCAGTCATGGGTCCTTAGTGCTGTCCTGATTTCTTTTTAACACCCTCAGTGCCCTAACCTTGCAGTGCAGATGGATCAGCCTGAGCAGCCCACAGTGGCACGGCCCAATCAGAGTTCTTTAGAGCAGGAGGAGGTGGGAGCCCAGACAGAAGCAAGAAGTAACAGCTCGTACAGAGATGCTATCGGCTTCAGTAGCAATTTTATCAGGTCTGGACCAAATTCCTTTTATTAAATGAAAAACAAGTGAACATTACAAACTTATCAACAGAAAGGATATTTTCACTCCATTTCCGACATGTTTTGATGAGTTTGTTCTACAGAGCGGCTACGTGGAGGCGTGGCACAGTCTGATCGAGCACTTGGTCAGTAATGGGAAGGTTGCAGGTTTGAGCCCAGCTCTGGCTGTCACATGGCAAGACAGTTAACTCTAGGTTGCTCTTACTGCGTCACTGGCGTGTAAATAGGTATGAATGGACAATTTACATAGAAACTCCAACCATCAGTGAGTGAATGGGTGTGAATGGCTGGATGTGACTTGTGTAAAGCTGCCTTAAGTAGTCAAAGAGACTAGAAAGGCACTATTTAAACTCAAGTCCATGTATGGCTTACATTTTGTATGTTACACTGCAGCAGTAGGTGTAAAATTGTCTGATTGGTTTGTAATAAATGTTCTTGATGGAATATTTATTCAATCACCAGTTAGATATGCTTTAAAAGGTTTTGCCAGTTCCAAACACTTTCTATGGGCTGTTTCCCTGAATGGTCCATCTGGTGTGTCAGGTTATCAGTGCTCCACTCATGGCTAAAACGTACCCCTTTGTGTTTTTGTTTTTATTACATATACACTTTAAGTCAAAAGGTCTGCAACCAATGATCTCAACACAGTCAAGTCACGAGATGCTCTGGCTATAGGACTTTTTACTTTTCTGTGGAACAAATTTCCTTTTCTCTAAATAAACTAAATAGAATGAGTTTGAAAAAATGACCAGCATACAGGGTATTGTTCCGGTTTGAAATGAGCCTTTCTTACAATGCACATTGTTGGGCAAGCTTCTTAAGAATCGTCAAGTTACTTTTTACTCATTCCAAATGAAACACTTACAATGAAGGACTATATTGTTTCCATCTTTTACAGACCCCAACTCAAAATAAAGATAATGCTTTGAATTTTTGAGGGCACCGCTCAGTCTTTTCCTCTCATTTCTCATGCGGTGTTGAACTTTATAGTTAATCACTTTTTAGGTAATTACTGCAGAAACATGTAGTCATGATTGTAGCTAACATAGGACAATATTTGATGATAATATATTACATTTTCATCACCTGCAGAAAGTGTGCTTATGAAGAACTCTGACTCAGAGAGTACAAACACATTGACACTGATATGATAAATGTCACATTTCATTGATATTTAGTGCCTAACAAATTTATTAGACCACCTGTCATAAAAACATGAAAACATGAATATCTTCCAAATCTTTCAGAGAGTTGTTTTAAACTGAGTGTTTGTTACTGGACATACATTTTGAACAGGAGTGAAGAATTTCAAACTGGATTCACCTTTGTATACCCACATTTTGGACAGCTCTCTGGACTTCTCTGAGGAGTCAGAAATAATTCAAGCATAACATTCAACCACTAAAACATATTTTCTGTCAGAAATACAAGCAAATAACTATAATTGCCATCTTAATCAAGAAATTGGCTTTAGTATTTTTCCTTTTTTGTAAAACAGTAAGTATGAAAATTAATGGATGACAATTATAATTACATTTTAGCATTAAAACTATTAAAGAGCTTCCACATACTGATGCATTAACCATTATAGAAACATAAAAAAGTATTGCTTACCAGTGCTGTTAATTCCAGCAGCCCAGAATTTTAAAACTACTCAGTACTTTTCAGTACCATTTACATAAGGTACTCATTGCTTTTAATTAAGCTGTTGCATAGATGGTTATTTGGTACTCTGAAATGTTGTCAAAGTAACTGTACTCATGTGTTGGGGGTTGGGAGGATATGTGATGCTGGGTGGGTTTGGGGATTTGGGTTGTAGGTGTAAAAAATTGTATGATGGTTAATCTGTTGACTCTGACTGCCATCTTGTGTTTTGGCATATCATAGGTGTATCCAGGAGAGATTTTTTTTTGCTGCCCTGAATATCAATGAGCACATAACTAATCTGCCTTAGAAAAGAAAACTTAAATAAAAGATGAAGTTTGACACAAATTTTGCAAGTACAGACAGGTTTGGTTTACTCAGGCTCCAGGTAGTGAGAATATTCACTTTATATTTGTCTTAGTGTTGCAGGATGTGCAATGGTGTCAGAAAAGACAAGGGAACAGTAGATTGCAGTTCTGAACATGATACATTCTAATGAGAGAGAGTTATATTTAACAAGAAAATAAAAAATGTCTTAAGAGTACAAAGAATATTTAATGTGAAATGAATGATGTTTTAGCACATATCATCAAAGTGATAATTAAACATAATAATAAACACAATATTGTCCAAATTTCGAATCCCCTGCTTTCATGTATATAAATATTTAAGTCATCATGATATTGTCTTTATCTAGTCCCCTGCAGACGCCTGCACATTCACTTTTGTTTGGTTGCCTCTTCCTGAATTACTTCCCCTATAGCTGCTCTCAGGATATGAAGTGTTTCCTCTCAAACACTACGGTGCCGCAGTAAACTGTCAGCTTCACTTGTAAAAAGGCAGATAACGCTCAAGCCTTATTTTTTAATTGCTCTCCTTAAAGTTCATCATAAAAAATAATGTCTCCTTCCTTTCAGTGTTTTTTTTTTCTCATAATGAGTGTTCATGTAAAAACATCATCTCCTGAAACTGTTTTGCGCACATTTAAGACAAGTTTATAACTTACATTTGAACACTTAAAGGGAAATTTAGAGGACAGATTTAGCCCAATTTTGGTGTATGATAAAAGCATACTTTTTTAAGAATTTGATTCTTTTATTGAAGTTTTATTTTCCAGCTGAAGAAAGTCAATTAGAATTCTGAATCTTATTTATATAAAAAACATTTTATTTTATTTAAATCTTGTCTCTCAAACTTAAATTACAGTGGCTGAGAAGTGCAAAACAAAATACCAAAATGTGAAACACTTTTACAAATCTTGAAACATATTTGCCTTTTCTAAAACAAATGTACAAAACAAGAAACACTGAAACAAACATTCAATTGGCAGAATAGTTTTACAATGTTTGAAATGCCTCTTTTTGTCCTTTAAAAATGTTAATTAGTTTGTTGGATTAACAGATGAAAATAACTTAAAAGATATGAACAGATTTAAATTATATTTTCAGGGATTGTTGGTCATGGCACACAGAAGAAGTGATTTGATTTGGGATTTTTAAGGTGCACAGTCAGGGATTTTTTTAAAGGATTTGTTAACATTATAAGACAGGTCAGCTTTCCACATTTTTGATGATAATTCACACAACAATGCTGGAAAAACGTTGGCAAGGGTTTGCTCTCAGAGCACTCCTAGTTCAGAAATGCGATTTTGTTTCAGGATTTGTTGAAGTGTTTCATTTTGGTATTATTCTTTATTAATTGTAAAATTACTTTGTCTTTTGCAAAAGTGTTTTGCATTTGTATATCTTAATGAAATTTAAATTTGCTTTCAGAAATTTAATTTGGTTTAAAAATTTGTAAAAGTGTTTCATGTTTTGTGCTTTTGTTCCCTGAAAATGTTTATTTATATTGTAGTTTGTTCCGCTCACTAATGTTTTTCCCTCCAGTCTAGATTCTTGCTTGTTCTTTTCTTACTCCCAGATATACCCTGCTTTGGACAAAAGCATCTGCTAAATGAATCTTTTACATATGAAACTGTAACATTGTAATTTGTTTCAAGATTTGTAAAAGTGTTTCACATAATGCAGTTTTGATTTGCACTTCTCAGCCACTGGACTAACTCATGCAGAGTGAAAACTTAGTTTTTTAAGAATAGTTTGAAAACTCTTCTATTTCGAAGGACTTCAGCACACTAACTCTTATAATAATTTAACAAACGCTTGTAGTATTGAAGTGGTTCCGGACCAGGAGTATACTTAGACAAGTAATAAAGATGTACAGCCCACTTTGCCAACCATTGGTCTTGGGCTGATCGGTTTCAAAAGTTTCTCCTAAATGAAACTCAAAAGTTGTGAGCTCAACAGGTTCCAGAAAGTTGATTCCTGTGAATTCCTCCAAAAGAAAACGTTTAAAAATCTCCTAGAGAAAACAGGGGGAGGTAGATGCTCAGAAAAAGTGTTTCTGGGAGGAGTCCCCACTTTTTTGCAGGATGACACGTGAAACTTTCCCGAGGAGTCGGTTGGTATGTCTGCTGTGTGCTGAAGCGGCGCTCCGTTAACTCTGCACTCAGCCTATAGAGAGGGGACCGGAGTGTTGGAGCCTATTTTTAGCGGTCTGTGTGTCTAATGGGGGAAAACGAGGGGGCTTGAAGAAACTGCAGAGGAAGCTGGCGCTGCAATGAGCTCCAACAACACCGCGAAGTGACGGAATTAAAAGAGAAAAAGTTAGCACGAGTTCACCGCTTCGCCTCGGCTCAACTTCAGTCTGAATCAACGCAGTGGCCACTTGGAGAAGTTGCTGCGCAGCGCAATGGCTGCCCAGTGCGACACTTTAAGCGGATACTTGCAGCAGTCGGACCAGGGCTCCAACAGCGAGCGCAGCACCGACTCTCCTCTCCCCGGCTCAGAGGAAGACTTGAGTGGACCACATCCTCTGCCAGACCCGGAGTGGACCGAGGAGAGGTTCCGGGTCGACCGCAAGAAGTTGGAAGTCATGTTATTAGGTAAAATACCCATTAGCCTGCTTGAGAACAAAGTTAGCTCTGTTGACAGATTAGAACTTTTTCTGTCCACGTTTCATCTGTAATTGCAGGCTGTCGTTGTTTGTGAGAGGTCGCTCACTTTAGCAGCTCCCTCAGACTGTCTTTTGTTTATTTTGGAAGCATTAAGTTTTCCTTGAGCGCATAATTACTATTTTAGGTGGCATTTTTAGCACGCTTTTTTGGCCTGGTCACGACTCATGAGCGTGCGTTGCGCGTGAACAGAAACGAATCAATTAACGCAATTAATTCAAATTAGCTTTCAGTTTCTATGGAAACCTCATCAACCTAAAGAGTTTAAAATGTCGACCATTAGTTATAAGTTGAATAGCTGTATTAGAGTGTAAGTAACAGAAAACTTAAACTGCATTATTTAGCTGATGAGGTCAAAGAGGTGAGACAAAAAGCCATGTAGCAGTCCTGCTGAAACTCTGGGTGTAGTGACATATTCTGACCTCTGGCTGGCGCTGCTCTAGTTTACATGTTTACATTTTCAGGCTAAACTGAAAGTGACCTGAACATGTAGGGTTGTTGTTTTTTTATTAGAATCTAAAACAGCCTCTAGATTACTCCTGCACACTTTACTTACAGAGAAAAAGAGCTGTGGGTAGAAGAGTGTAAAAGTAGCTACTTTTTTTTTGTAAAATTGACTACAAAAATATGGATCACATTAGCTTCCACCCAGAGTAATTTTCCTTTAATGCCATTCAAGATGATTTTTCTCTGCATACAGGGTTTGTAAATGTGCCCTTTTAAAATAACTGATTCTAATAACATCTTAAGGTCTGAAACATGCTTTGATTCCCAATAAGCAAGGGTCCACAAATATTGTTAAAGTAAATGACTGTTAAATGATGAAATTGTACTAATGTACAAATAAAATATGCATTTTACTAATCCATTCTCGTAAAATAAAAGGTACTTCATTTAGAAAGTATCTTAAGTACTTAGTATCTTAAGTGCATTTTAGCATCAAACAAGACAAATGAGACTGATGATTCAAGCATTTTTAAGTTTCTTTGTATGATGGCATAGTTTATGTAAATATTGGCCCAGTTAAATGGTAATAATAATAAATAGGGATGCACAATAGTGGATTTTTGCTGATATCTAATGCAGATATTTCCAAATTGATCATTGCCAATACCAGTATCAATTCAATTTTTTTTTGTCATGAGCACAAAGCCTCAAAAATAGACCTTTTCATTTATGGTGACCGCCCATTTGTGTTAGAAACAGACCTGAGGCAAGAAAAACAATAATTAATCCTTCAATAAAGTACACTTTTGATTTATGGAAGTGGACGTTCAGTGATGATGAAGTAAAACAATATGGTCTATATGTACATTCTGCCAATATTGCAGCCAATATATGGCATTTTTTACGGCTAAACTGCTGTCTGTATTTATTGTCTAAAATGTTCATTTCTGCAGATACTGATAATCAGCTTTTTAGGAAGTTAACTGCTTATACTGATATTTCTCTGATAATTTTGTGCATCCCTGCAAATATTGTAACAAAACCTCAGAGTGGCTATTTGTACTGATATGTCCATGAGTTTAAAGTTAGAAATGTCATTAAAAATGTTTTTTACACTCTGTGAGTCATACTTTATATTTGACCAAATGGTCTATATAAACCAAATATGGAATATAAGTATATACTGTTTTGCATAAAATAATAAAGGACAAAATAATAATTTTAGATATATTTTTAACTTAATGTTATAAATAAACTGTTAGAGCTTCAATATTTTACAAATGTAATAGGGCTTTTTTGTAAGGAGGATTCTCTGAACTAAACAATGGGTTGACAGGTTTCTTAAGTACAGACCTAAAAGTCCATTTACTACGACCGATTCTAAAGTTTAAACAATGAGGATAAAAAATACATATGAACCTGACCTAAAGGTGCTGTGGTGATTCTGCTGTAAACTGCACATACTTGTATATTGCGCTGATATTCATGACTGAGCAGCAGAAAATGTATGTGTATATGTAGATATTGATATTGTGCAGATAATATCATGCCTCCCTAAATTGTACTCTTCAAAACAGCAGTAAGATGCTGGAGCAGGTTGAGAGTACAACTTGAAAATGCTTAATATCTTGAGTTTGAGCCTAGAGAAGGTGTACATGTGCAGTGTTGAAACAGATTCTGAATTAGATGTTGTGATTGCTCTTCTAATGATGTGTACATGGACATTATACAGTTAAACCAGCAGTAACAGACTCATATAAAAATGTTGAGAGGCCCCTGGAAACACAGGGTTTAGGCCATTCATCACACATTTGAAAACACACAATGACGTTGCAGTGTTGGGTAAGTGGGCTGGGATCTTTATCAAATCCACTTGAAGACTGTTGACAAGTAGCCAAATAAGACTTTCATTCTGGTGTTCATTCTTATTTTCAATCCAGAATGATGCCGATGAAAACAGTAAGTTGTGTTTAAATTTGCAAGTAACATTGAGGGTAATCCTCAGTGAGGAACTGGCCTTGGGTATCCTTTCATCCTATACACACAGGAACACACACACACACACACACCCGCACACACACACACGTATTTCCCCTGGAGAAGGTCCTCGCTGCTCTGTACATTCCTTAAAGCTCCATGTCATCCCTAACTCTTCCAGGAAAACAACTTAACCAGAGGCCGGCCCTAAACTGTGAGCGTCCCCGGACATACCGCACGCCACGTCCTGCAGTGTCTGTCTGTTTGTGTGCGTGCTCCAGACTTTTGTTAGTGTTAGGTATAATCTATCCTGTCTACTGGGACTTTGTAGTTTGTTAGTTTGGTCTCGTGTCTCAGCCAGCGTCCACTTTCCCGACTGTTGCATCATGACATCATGACTGTGTTAGGGCTGGACAATATATTGTGTTTTCAAGACATGGTTATATGTTCTTAATAGATATATTGAATTAGACAATATCATTTATACTGGTGTAATTTACAGTAATGTTAATTTGAAGAAAAAAAGGTTGCCGAACATAACGTTCAGTGAAGAGATTGTTGTTTTACTGTTAACCATTATCAGTGATGTACTTGCAGGCGTTTAGGAAATCTAATTGAAATGTTCAGTTTAAACTGGGAAGTCTTTTTATTTATATCATCATTTTTAGGAAGTATTTTTATCAGTAGCAAAAATCAAATAATAGTGAAACTTGTTTGACACTACGGCAACAAAAACAGAAGTCCTAGACACCCAAATATTTAGCAGTTTTTCAATTTTTTAAATCAAACCTTGGAGGCAAACTCCTGCACACTACCTAGAATGTGCACATATTAATGTTGTCATTTCTTTACCTTTAAAGTTCATGTCTTTCAAAGTAGTCAATTATGCATCAGTTCAATCCAGGATGGTTTGAAGAAGTGCAGAAACTTGGTGTTTTCTCTCAGTGACTCCTAACAAGGGGGTTGGGACCCCTCAGGCAATTGTGGAACACCAAGCGATCTTAAGGTGCTTTAAAAAATAAGAAATTTTAGAGTATTTTAAGTGTCATATTTTACTCATTTTTTCAAAAGTGTTAACATAAAATAACGTCCATTTAATAATAATTATAATACATTTTATATAAAGGTGCCTTTCATGATACTCAAAGACACTGTACAGGATAAAAACAACAAAGTAGAACTGTGGTCATTGAGTAAGATTTATGCTGAATTGAAAGTAATATATAAAAGAAAATCCTTAAAATGTGATTACGAATATGACAACAGTGATATAGAGGTCTGCTTCTTCCCAAGATGCATGTGTTGGTCCTCAGTCTTTGGCATTGCTGTTGAAGTTGAAATAATTTTTAACCCTTGCTTTAACACCTGGACCATTTGGAAGAGTTGTTCCGGAACAAGTGGGTGTTCTCTTTATGCTTGGTCTATTCAGACAGAAATGGATCCATTTTTTTAACAAAAACGCAGAGCTGAGATCAATCAGAAAAAGGTGGTCTCAACTTACTGTCCTGAAGTGATGTATTAGCGGTACGAACACAACCAACCCAGCAACTGGAACAAACCAGAATGCGTTTCCTGACTTACACAGCTACAGGTTTTACAGTCTGAAGAGTCATCATGTAAACTAATGACCTTTGTTATTACTGCAGTAGACACCAGAAAGAGTTAAAAGCCCCTCTTATTTTTGCCACTTTGAACATACAACAGATATGTCCCTCTTTAAGAATGTTCATGAGACATTTGCTAACTAGTGTCCAGGATTAAAAGTGCAACCAGTGGACATGGCATTGTTTATGTATGCAGCAGGAAAATCAGGCTATTAAGTAATGGCATAAGGATTGTCCTGCATCAACCTAAGCACACAAGTTGTAGGTGTGAAAGCAACCATAATGATTTTGTGTCGTGTTTTAAGCAAAAGACAAAGTGCACTGTCTTAATAGCACATATATGTTGGCATCATCCAGGAAAGTGGTAAAACTGGCAAGAGCAAAAGTTCTGACTACTTTTTCAAATGTTACCAGTATGTTTTGTAATTTAGACAACAAATAAGAATCTGTAATCAATTTAGGTAATAATAAGAAAGAAATAACAAAACATTGGACTCTGGAACTTATACCAGTTTTAGTGTTGTTTGATTTTTCCAAGAAATAAATCCTGGTTTGTAAGTCTGATATTGAGACAACCATTTTTTATTCATTTAATGAAAAACATTGATGGATTAATTGTGAATTGCCATTCAGCTAAAACTTGTGGAGCTGTGATTTAAGTCCATTTTCCCAGCCGTAGCTGACAGCGCTCTTGTTGACATTGCAGCAGGATTGTTTAAAAGAAAAGCCTCCTGCTCTCACATTGTCTCCGTCTCTTTGTGGTCAGTTCAGGTTCACACTAGACTATCTCAACTGTGAAACTGCTTTGACCTTTGACCCCATGTCTTCCAGGAAGAACCCAGGCTGTTTGGTGACCTGAGGCTGTTTTGGGTTTCTCTCATTAAACATTAAAGGGCTTTAGCATCTGCTGCCTGAAAAGCCACAGTTATTGTCATGATTAATATTCATCTTGCTGAGTCTCTAGGGTCTCATCTTGTTCTCCTCTGTAACTGTCTGTCGGTGTAAATTCAAGTCCTAATAAACAGACCTTTTAGTCTCCTCCAGCATTGTAACATCTGCCTGGGTTGTGAACGGATAAGCTGCAGTTTTTGATGTTTTACATAGTGTTCTGAAGGCCACAGTTTGGACTGCAATCAAATGTTTTTTATAAGAACTTGCTGCGTATTCTTTATCCAGCTTTTTATCATCTGTGACTATATCTCTGGCTTCTCTTTCCTGGTGAAAAGAGAAGCCAGTGTGCTTGACCTTTGAGAGAAGCCATGGGCTGAATTGAGCTGTGATGATTTCTGAAACTACAATAGATCATTTGATTATTTTCTGACTTGGGAAACATATCTGTGCTCATTTGTGTATGTGCCAGTTCAGTGGTCAGAAAACTGCACCTCGGGCTTTAGGAGTGACTTTTCGCAAATGTGAGTCTAGTGTAAGACAACAGACGTAAAAACTGAGTTAAAGATGATAATATGGACTAAAGGTGCCCCGACTGTAAGAGCACCAATAAGTATCAGCACTGATCAGTACCAACACCAGTCAGTATCGGATGATTGCCAAAAAAAAACATAATCATTTGATTGGAATTAATGCCTGTGAACCCCAGTACCTACAACCAATCACCAGTGGATCAACCTCATTTTTACTGGTGGACGCCTCTTGCTTGTCTGCTACTCCTGATGCCCTGTCTTCCTGTTAAGTAAACTGTAGCAGAGCCCAAAACTTTGTCTTCAGTCCATTAAGTTCCACATGTGTACTGAAATTCACGCTGAGACCAACAGCATAAAAGCTCACTCAAGCTAAACAAGGGACATATTGCTCCAAAACAAGTGAACATCGTGTTTTATGACCTTTGAGGTCCAGTTGGTAACATTGTGTTGCATTCAGGTTGGCTGGTAGAAGCAAAGTTTTGGACCAATTGTTAAAAACAAAAACATGAATTGTATTGGTATCAGCCAATCTCACAGTCAGCTGATCCATGATCTGTTTTGGCCAAGCACAGCCTGATTGGGCCATCCCCAGTGTGCACTTTAGATATTGATTTCACACACTTCATTTTGTCATCAAAACATCAGGTAAAGCTCAGTTTCCTTCTTGCCAAGGCTCAGTCTCTACTTTTAAAATACAGCATATATCTAATTTTGACCTTTTTTATAAGGCATAAGATAATATAGAAAGAACACCACAATGCCAGCTTTTTTCCCCCAATATCCTGCCGCAACTACTTTCAACTATCTGCTTTAGTTTCACAGCGACCATCCAAAACTACTGATGTACTACTTTAAAAACAGCATTTAAAATCTCCTCTTTCATAAACTCTAAGCAACAGTTTGTAAGTTAAGTGCTAAAACGAACAACTGCACGTGTACAGTATGGCTAAACGTTATTAATTTTACATACAAGTAACTTTTCTACTTTAATTACAGGTTTGCCTTTTTTAATAGACAGGAAAGTGCACAAAGAAAAGGACTATATCTATCTAATTTAAGCATCAGCCAGATATTATGTAACTGATAGATCAGCAGATGACATGCTTATTGCTGTTATTACTTCAGCCAAAGAGGTTACGTTTTTCCAACATTTGTCTGTTCATTGGTTTGTTTGCTTGTTTGTCTGTGAGAAAGATAACTCAAAAATCTCTCAGTTGATTTTAATGAAATTGTCAGGGAATGTTGGTCATGCCACAAGACAAAAGTGATTAAAGTTTGGTGGTGATCCAAATTTTGATGCGGATCCAGGAACATTTACAAGAATTTATTTATATTGTGCAGTTTTCTAAATTTTAGATTATACCTCAGCTGAGGATGTCAGGAATGCCTTGGCGGAGGTTTGTGCTTTCTGAGCACTTCTAGTTGAACACGGTAATCACCATATCTAATTTGAAGCACCAGATTGACTGTTCAATGTACTTCACTAGTCCATCTGGAAAAAGGCCATAGAACGTGTTTGGGAATAGGCAGAACCTATCAAAAGCATATCCTGCAGGTCATTAAATGGTGGAGCTTGGGTAGCAGAGGAGCATGACAACTTTTACTATTCTCTCAGGTCACACAGAAATGCCCTATGCCTCTTTAAAGAAAATGCCCCCTGAAAAAAATCAAGTTTTTATCAATCAATCTTTATTTGTATAGCGCCAATTCATAACAAGTGTTATCTCAAGACACTTTACAATAGAGCAGGCTGAAGACAGGCTCTTCATTTTATGGATACAATTATATGTATATATACATATACATATAAACACACATATAAGTTTATACAAATACTTACATCCAACACCCAACATGAATCCATATAGCCAATCATAAATCCCTCCATCATGATGGCAAGAAAAAACCTTTGTTTAGCAGTAGAGATCTTGAATGGCAGTCTCATGATGAACAACCATCCACACGATGCTGGGTTGGTTGTGTGGGTGAAGGGGTGTTCAGCTCCTGCATACGATGTAATGATCTGATAATGACAACCAGTAAAGCAGTAAAACACTCTCAGGACCTTCAGCAGACACATGAGCCGAGCTTTGGCTTAATGTTAGCTTTGCATGTTGCTCCCATAATGTCAGTTGACTTTAATCATAAACCAGAAAAAAACAGTCAGCCCAGACACTTTAGAACAGTTGTTGACTCTTTATTGCTGTTTTATTGAACACTCATCGGGTACTTTATTAGGTACAACCATTTAGCTGCGCATTATTGCAAATAGTTAATCAGCCAATAACATGGCAGCAACTCATTGTATTTAGGAGTGTAGGCATGGTCAAGACAACCTGCTAAAGTTCAAACAAAGCATCAGAATTTAAAAAAAGGTGATTTAAGTGAGTTTAATGGCATGGCATGGTTGTTGATGCCAGGCAGGTTAGTGTGACTATTTTAGGAATTGCTGATCTGGGATTTTCAAACACAAGAACTTGAGTTTATAAATAATGTTAAAAAAATGAAAACATCCACTGAGCATCAGTTCTCTGGGCCAGATTTTCTTGTCACACTTTGGACCCCTGAATACCAATGGAGTATTATTTAAACACCACAGCCTACTTGAGTGTTGTTGCTGACAAGGTCCACCTCTTAATGGCCAGTGTATCCATCTTCTGATGGCTATTTCAGAACCAATAAACAGAACAGAACCAGAATCTTAATCATAGTTGTCCAAATCCAAATGGTATCAAACAGGGCTGAACAATGTATCGTCGTTATTGTATCAATATCGAGATATGAACATTCAAGATATTAATATCCAAAAGCAACGATATAAACAATATAGATTTCCCCTGTGCTAAAACTGCACTTTCCAAGTTCTTTTGTATTATGATGTTTTTGTTTTTCTGTAAAATGCTTGGTTTTCTCCGAACCCGTAGTCGTATCGTATCGATATCGAGATATCTGGCATGAATATCGAGATATGAAATTTGTCCATATCGTTCAGCCCTAGTATCAAACACTAATAACAGTTACATTTGACATCAGTGTGGAATTAATCTACATTGCTTTGATGAATGAGCTGTTTTTTTTCCTTGATTTAAAAAAAATGCATTATTTTAAAGTACCAGTTTCAAAAATCATTCAAAATCATTTAAAAAAGCATATCGATATATTGTCTAAATTGCATTGATATGTGTTTTTTTTTCAAGGCTTAAGCAATTTTCTTAGTTGTTTCGTTTTAAAGGAACATACATTTTCTTGTTTTGAATTAAACTCGATGGAAGAGTTCTAAAAATTGAACATTTTGACAGCCTTTTTTTTAACTCCATGGATACAAAGTTTTGGGTAAGCTTGAATGAATTTGAAAATGTTTTCCCACAATAAAACCTGACTATTCTCAAAAGAGAGTGGGTCAGAGCAGGACATCAGATCATATTTCTAGGAGTGGTGTAAATTCTGTAGCATTTAAATTACCCAGAAACACTCTGTGCCCATTAAAATACATCAGTGACTCACCATTATGTCTACCCACTGAAACTAAATCCCAACGTGCACACTTAAAGTACAATTTTATTTGGATCGGCTGTATTTTACTCCCCTGTTTTGGCATGAATGGCATCACGGGAAAATGGAAATTGTTAACTGCTTTGCAATTACAAATTTACTGTCTCTCACACTGGCATGAACGCAGCTTTGTTTGGGATCAGATCAGTAACTACAGTGTGAAGTGAAAACAAAATCTCACCCCCACAGCCATCTGGGTTTAACTGTTGTTCTGTTGGCACACAGGAATGGGGCTCCGAAATGAATCCCCTGGAGACCCTGACAGAGGCATGAAAGCTTGAAAGATAGTTTTATGTGCACGGGGAGCAGGGAATAGTGCCTTTTCTTCTGTGTTCATTATGGATGGTAAGACGAGTGGGCAATGTGTGGGAAAGAGGTAACATTTTCACCAAACTGAGTGTCTGCTGCTTGTACAACAGAATTTTCCATGCATGTTTTGAAGCAGACATCACCCATGCTTTTAACTTTGTCTGGGTCAGTTTAAGGAGGGTCCTGAGTCGAGGCTTCCCCTCCTAAATTGATGGCGTGAATTTAATAGTGTGAGGCAAAGCCTCCTGGTGGTCCTGTGTGCACACATCGTAACGACATGTTTGCCAAACGCTGCTGAAACAACAGCATACAATTAAGCTAAGTGAATGATTTTCTTCATTCAGCTAATTTGTTTCCCGCTCCTAAACCCAGAGACTGTTATTGGGAGGCTTTGTCTCAGAATGGGGAAAAAAAGTGTTGGATGGTGGTAAGGAGAAATCACGAGCTCTTACACTGGATTTATAGCATGTAGTCATAATGTTGTTGTGTTAGAATGCTCTTTCACCCAATTTACTTCATCCAGATGGTGCCAAATCTCATAGTAGTTCTAAATACAAGTTAAATGCCTCTTACACTTAAGTATAGAGCTCCTGTAGAAAACTTTTAATTCTGTCAAGACCACTTTGTCAAAAAAGACTGAAGAGGAATCATTTGAATTAGCTTTATTTGCATTTATTTGCATATTTTGAATTTGGCAGTGTGGCTGTAATGGGGGCTCTCCCTGCCTTTTCACACACTGATAGTGGAAGCCCTAAACAGGAACAGCACACCCTCCTGCTCTCCTTGCATCCCACAAGGAAAACATGAGGCAGGGATAGAGGCAGGAAAATCTCCCCAGAGCAAGCTTCAGTGTCAGCTGACATTGATTAAGTCAGACAATCGCATAAAGGAGGAGCTGGGGTGGAGGAGAGTTGCAAAGCAACTTGCAGCGGAAGCAGTAAAGAGAAGGAAGGCTAGAGTAGCTTAAGTAAGGCGGTCTGATTGTATTCAGCCAATGGCAACGTAGAGGCACTCAGCTTGCGGTCAACAGTGTCAGGTTTGCTTTGGAGCAGCTGTTTAACAATGGAATGCTGTCATGTTAGCAATCTTGACTCTGTGTTATCTTTCAGATGTGTAAGTCAGTCTTCATACCAAAATTTCCTCCTGTTGTATATTAAAGGCCAGGTTGTCACCCAATGTGGATATTTTCTGTTGCTAATAAGTAAAAAAAAAAAAAAAAGGGGGGTACAGCATCCTCAATGTCCTTGACATCTTTCATTTTCCTGCATTTGCATTAATTTGAACCTTTTATCTCTTTAGTATCACATGGCACTCCACCCCATCCCTTTTTCTCTCGCTCTCTCTGACTCTTTATTTTTACAGCAATTTGATGGACCCTGAGGGGGTTTGTTGTGCCCTGTTAGGGAAGACCCTCTTAAAAGTTTTACAAAACTGTTGTTGGCAAGATGTTAAATTTGACCCAATTCAGAATCAACATCTCAGCAGCACTAATAAATAATTGTCAACTTGCATTGTTGTGATGGTGTTGTCCTTGTTGAATGTAGTGATAAGATGTGTTTGACAACTAACCCATGGCGGCAGTTGATGGCATTAAGGGCCTGTGTCCACAGCTAATGTTTTTTATGCCAGTAGTGCTAACAACCTCCATTTCAGAGCACTTCTCAAAAGCATCAGATATTGCTAGGTAATGAAAGTTAACTTCAGCTCTTCTTGGTCCTATCCATAAGGTCATTTGAATTGGGATATCACACCTGCATTGATTCAATTCTGAATTACAAGGTGTCTGTTTGATATAATTTTTGATTTGGTGCATATTGGTTCATTTAGAGATATTTCAGTTACAATACCCGTTTTTTTTTTATAATGAAAGAGATTCTCAGTTAATTCATGTTGAAAATTGTTTAAGGAACCCTTCAATTCTAATCATGGAATTGAACCAGTGAAAGACATGAGGGAAAGAAGTCACAGGCAAGATCTGAACCTATAATCTTTTGGGTGGTGTTCATGACACTTTGCAGTGCCAACCTGTTGGCCACAGTGCAGCTCGCGAACCACACAGAGAGTGCCTGTGTCACAACCTCAGATGTCTGAGAGTGCCACTGAAGATCTGCGTCCATGTGCACGCCCAAGAACCTGAAGCTGGACACCCTCTCCACGCGCCCTCCATTGATGGTGATGGGCTGTAAGTCAGACTTCCTCCTCATGAAGTCCACAATAGGTTCCTTGGTCTTTGCTGTGTTAAAGACCAAGTTGTTGTCTGCGCACCAACCCACAAGCCTCTGGACCTCATCCCTATGAACTGTCTCATCACCTCCGGAGATGAGACCCACCACCGTGGTGTCATCTGCAAACTTGATGATGGCGTTGTCTGGGT
The DNA here is from genome assembly GCA_037902135.1 of Cetoscarus ocellatus. Lineage (NCBI taxonomy): Eukaryota > Metazoa > Chordata > Actinopteri > Labriformes > Labridae > Cetoscarus > Cetoscarus ocellatus. The sequence goes on along the minus strand of JBAMNC010000031.1, from coordinate 131,931 downwards.
GGATGCTGACAGTCATGTGTGTAGAGTGTGTACAGCAGAGAGCTCAGTACACACCCTTGTGGGGAGCTGGTGTTGAGGCTGAGAGCTGTGGTGAGGTGGGGACCCACTCTGACTCTGATCCAGCAGCAGGTGGTGAGAGGAAGTCCAATGTCCAGTAGTTTTACTGTCGGTCTGTCCGGGGGTATGGTGTTGAAGGCAGAGCTAAAGTTGACAAAGAGCAGCCTAGCATCGCGTCCTTGCTGTTCCAGGTGGGAGATGGTGGTATGGAGCGCTGTGACGATGGCGTCCTCTGTCCATCTGCTAGCTCTGTATGCAAACTGGAGTGGGTCAAAGGGGGATGGGAGGTGGGACATGATGTGGCGTCGGACCAGTTTCTCAAAACACTTCATTATAACGGGTGTTAGAGCAACAGGTCGGTAATCATTAAAGCTGCTGATGGTGGTCTTTTTTGGCAGCGGGATGATTGTGGCAGACTTCAGGCAAGGTGGGATAAGTGACTGGGACAGTGATGCATTGAAGATCTTAGTGAAGACCCCAGCCAGCTGGTAGGCTAGAAGGCTAATGGTGCCCCCAAAAGGTTATTTTTGATCATATATACTCACTTCACATTATAGTCAGCTGAATCGAAGGACTTGGCCATTTAGCTGGTTTGTTGCCTGTTTGGGAAGCTAGCGCCTTGTCATGTAGTCTCTCCAGCATCCACCACAAATGTTGATTTTTTTAAACACTCTTGAGGCAAATTCCAGCCTGAAATATCATGGAGGGTCAGTCTAGTTTTAGTTTGTTTCTTAACATTCAAAGCTCCTCAAAGGGACAGTAAATGTGCAGAATATGCTCAAATAAGAATACACTATTTGGAAGCCTTTGTAAAGGGAAACACTTCTATTCAAAGAATAACTTTCATATATTTTCATATTTTCCATTTTTATTCTTAAGAGACTGATTCATCTTGCCTCTATGTCCTCATAATAAGGAGGTTTGTGTGAGGGCTGTATCCTCCTCTTACTCCGGGGTGCTGAGTAAGGCTCGCAGACAGGAAGTGAGTGTCTTTTGGGAAATGTGCTGCAGGCTTTCCCTTTTCTCCCCCTCTATATTTCTCCCTCTGGAGCCCTCAAACACTACTCTGTTGTTCCAGCTTCCATCAGATCCACAGTTGAGTTGTTGGACTTTCCCTGCTCTTTATCCTTACAGCAGTACATAATCCTCACTATAACCTTTGACAGAACCAAACCCAGGCAGCGATGTTAATAAAAACACTCCGAGCAGAAGCAGCAGTGTTCTTTTTTCCTTGTTGTACACAGTTTTCCTGCTTAAAGTAAATGGAAGGGCTGCACTTGCTTTTTTACAGAAAGATCTGCATACAGAAGTATATAAAAATGAAGTTATATAGATTTACAGGTACCGTGTTGTGTGTCATGTAATGCCATTTAATTTTAGTGAAGCTGGGAACTTGGAGGGAAAGTGTGTACAGTCCACCCATTGGAAAAAATGCAGTGAGGAGTGGAAAACAATAGATTGAGCCAGAACTGCAGAGGGAAAACCTTCTCCCAGGTCTGAGTGTGAAAACAGTTTCTTTCCCCAGATGAGGTTGTCATGTGTCTTTTTGGAGATACTGAATGATGTGATGTTAAAACCAGACTCTGGATGGATACTCTGCAAGGCTTGTAGTTTTGAACTATAAAAAGAGCTGTTTCCACTCTCAGGACATAAAATAAAACTTCTTATGTTTGATTTAAAAAAATAAGTCATGATGGATTTACTTTCTCTATTAGTACTTTATGCCTTATTTGTAACACAGTTCAGTTTAAGTTAACTGTAAAAAGCTGTAAGAGGACATTTTAAAAAGTTGAATTCTCCTATACAGTCTTTAAAACTGATGTATTGATAAGGGGTGAGAAGTGACAACATTTTATTGATACCAATGCCATTGACGATTCTGCTTATCGAGCCAATTCATCTATTTCCTTATTGATTCCTGATCATTTTCTGTGTGGGCAATAGTTGGCCTACATATGTTTTCAATGGTAACAATGTCAAACACATGATACTCCTGATAGTCAATGGTGTACTTTATATGTAAATACCTCTACAAGTTGCTGGTGCTTTGACTTTCTGAAAGTTTTCCTGTTGGCACCTTTAAGTCAAAAAATATAGTTGACCACTCCTGGCCTCTGTCAGTTGAAGGAATTGATAAGGGAATTGATAAGCAGAAAGACAAATGTTATCGATTCCCTTCGGGAGTTGTTGTCAATTCTCAAGTGGACTTGGCTTTCAGATTGCTTTCATAGCATTGGTTATATAGTATTTTATTTATCAGTAATAATAATTGATCAATAGAGAAAAGGCAGGGCTAGGCTTATGTCATTTCATCACAGACAGTGTTGCATTATGGGAAGGTCTGTGGAGAAACTCTCAGTGATGCAGGGAAGTAGAGGGCACCTTTTTAAAAGAGAAATTATCCTGCTTGAATGAACTGGACTAAATTTGGGAACCAAACAAGTTTTTGCATCAGTCCATGTTGCTGTAGAGACAGTGTGTTAAGTTAACCAGTTGCTATTGTCATGGTATGTTGTTGTTGTACTGAAGGGGCTTGATTGGTTCTGCAACATTATTAAGTAGAACTTTGTCAGCCTGGTTGCCTGGTAGCCATAATGCAATGAATATTACTACTATGGCTGCTTATAATGCAACAGCAGTGTGATGAGTTAACTTATCACCCTGTTTGTATCTGTTGCTGGATTGATTGTGTCCTCACTGGAATAAACTGCTCCAGGGGTCGATTGGAAGTGAGCCGAGACCACCTCTTTCAGGGGAGCTTGGCACAGTTGTTAGTGCCCAAACAGGGATCGATTGCTGTGTTCATATATATTCAAACAAACCGTGCCAACAGGGTGTACGTGCTTATGTTAGAACAATTCACCAAAACAATCTATGTGTGAAAATGACTTTAAACACAAGTAAAGACACATTTTCATCAATGCTAATGTGATTTGCTGAGACAAGTGCAGCTAATGTAAGCACTGCTGGCACTGCCAGGCTTCCATCCTCTTTGCAGTTCAACACCCACATGCCTGAGTTAAATGTGGACTCTCACTGCTTAAGTCAAGAGTAGAGAGTAAAATATTAAAAAGCTAAGACCAGCTTTTTGTAATCTGTTTTAAATGTGCATGCCTCCATTTCATCTGTGTGTGGCAGCTCCACTCCACAGCAGGGGTGGACAGAAACAAATTACATTTATTCAGGTATCTGTGATTGACTGGCCTTTTTGTATTCTCAGACTTTGTTCAAACTAGTACTTTTATTTTTATTTGAGAGTGTTATTTGGAATGCAGTGTATTTAGCTAGATTTGCCTTGGCATCTAAGTACTCCACTTGCCTGCTGCTCCAGCTGCTCTGTCATCCTCTGAAAGAAACTGGGGTGATATCCCCCAAACTTAGTATTCAGTCCTTTTAGTCAAATATGCACATCCAGTGTTGAAGTCTGTGTTGACATTTGCACTGGGTCCAACAGTGCAAAAGCATATCACCTGAGCTATAAAAGCCACACATTGCACATTTGCACATTGTGTTTGAGGTCCTGTTAGTAACATTGTTATGCATTTATGTTGGCTCAGTAAAATTAGTATCTGACAACTAAAGTACCTGATGTGTTTACATGTATTTTCAAGAGACGAAAATAAAGATTTGGGGTAAGACTTGATTTAATGATGCTGGGTGGAGCTGAAATTTGTTTGTTGGCTTAGCAATATGAAACAATTACATCAGATATATTATGTAACAGAGTTGGTGTTCTGAAATGCCTTTTGTTTATTAGACTTTTTACTCTGTTTATCCAGTTGGATAGAATTTTTTTTTAAGTTTGTCAAAAATGTTGTTAATTCACAAACATTAAACAAAATAATAAATAAATAACACAATTGTATAATTTATTTTTCCTTACTGCAGGATACTTATTGTATTGCCCCTTAATAGCTTTTTACACTTCTGTCAAGCAGACATTCAACAAGTTGGTACAACAAAACAAAAGCATGAAAAGCAAGTTTTCTGTCTTTTAAACTTAGTCAATATATACTGCAGCTTTCCCTACCAATTAAACTGATCATAAAGGTAATATCATCTATATGTTCAGTCATTGTCGATTTCATTGTTGTCACAATGTAAGTGTATTTTCAAGACATGCATCACGAAAGTTTGATTTCTTTCCTCCTGAATGCTTTTTCTATCATATTTGTTAACACGTAATTTTTTTTCTCATATCGTCTAGGTCCCTACTCTAAACATCTTCTGTTAGGATAATGGATTTCATATCTGATTTGAACTCAACCAGAAAATAGTTGGTAGAAATAACAACTGCTTTGCCTTTGAAGAGACAAGGATATATTACAGTCTGCTACTCAATAAAGGTCATTAATCTCCAAAATGCCTCCTTTCATGAAACAGCTGGCTATTAATATTTTATCCTTTAGGGAACCCAAAAACTCCAAAAGTACCAAAAATGGATTGTTGCTACAGGATAGAAATAAATTATGCTTAAGAAATAACACATCAGAGCATGCTTCTTTACCAGCAAATGTTAAATGCAGGAAAAAGTGTTCTGCAACATGACAGGCAGAGTTACAGTGTAGGACAAAAGATATTCAAGACATCTACATTGATAATAAGCGTTTATAAGTCATATGAAGTTTTAAGAATGTAATGTGGAAAGAAAACAAAGAGCAGAAAGTTGAATAATTGAAACAGTCCTGTTTGTTTAACTCAAAATTTTGCTCTCCACTGGCCTTGCCCGGTCTCTCTTTGCTACCTTCCCTCTTTTTCTGCTACTCTCGTTTTCTTTCAGGTTTTTCCTGAAACATGCTGATACAATTAAACAATTCTATTCGACTTCTGCTTACGCGTTGAATTCCTTCATCCTGGGCATGATGAGGCTTTCAGGAGCTGTAATATAATTGAGCTTCAGTCGGTGGAAAAACCTGTAATTCATTACTCAAGAAAATAAAACCGGGAGTCCTATTTCAGCCGTCCGAGTGGAGCTGGAGAGCTGTGACCCATTTCTGTGCTGCTGGAACTGTAAATGGGCTGAAATGAATACCTGTTTTTCTACGTCCCTCAAAGCTCTTTTTTCTTTAAGCCTTTTCAAAGTGCAGATTTACATTCTGTCTGGTTTGCGGTTGCTATTTTAGAAATGTTTCTATGGGGGGTGCAGCCCTGACTTATCCCGCACGCGTGTGCACTCACCACACACACATAAACACACAGGCAGGCTCTCACACTCGCACACACACCACCCAGCCTTTAACCACTCCCCCTCGAGAGCTCTCTGTGTTTATCTTTGGAGAACCTCGGCTTTTGGTTTGTTGTTCTCTCTCCTCATTCAACATCCAGGACAATCTGCCTTTTCTCTTCTTGCCGTGATTGTAGAGGAGACATTTTTATAAGGGCACCTTCTCTGATCTTGCCTGGCCTGTTTCTAGAATATTCTCCACTTGAACAAAAGAAGGGGGTGAAGACTGGGGGAGGAAGGAAAAGTCATTTTGTTTTTAAGTCAATTGAAGGGAAAGAATCTCACAGAAATCCTAACTGGATTATGTTGATTCCCTCAGAGTGCCTTTGTTATGAATGATATACAATCCTCTGTTTTGAGGAGTCGGGTGGAGATAACAGGGAGGTTGAGTAGTGCAGGACAGTAATCGAGGAAAAATTCCATCTGTACTGCACAGATTCCTTGTGTCTTCAAAGAGGATATGTATAAGTGCTAAAGCAGTGGCCTCCATAATCCTTTTTCACACTAGAGACCACTTTTAAGTAAGACACTATTATCATGGAAATGCCTATGTGGGAGGTGATGTCAGGGGGTGAGCATAAAACGTAAATACATGATTTACACAATTAAAACAACTCACCGTATCGCAGGATCAATGGGAGCTATCAACTTGTTTATCAGGAAAAATCACATGGAAAAAAGAGTCTGTCTCACAGTGCATTTAGGCAGAGGCACCACAACGAAGCTCTGTCATCATTACACCTCCAGATGTGATATTTGTGTCAATTCTTGGTGCAACATGGCTTTGAATGCACGTGATAGAGCTTAACATGATATGCGCTTCTCTTACACACAAAAGCAGTACACTCATAGTGCTCATGTCTCACTACTGTGTCCATGTGTCCCCCTCTCACCAATTTCACGCCTCATTCTACCTTTGGAGATGGAGCAGATGGAGGATCAATTCTGTCTCTGCAACGTTCAGAGTTAAAGCAGCATCACGTGTGTCAATATTACGTCTTGAAACAGCACTGTCAATGGCCTATACCGCCCTTTGCAGATCTTTGTCACTGTGACGTCAAAGCATTAGCTGAGATCAAAACATAGCAAAACTGGAGGCTAACATGAAAGCCACCTCAGGCTGAATTTCTGTTGGACATTAAACAGATTAAACAGTAAAACAATGTCCTGTCAGGTAGTGTGCCATAAGTAAGAAGTGTTTTTTTGTTTATCCAGCTCTGGTCATTGGTCATTTCGTCTTTTGGCTTAGATATTCTACAGCTCCTGTCTGCTGGAAGGACTGCACTACAACCTAATGTTGGTGAAAATTATTGACCAAGTCTGATTTTGAGACATTAAAAAAGGAAAGGAACGTCTTTAAATAGTGTAACGTAATGACTAATCTACATTACCTGAATAAACTGATTGCACATGTTGCTCCTGGTGTGTTTTTGTCAATTGGACCTCAGTCTCAGCTGAACTGATGGTATTGTTGATTATTGATGGTTATTATGTATGGGTGGGAATTGCCAGTTGCCTCACAATAAAACACAATAATGATTCTTGATTTTTTGTTGTTACTTTTAGTGGTGTCCTGATACAACTTTTTCACCTCGGATACGATACCGATATTGCAGCCTTGAGTATAGGCTGATATCGATATCGATCCGATACGATATCAGCAGGAATCATACATGTTTTTATTACTTATTTTGTAGTATGGACTGTAAGAAAAGGCTTGATCAAGTGCGATTACTCAGAGAACAGTAGTCAGCAATAGTAGGTCTGAGAAAACCTGACCCATAGAATAAAATAAAATAAAATAAAAAAAATTAGAAGACCCCGAAAAGTAACCTAAACAAATCCAATAAAAACAAATAAATATATTTTTAAATTGCAAAATAACCACTGTGTTTAACTTAAACATAAGCATATTCTAAAGCTGAATTAAATACATTTAAAAAAAAATAGAATGGACTTCTTGTATCGGAGTGCTTATATCGGAGATTTTAGATGCAGGCCAATATAATCCGATATTTGATTTTTTGCTGATATCGGACTGATATCTGATATCAATTTAGGATCGGGACACCCCTAGTTACTTTTAATATTTTGTGATATGATGAGTATTACAATACTTGACATCTCAATATATTACAATTTATGACCTTTTCTTGGCTGTATTTTTATCCAAAAAACAAAAAAGGTGGAACTCTATAAAATTTAAAAATAAATATGTCTTAGCAAACTCGTCATGTCGCTTCAGTTTTATTAAAATATAAGTAAAACTTACAGAATGACATCCACATGTTGCCAGGTAATGAAACCCACTCTGCTGTGCTCAACCTCTATTCAGCTCCCAGCTTCACTGCTCTGTAGAGCCTCAGTTCTGCTGTCTCGGTGAAACAATGCCAAGACAGAGACACACACCAGAATGTTAAAAAAAAAAAAAAAAAAAAAAAAACCTTGTTTCCATGACATGGTGAGGCCCTGGGTCCCTGCACATAGTCAGTAATGGACAAAGCTATTTTGTTAGCGCACTCAGAATTGATAGACAGCTTTGACAAACAAAGCATGTTAAGTGTTGGCTAGTTTATTGGAGGGGTTAGCTTAGCATTAGCTTTGCTGTCATCTACTTTCATTTTCCCCTAGCGATACTAAGTCAGGTGAGCAATATTTCCACAGTATTTTATTCCCCTGCGTTACTCCTTACAACCCTGTGTCATGTCCATCTCTTACGTCTCTTTCGAAGTCCAAAATAAGTCACACAACTGATTTAAAAGCAGAATTCCTTTTGTCTTTCTCCTATGCTGCCGTTTTGATTACTGACTCTCTCCTGCACAATGAATGTCACCCCTCCTGACCTCACCTGCATTGGCTCAGCAGCACCGTCAGGTGGACTTAACAAGTATATTATTTTATTTTTATAGAACCAAAACCTTTATAAAATGTTGGAAATTAATACATTAAGAAATAATGATACTTGGCCACTTTAAATCAATTTATGCCAAATATCGCAATACTATTTTGTACCAGTTTTTCCTCCTTCCCCTATTACTATGCTGGTTCTGATCTCTGCAATGCCATCGTGTGTGTAGTTTACATCCTACACATTAGGAAGTTGTATGTGGCCAGAGCTCTTTCAGATCCTTGACTACCATGCTTTACTTTTTTTCACCACAGCGGTGACTGAGATGGGTAGACTGTGAGAGAATGCAGTTATTAAACACCTTGCAGACTCTATCGGTCAAAAGGAACTTAGAATATTAATTTGTATCTTTGTACAGCTCAGTACTGGTCTGCAGCCTGGTGGTTGAAGACCCCTGTGCTGATGGATGTGAAATGTCGACAGTTTCTCAATAGTACAATGTAATGTTTACAGAGTAATTTTGGGCCCGGTCAGTGAGACTGACTCCCTCTTGCTCTGTGGGGGATCTAACAGTAGATACCAGGCACCAGGAATGCACAAGGTTGTGTAATCACTTGGCAGCATGAACACAGAGGAGATGATAACCCAAACATGTTACCAACAACAGTTTGATGTCTTATTTCCTTAGTGAATAATCATACTGCAAAGATGTCTCAGTGTAAATAAAACTGAGGTCATAATGAACCTGATGTTTACAGACACAGGGAAACCATTTGAGCAACAGGATGTCACTGTGACTCCAGGCCTGTTTCTGATTGTTTCTCGACCTTTTCATGCCAGTGACCTTGAGGTCAGTGAGTCCAGTTTTTCTGCAACATGTGGTACTTAATGTTATTTATTTGATAACTCAGTTGCTTAGCAACGCTGTAGAATCCCAGTGATGAAAAGAGCAGTTTTTAGATCAGAGAGCAGTCTGTTCAGCTCAAAAGTGAGACGAGTGAGAGAGGTATTAATTCTTACTGAAGTCTGAGCAGCAATGAAAATAATTTCACAGGGATTTCAGAGTGTTGTAGACATCAGCTCTGCTAGATTTGGGGACACCTTTTGGCTTCTTACAGCAGGTGCAGTTTGAAAGGAAAGAAAAGTCCATGTGCCCATTCAAATTAATTCACTCTTACATTCACTCATTGATGGTTGAAGTTTCTATGGATCCATCAGTATTGGTCAGCACACCCACATGCTTACACACCCATTTACATGCCACTTACATAGAGATGGGAGCAGTTTTTGATTAAATGTCTTGTCAGATTATTACATATTGACAAGGGAAAGCCAGAGCCCCAGAGCTGGGCTCAAACTTACAACCTTCTGATTGATGGTAGAGCGACCTTCCTTGCTTCGCCACCAACACCCCTTCCACTTAGCTACATTCGACAGGTCACATGACTTTCATTTAGCAGAATCATTTATTCTTTGACAGAAAATGACAGGGCCAGTCAGTGGCCTTTGAGGAGAAAGAGGCTTTTCCTACAGGCATGGTTTAGTGGAGCTGAAAGTGACTGCAAGCCTACAAACAACAGATGATTAGTAAGGATGGAGATGGTTCATCTTGATATTTGGGGAGGATGTCTGTCCTGCTGCATCTAGTGATATGTGCATGCGATTCTGCCTGCAGCAGAGTCTGTCAGAGTTCATTTTCTTGTTCCAGCTTTAGACTGACTATAGAATGTTGGTTTATTGTAATGCGTCACGCTGATGTTTACTGAGATTACTTCTCTCCTGCAAAAACGTTTGTGTGGTTATGGGCCCCAGTTATGATAAAATGATGCAAGACAGTTTATTCCTTTATGTTTTTTTGTGACTTTAATACAGCAGATGTGTCCCCTGTGGGACTGAATTGTAAACAAATTATTAATTGAAACAAAATTAAGTGGACTTGATGGCAGTATTCTAAAAGACAAATGTATTGGTTTTAAGATCTCAAAAATTGCCGAAATGATTCCAAATGGAGCCCGTTCTTGGTCTGGATCTCATGAGATTAGCATTAATAAATTTAAGGATTTATTGAATTGACAAATTCAAAATATTTCATATTCTGGGAATTTTTGGAAATGAACTGGAAATTGGGGGTAATGTAAACTAACTGCATCATATCCAAACATAAATATTAACATTTTGTTACACATCCATGCAAAATAGTACAGTTAAAAAAACATTTTATTTAGGGATGCACGATATTGGACTTTTGCTGATATCCGATATGCAGATATTTTTTATTTATTATCACCAATACCGATGCCAATATTCCTGATCAAGAGCACAAACTCTGTACTTAACAAAAATGGACTTGTTTCTTTCAATGTTACAGTATATTTTTGTGAGGAACAGATGTAAAGAAAAGAAAAACAACATTGAACTCTTGCAAAAATGAAACCCTTAATTTTTAAATGTGCCCATGCAGTGATGAGAAGGTATATTGTACATCTGTGTAATTTGCCGATAGTCCAGCCGATATATGGCCGATATGTGTGGCCAGTATATTGGCTGTAAATATCTGCGAAAAATTTCAGTATTGGCCGATACTGATAGTTAACTTTGTTGGCTGATATCGGCCAATACCGGTATCAAACCAGTGATTTCATGCATCCCTAAGTTAATTTCAACAGATTTTTTTGTAAACAGAACTTTATCAAGTTTTAATTATTTTGTTGAACAATCAATTTCAGGGTTCTAGAATCATCTGTTCATGTGATGGAGGGATGCACAATGCATGAAGGGGGCATGGCCCCAATACCTCTGCAGTTTGCAGTGTGCTTTGTGCATGTGATTGAGGAATAGCATAGATATTCTCAAGTATACTTGCATGAATCCTGATTGTTTTAGACAAGACTATGCTAAAATATGCTATATTTTCCTCAACTATAATTAAAATCCCTGTTAAGGGTCATACTTCAAGTTTGTATATTGCAGATTTATTCCCATAAATTCCCATGGAAATTTTCTAACTTTGAAAATACCCAGAATATTGCAACTCTACTACATTATCGGAATGGATTGCACTCAGCCTGACAGATTGGACATTTTTTTAATCATCTTCCACTTGTTGTTTTTCTTTTGTCAAAAGTTCTCTCTCCACACTTTCGAAGGGCTATTTAATAGACAGAGAAATAAACCCCATGCATACGTTAAACAGTCTGTCTGGTGTGTCAGATCAATATATAGATATATTAGAAAGGAACGGTTAAATATTTTTTTTATGAAAAACAATCCAACAGAACCAAGATAAGACATTTTTTTCATATAACCACATATCACTTGTCTGTATTGTATGGCACTTGTGTATAGCATCTATCGGTTTAATGGCTGATCTATTATGATTGATATTAGTCACAACAGTTTTATCAAAAGCAGGATATTGTAGGGGGGTATTTTTCAGACAAGAAATCCTTTTAAAACTCCTGCAAATCTATAAAGAAAAACAATCTAAATGTTGAAAGCTTTGGGCACCTCCTTGATATGAGAGGTCACATTAAGCACACAGTCAGTTCTAGTATGAATGTTTTAGTTCGATATCACGTAACGCAGGTCAAGTGTTTCTCAGGAGTTTTCTTGTTTCATTGCCAACTTGAGTAAAGTATCCCAAAGCCGTTCACAGGGAGGCCTAAGTGTCTGCTTTGTCTGTATTCGTTAGGCTGTCTCTTTTATTACTGCAAGCTACTTGTCAGCTGAAGGTGATCCACTCACTGAAACGTCTCGTCTTTGAAGTGTTTAAGTGTGATTGAGGAAAACAGAAGGAAACACCTGACTGAAGGCTGCTGATTGTTCTCATTGTTGCCTTTAAGGACAAAACCTGTTTACCTTTGAACACAGGCTGTTTAGACTTAAATTACTCAGATAGGAGTGGTGGTATGTGATCAATGATATGTAAGATGGTATAAAGCTGTGAAAGACAAAATATTTGACTGCACAATTCAAGCTGAAGCAGGTGTTATTTTTTTGTTTTTTTTTGCTTGATTGGCAGTATTGATTAATGAAATGATCTTTCAGTTTCAGCCTGTAATAAAACTAATATGAAAAACTGTGGGTCTTTTAAACAGAAAATGCAGTCATTGATTTTGTTGAGTGGGAACTAGGCCTGTGCTCAAAATATCGATATGGCAAAATACTGTCATGCACTCCTGTCATGTATCGATACGGAATCCACAGAATCGATACGGCCTCAGTGTTTGGACAGTTGTTGTAAATACACTTTTGGTAATATTAACCATGGCACAGTTTAAGGTACTGGAAGCCAAACTACATGATTAAGCACATGTTCCAACTTTAAACTTAGGTCTACCATCTTTGGGGACCTGAATTCAAGTTTCATAAGTTGTAGAATCATTTAAAACTCATCCTTGTTCTTTTCCTCTAGTAATAAAAAACAAAACCTGTCGGAAATTATTTTAAAAGCGTAGTCAATGTTCATAATTGACTTGTATTGGGATACATATTGTATCATGGCCTCAATATTGAGATGCATTTCGTATCGTGGGGTTGCTGGGAATACCCAGTCCTATGGGAAACCCACCATCACTCAGTTTTACAAAGAGTGCAAATGCCTCTTCTTTTAGAGTGAAACTTGAATTTCTTTACAAAACATGGTACATTAATTGTGCGTCATTGTAATCGTGTGTGTTTAAAAAAAACAGCTTTCCAGGCTGCCACTGGCCTGGTGAGCTATATCTGCATGCTTCCATGTATTTAGACTTTCTCCTCGTGTGGGCAGCCTGGGGACCATTTCGTGTGTCTTACCCTCCTCTCTAGCCCCCTATCTGACTCTATCCACCGTCTGTCCTCATGTCCAAAATAAGGAAAAATCCCCCAAAAAGAGTCTTAGAAAAATGCCCTCTTAAATAACAACCTTAGTTTGTAATTCATTTTTAGTTCAACATTTCAGATGTACTGTATTGGATACTATATGTGTTAGAGTTGTATCTTAAATTGACTGGTAAGGCTGTTGTGAATTAAAGTAGATCTGTTTCTTCAGATTTCATATTTAGACGCACAACTGCTCCTCCCCTGTTGTGTTTGTCACACTGTGCCTCATTTCACAGTAGGGATTGCAGTTGATAAGATTTATTGATACTGATCCCGTTATCAGTTCTGATTTTTGAATACGCAAACGCGTGGCACTCCAGTAATGTTTTTCACATTTTGACCCTTGCTGTTTTGGCCATTTTGTGTAGAATAAATCCAGGCTTCACACAGTCCCTCTTGCCCCCAATGATAACCTCTTTGACTTCTTCAGTGATGTTCATTCTGACCTCCATCACAAGAGCATCACATCATTATTTTTTAGTGAAAGGCTTTATTAATGAAATCTGTAATGATATTAATCCCTGAGGTCCTCGTAACTGATGGTCAAATCGAATTCCCATCCTAATTCCACAGCTTTGTGTATGTGACTGAGGAACAGCATAGATATTCTCAAGTATACCTGGATGAATACTATATTTCATAATATCAGAAAATCCATGTGTGGAGGCTCATAGAAATTGTAAAACTATTATTAATCATCTAAACTATGTCTGTGCCCCAATTCCAACCTTCCCCATATGTAGTTTAATGCACTTTACAGTGAAAATGCCATTTTTTCTATTTGAACTCCGTTTGAGCACTAGCTATTTGCAAGATCAGGGGTGGACAACCCAGGTGAATAAACAAAAGGTCATGTGGGGAGATGTGTGCAAATAATACTTTGAGGAAAGTTACAGATAAAAGGAGGTTTATATTTTGGGGGTTGCTGGTGTGACTACTCATGTCAGCCAGGACATTTCTGTGCAGAGTTTGCATGTTCTCCCCGTGCCTGTGTTGGTTTTCTCTTTGCACTCTGATTTCCTTCCACAGACCAAAAACTAAATGCTTGTCTGTAGCTCTGTTGTCCGCTGGAGACTGGTCCAGGGTGTACCCTACCTCTCTCCATAGGCAGATGCCCACTGCAACTCCGTAAGAGAGAAGAAAAATAGATAGCCAAGGCTATTGGAACCAAAAAAATGTGACCCAAAAAAAGGTATATTTTGAGCCGTGGACTGTATTGATGCATCCCTACCTAAGTGGTCCATGTGCATATGAACAGTGGGAAATTGTGGGATACATTTTATGTCTTCAAAACAGCTGAATCACATAAAGTGTATCAGTATAAATATACATTTTCAAAACATTTTAGTTTGTCCTTAATTTCTTATGCAATGATTCAACATAAATCAAGGTTTAAAAAATTGTGGAGCAGCTATTATTCAAGCCTGAATACATACTCAGACCTGAGTATGAATGTGTATTTATGTGCTTAGACACTGAGAGGATGAGTATTTCTCATTGTGTGTGCACTGATGTTTTTCTCTGTCTCCCTAGGGCCCCTCATTAGCTCCATGTTGAATCAGCTGAGGGCACTCTGGAGAGAGGGGAACACAGAGTGCTGGTGTGAAAACATCACGCTCTCCCGCTCTTTTAGAAAATCTGGGAACTGTAGTTCTTACACTGAAGTCAGGGCAGATTCTTAGTCTGGCCTCAATATAAAATATTATTCAAATATCACTTTTGTGAAGGAATGTGAGTAGTCGTGGCACCAGTATGTCAAATTTTTACTCAATCAGAGTTGTCATTTGCTATGAAATGTGCTCCAAGAGAAGCAGAAATTGTGGAACTTTTCTTTTTTTAATGCTTGTGTAGGCTTTTTTGAGCATGTCCCCTGTTTCACCTTTAAGTCCCTCTGTGATTATTGCTGGTGCTGAGGATTTTGTTTAAACAGCTCTTCAGTTTGCAGATTTAGCTGATGCCTTATGGGTCATGTTTGCTATTTGTAATGCTAAAAGCTTCTGGCTTCATTGGAATCTTTTAACATGAGGGATATTGCCTTGATGATTCTGGTGCTGCAGACAGAGGTTCGAGTAACCAGGTGGTTCTCTTCGTTGTAGCGAGACTGATTCAGCATTTTTTAAACAAACGGATGTCTACTTACATCAAAATTAAAAGGGTATTTTTTCTTTTGCTAATAGACATCACTTTTGGTGTAATTTGGCATTTTATTTCACATTTTCCTGTAAACATGAATACACTGAGATTGGAAATAGCTGATTGTGGAAAAAATACCCATCAAAATTCTGGATTTGGTTTATTAAAGCTTATGTCTCCATTGTTTGTTTGATTGTTGTGTGTGTTGAAGTCAAAGCTGTAGAAATCAGCCCTGTTTACATTCCCTCTGTTTCAAAACAGCGGAATCTCCCAGAGCTCGTCCTTCCACAAAATAATGGAAACCAGACTCTGTCTATTGAGTCCTTTCTGCCTGTCAGCTAGAGCTGGGCATTATACTAAGTCTTTAAGGTATATCAATATGATTAAATTTGAGAATAAGATAATATTTATTTATCAATATAGTTTACGGAATGTCTGTGTTTATGCCAGGCCTAAGGATCAGAAAAAACACCAACATTAGTTTACTTATTGTCCCCAAGATAATCTAATTGAAATGTTTAGTCAGAGACATAAACTCCCAGAACAGAGTTATTTATCAACTTAATCACAAAAATTGGAAGAAAAGTCCATTTGTCTAAACTTCACAGACACACAAGCACTAACATTTTGTGATCATGAAACAGTGGAGGTGACATTATTTAAACAAGCATTATCAAAAGTTGAACAAATATTGAACATTTTGAAACCCTATCATAAATGGTGTTCCACAAGGTTTAACTCCTGCCACAAGTAGCGGTGCACTATAGTTAAGCCAAGATATCACAGCTCACTTTGAGAGAAGAGGCTGCTGCAGTATGAGGAAAATCTGCTGTGGGAGTAGGGATGAAGATAGTCCAGCCTTGTTTGAGCTCTTGTAGGTGCTGTGACAGCATCATTTTATTAAACCACTGGATCACAAACATTCATCACTTCTTGCACAGAGGTTCATAAACTTCAACCACATCAGCAATGTGTAGCCATCACAAAACATTAAATTTACCTGTCCACTGATATGTATGAAAAGGTTGATATCTTCTGGCTTCTGAGGCAGGAAAAATGCTCTTTATCTGCTCAAACCAGCCGTGAAAAAAACCCCAAACTTTTTTAAAAGTTGAGCTGGTTGTAATTTTTGATCTTTTTTTAGATTCTTGTCAAACTCGGCTAAATGACTGTTAGAAAAAGTTTAATGAGCCTTAATGAGCAGATGGTAAAGGTTAGGCCATCGATATGTTAGATGACATCTCAAAAAAATTACAAAAATACAAAAAAAGAGAAGAAATAATAATATATTATTGAATTATTATTTTTTTGTACCAAAAAAACTTGAATAACTACAGCTGTTTTGGAGGTAAATTTGCCTATTTTTCAGCAGTAGGAAACAGATACAACAGATGTTAGCTAGGGGTAAAAAGAACATGGAAATGTTTTTTAAGTATTTATTTTGTATTAAATTAAATAAAAAAATTAAAACTAAATAAAGAAAATGTGTGGGAACAAGAAATACATTTTTTCTACTCAACAGCACCTTGTTTTTGTTTTTTGTTTTTCTTATAAAATTTCCCTAAATCACCAAAATGGAACAGAAAAAAAACCCACATTAATGACCAAGGCTGTCAAAACTGAACCAAACCAAAAACGGCATGAAATTAGGTACTCACTGAACTCTGGGCTTAATGTATTGTTGTGTCACGACACCATCCAGTTTAAAAAAATAACTATATTTAATTTTCAGTCTGTATCGCCTAACCCCACTGCAAACAACACATCTCCTGTTTCTTTGCATGCAGTTACATTGATTGAATGCAGTAAATAATTACACCAAGAGAGTTCTGATTAACTGTAGCCTTGTTTACTTTATTCCAGTAACATAGAAAATTCAAATTAATGCCACATTATTTTCTCTTAAGTAAAAAATACTGCAGAAGATAGAATTGATTGCAGTATGCTCGGGGGTGTCGTGTTGTATTTCAGCTGTGACAACTTCCAAAACTGCTAATCTCAGAGGGAGGGGAGCTGCATTGTCCTTGTACAACCTGTTCCAAAAAAACTATTAAACTATTTTAGCACATGAGAGACCGATTAAACACAGTCTTGTTATTAATCCAAGCAGCACCATCCATCCTACAGAACTTACCAGGCTAAGCAAATATATATCATTTAACAGGGATGTGCTTCTTAAATCTTGTCTTAACTTTCAGTTGATTTGTCCTCAGTAGGGCCTGTAATTTCAGTCTGGCTTTGAGCTGGCAGACAAATAAGAGGGTTTTTGGTTATCTAAGTAATGAGGCATAATCTGTGCATTTTTGTGGTTGGTTAGCTTTAAAAGAAAAAAGGGCAAATAAAACTAAAAGAAGGCCGGTTCTTTCCAACTTTTGCAAATCAAAACAACCTGCATGCATAAACAGAGTGAACAAGAAGATGTGTATTTGTGGCTATCATGTCTGTTGGGTTTTGGCATTAAAAGGCTGCTCATCAGCAGCTGTAACTCAACTCCCTGAAGTTTGTGCATCCTTGAAGCAGCAATGTATTTATCATAATAGTTAGCTCATAAATCTTTCCAGCCCCAACAGAAAGAAAAACCTCTGAGTATTTTCCTTTATATGCTAAATATAGTTGGTGGTCACTGATAGGTTAAAATGATGACATTAAAGTGGTCAAAATTAATGTTGAAGAGTCTTTTATAATATATTTTATTGCATGCATTTTTCTCCCAGTCAGCAAATGTAATCCTAGATGTGTTGCTTAATTATGTAACTCAATGTTTTTCTTGCCATGCACTGACAGGAGAAATTGTTTTTCTTAACTGCAGTTTGCTGAGTTCTCTCAGTGTTCTTATCTTTGCTGAGAGCAGTGTTAGCAAGTAGTTACCATGACACAGCAGGAAAACAAAAACATATCATAGCTGCGATGGCCAATGTCACACCACCATGTCCTAAAACTTCTATTCTTTCACCCTCAACACAGCAAATAAAGGAATCAAATGTCCCTGCTTAACAGTCCATATAGTGGTTTGAATGCATAAGGGACACCTATGCTGTAGGGCTGCAGTTTGAATAACCCTGAGGCTAACAGTGCCAACCCTTCCACGTTAACCCTCCAGCAGCAAGCAGACACAGGAGCCCTGCTGGAATCATGTAGAACTTTGGTGTTTATCACTGCCCAAAAAAACTAAATAAACTAAACTTAGGATCACAAAAAAATGGAATTTCATCCTGCTGTTTCTTACAGCTAAAGATCCATTTTTCACTGCATTGTTTATAACAACAGCGTAATCCAAACACGCATATCTCCTCTCTCTGTCATCACTCAGCTACAGTTTAACAAATCTACTAGTGATGCGCATCAGAAGCTGTTTACATGGTTATAGACCGATACAGATCCTTTTGACAGTCATCAGCCATTGACAAATGAATGTGGGATGAACAGATGTTAGTCACATATGTTTATCTTTTGTGTCATACCAATCTGATGCTGACATCTGGCACACCAAACTGCTGATTCAGGGAAGATTTATTTATTTGGGCAAAAGAAACAGCCTGTTGGACTAACCCTGACCTTTTTTTGGCCAAACATGAGAGACAGTATTGGCATTGTGGGAGAATTTTGCTGAAGTAGTAATTAGAAAAGGATCAGTCTTGGTATTGGCTAAGTTGCTTTTTTGAATATTGGAATCAAATTTTCACCCTTGGAGCATCACAAAATAATGTCTTTTTTAAATTTTAAAACTCCAAAGTCGCTAGGTTTACAAAATTCTGTGAAGTTTCCAAGTTGGAATCTTTCCTAGGAAATTTATGGAAGTAAATGGGAATAAACCTGGAATTTACAAAACGGAAGGTAGGCTCTCAACAGGGATATTAAATATAGTAGGGGAAAATATATATTGGTATAATCTGGACTAAAACAGCCAGATATGCTATTCCTCATTCACATGCACATGGCATACTTCTAACTGCAGGACTATTATTTGCACATTTTTGCTACATGCACCTTACATCTCTCTATCATATGCACAGATGATTGATGAATATTAAAGCCACACATTTGAGGCCATGGGCTTTATGAAGAGAAGCTGACATTGAATGTTCAGTAGAATAATTAAAACTTGATAAAGTTCTACATATAAATAAATTCTGTTGAAATGTAATATTTTTTAAATTATATTAATTCGCGTGGAAGTCTACCTATGTCAAAACAAAATGTTTATAATTAGGTTGGATATGATACAGTTAATTTAAATTATCCTAAATTCCCTTTTAATTCCCATAACTCCTGTGAAAAGTTTCCAATTTGGAATATCCAAATTTCCCCCAGCTTAACTTCTCATGAAAAGTTTCTGGAAAGTTTCCATAGATCTACCAGGAATTTTCCACCTATTTGCAATCCTAATAGTCATACTGTCTTTACCATTGTAGTCTGTTCCTTTTAAACATGTCCCCTAGAGCACTTCTGTTTTCTGTCCGGTCAAAACTTTTTTTCTCTTCATTTCTACAACTTAACAATGATGCAACTCTTACTGTACTGATAAACAAACTTTGGGCACCAGACTTAAACAAGCTCATCCATCTTACATGAACACTTGCATCTTACATGAACACATGCCCAAAGCAAGAAAAAAATGTTACTTGAATTAGAATTTAAATGTGTTTTTGAGTTTTAGAGAGCATTGTCAAATTTATGAGCTAATATGAATAACAGCCTTTTCAGTTGGCCAACAATTGGGTTCATTGGCTGCTGACTAGTTGACTGCAGAAATAATGTGGCTGGATCTCTAATTTTCACTTTGTGTTTAATGCAAACCAACCCCTAATAATTAGATCTGGGATTTTGTTGTGTTATCGCATGTAGTAGCTTATGCAGCATCATGTAACCTGTCTCAACCACAAATAGGAGCTCCTGACTCACGCTCTAAGCTTGCTCATCCTAACTTTACACCCCCACATCTAGTGTATTTTCAGACTTGTCTTCAATATCATTCCTGACTTAACTTTTCTTGCAGCCTTGAAAAAAATGTAAAACTCTTTTCCTTTCATAGATGCAGTCAACCCTCCAAAACTCTGTAACCAGACTTTCATGTGTTAAACCGATGCAACTCCCTTTTTCAACATTATAGATGTTTCAGTCACTCTCAGCCAGTGCAGCTGTGATAGGATCTTTCATGCTTGTCACCAGATTTTGGCACTGTCACAATAACATATCACACTCATAGACTCACATTCACACAGCTACTACTGGTCCACATTTTTCCAATCCTCAAATGATAGACACAGGATTTAGCACTGATTTCAGATGGCCTTGAATCAGGTGGTGTTTAGGATAAATTATAAGAACTTTAGTGAATTTAAAATTGATTTTAAGGCCAACAAAAGTCCTTTTTTGCTGTCTTAATGTGTTTATGCCTTAATGCCAATCTGAGGGATCGAAATATCCTCTCGGACTTAAGAATGAATTGATTTTGGAGGACGAGGATCAAGGTGATTGTGTTTGTTTACCCCTCTCTTTTCAACTGGACAGGAACAAACATGATATTTCCATCAGACTTTAACAGATTTTCATCAAACTTTGCAACAGTGTCTACTCTGTTTCATGAATGAATTGGCCAGATTTTGGAGATCAGGGGTCAAAGACATTCAGTTTCATGAACATCCCTTGCTTGTAAAGCAATCTCTATGGAAGGCTTACAGAGAGAGTTTTTACAAACTTTGCACAAATCTTCTTAAATTAAGATGATTGAAATTTATATTTATTCAATCATATCTTAATTAAATTAAGATATAAATTGATTAAATTTGTGAGGTACAAGGTCAGAAGTCATTGTGCCTCATGTTCATCACTTTCTTGGGAACTCTGAATGCATTGAGAGATTTTCTTCTGCTCTTTAAACAACTTTAACTCAATGATGAACTGCTTGGATTCTGGAGGTCAGGATTAAAGATCACGTTTCTAGAGTATTATTATTGTCACTTTTTTGTAACTACAGAACATCAAGAATGATTTGGGGAATTCTCATCAAACAATGCATAAATGGTCACTAGGGTTGGGTACCATTAAGTTTTCATCAATTCTGGTGTCAGTTCTGCTTATTGGTCCCAGTTCCTAATGGTTCCGAATTCTATTTTCTCATCTTTTGGAGAATAATATATGTTCAATTGTTTGAGAATTAAAAAAAATCCAAAAGCTGGAGCTGTTACAGGGATCTTTATTTTCCCCAATATATGTCAGTATACATTACCCTTATTATGAGGAAATATTGACACAAATAAGTATTTACCAAAACTGTTTGATAAAATGATGACCAAAAAAATTCAATGTCTGCACCAAAAGTCTTAAAAGCAAGAGCTGTCATTATCTTTTTACCTAAGCTGTGGTCTGCCATGATCCTTCTCTTAAAACTTAAACTGCGTGTTGCATCACACATGCCATAATGCTACGGTGACACAGCAGGTCCTTAAAGATGAATAAAACTTGTATGGATGATAGTATTCTCACTGAGTTTTAAATAGGAAAAGATTTATGCACCTTGTAGGAACTGAAAGGTGGAACTGAAACTCATGTAATTTATCAATTCCTCGAATATTGAAAATTTTGAACCGGTAGCAAAGTGGAACTGCTTTTCGGTTCCCAAACCCAATGTCCACTCTGTCACAAGGATGATTTGATATGATTTTGGGGGTTAAAGTTAAATGTTAGTGAGCCTGGCTATCAAACCTTAGTTGCGGATGCAAATCTCAAAAATGCGTTGAGGGATTTTCTTCAGAAAGTCTTTCACTGGTGCACTGATTAGATTTTGCAGGTCACAGGTCAAAGGAGCTCATGTTCACCCCTTGCTTGTTGATTTTGTGGGTCAGAGGGGAGGTATTTGAGACTTGTGCTTATGCTAAGATTTTGTAAACACTCCACCGCTCCTCTTGACCATCACTGTACTTTCACTGCCTTGTAAATTTATACAATATGGAAGACTAAAATTCCAGACAGTACTTTTTGTTAAGTAATTGTTAACCTTTTTTAACCTGTCACAGTCTTGAGCTACAGAGTCGGTGGTGTGTAGGAGGATATTACCTCCTGCTGTATCTTTATTTGTCTCCGAACTCATAGAGGACCCTGCTGCACTCCTCCAGTCTTTGCTCTTGGATCTCGGTTTACACACCACACATGTGCCAGCAGGATGTTTTGCTCTCGGCACATGGCTCATGTTTTCACTCAGTTTTCCACGTTGAATGCCAAAAAATGCTGCCGCACTGTTTGTGTTGCTGCAAGGTAAAGAAAAAAAGTAAACTGGGTACAATTCTCATGCGATTACTTTTCTCCTGAGGCACATCAGAAAGCCTCATCTGACCCTATTATTTTAGTCTGACATCAGATTTTGGTGTAAACCGCAATAGTTGAAAAACTCCATCTGCTGGCATTGAACCACAGCAAACAGATTTATAGGTTTGTGCGTTTGTTTTGATTCATTGGTTAATTTACTGACGTGCATGGCTGCTGCATCTACAAACTAGAAGATTGTGTTAAATTGAAAAGTTTAAACTTTTACAATTGAACATTATGAGTGTTTGTGTCTGGATGAAGAAGAGTTTGCATGCTTTGCAGTTGAGGGTTTCTACTGAAGTGTGATGGCGTTGTTCGATGGCAGCTGAAAGTATTTTTTTGTTGTTATTTAATGTTCTTTTCTTTCTTAAACCACCTACATAAAGACTTTCTCTGGTAGTAATGATAGACCTTTTTTTTGTTTGTTTGTTTTTTGCTGATGAAACATTTGTTTTAATTATCCAGGGCTGTCATTCACAGCTGGTGGGTTGGGGCCCAAAAGTGAGTCCCTGAGTCTTTCTTGAATTGGTTTTCAGATCTGTGCTTTAGATTAAAGGACAAGAAAAATTAAGGATAGAGTTTATGTTGCACACTTAATGTGTGAGAGTAATTTAAGGTTGTAGGTGCCCAAAACTTGTTGCTATTTATCATTCAGGACAAAAGAATAAGTGTTGATTTTTATTTCAGACTGCAAGTTTAGCATATGAGTGACATTAATATGTCATCAAGATGTGTTTCATTTTTCTTTCTTTTTGGACAAATTGGACTAAAATTGGAGCGTTTGAGGGGTGAAGCATTATGAATTTGTGTTGCGATTTGTCTTCATAAAGATGGAGGTGGATCTTAAGGCAGACCAATTGAGAACCACTGGTTTGGAGTGTATTTGCTGTATATATTTTATCATAGTACCGCTTACAAAGACTCCATCAAATTCACTTTGTTTGACTGTTGAAAAGAAACAGACACTAAGGAGAAAAAGAGCTCCGCTTCGTCTCTGCATCATTATTTTTATTGATTAGAAAGAAATATAACATTTAATTTGTTTTCCAACTTTCTTGCATGGGAATCAGAGAGTTTTAAAATCCTGGATAATAACAAGCCACCACAGAACATTTCAGTCTGAGCCCATATTTCATCATACTCTAAACGGGGGATCATCACCTACATTTGTACAAATGCCAATTTTTTGCTTGACAGGTGTAGTCGGGGGTGGATTTTAAAAAACATGTAATAATAAGATATGTAGGACTAACCAACCTAAAAATACAGCCGCTTCAATGTTCACCTTCTGGCCAAGTGTCTGCTGAGGTTCCAGCCAATTACAAGCCAACTTCCCACTAATTGTCAGGAAATGTCATGGCCAAACTTAAAATTTATTAGATTTTGGTGGTGATCTGGATAACCACCTTTAGTGAACAATCCTTTTGTTCAATAATTGTCACAATAATGATATCAACATCATTCCAAGTTCTTTCAGGGTTAGTGGATCATATCATGAGGGTTGCTTCATCATGAAACTATTGCTTATAGGTATGACAGGAATATGTGAGCTACCTAAGTGGTGGTTTGCTCTCTCCGAGTGCTGTCTAGTTGTATATTTTTTCCATTGTATGTATTTCTTAGCTTCACAAAGATCAGTCTATATCACCCTTATTATGCTGCAGTTGAGCTAACTAGCTAGCTAGCTAACTCTGCTAGCGTTAGCATAGCTCTGTCGGAGCTCTACGACGTGATCAGCAGCAGACTCATCCAGGGGAAACCTTCATCATAGCTGGGAACTTTAATCAGGCCTGTTTAAAGAAGTTTGTGCAATATGTGCAGTGTCCCACAAAATATTTTGATTTTCTCACACATATTACCTCATGTTTACAATAAAAATAGTTGTTCTACCTGCACTAAAACCTATTCCTACAATAATTAGGATTCTGGGACTGAAAGGTGGATGTGACGAGACAGAGTTCATAATTCATCTATATATTTATATTTTAAATAATGTTACTTATTCTATTTTGCAGGAATTGATATCAGTTTTGACCACTATTTTATTTTGTACTTGAAAGTTCTTTGCTCTTGAAAGTTGCAGAGTAGAAAAATAAAAAAAGGCTGATGAAAAAAATGTTGTTGCTTTCCTCACACAATGACCTGTTTACAAGTTTTTAAAAGTTGTTCTACCTGTACTATAACATACCTCTTATTTTCATCAGCAAGAAGCACAAGATATTGATTAACTCCTTTTTAAGATTTTATAATTAATTTCCCAGAGGTTTAATGCTTTTCTGCATGTTTTTGTACTTGAAAATTCCTCTCTGTTGTAAAGTTATAAAAAATACTTAGGGACAAAGTACTGTAAAACAGTAAAATGTTCTGCCTGTAATTCATATATTCATTGTTGTAAGTGTTTTGAGACCAAATTTTTTTTTAATTCATTTGATATATATATTTTTAAATTAATCGGCAGATTAATCGGTAAACAGTATTTTTTTCTGCCAAATATTGGCATAGGCCTCAAAAAATCCTTATCGGTCGGGCCCTAGTTCAAAGGCTTTTACTTTTTCTTCTCCCAAGTTTTATAAAAAGGGTTATTCTTCTTGGTGACAAACTGATTTTGAATCTCTTACAATATCACCTTCCAGTAATCAACTTTGAACGATTCGCTGGAATTTTAAATCAAGCTTTTGTTCTGCTCTGCATGTATTCCTGACTGTTTAGAGGAACAAAACATTTGATTTTAGGCCACACAGTGTTTATAGCTGGCTCTATTTATCTTTTGTCTCTGGCCATTGGCTGAGTGCATCAGAGCGTCAGCATCTTTTTACTAAATCTTTAAACAAAACAAAAATGGAACAAACTTAAGTGGCATCCAGCTTGTTTTTACGTCTCTAGTTCTCAATCTGACACTCTCCATCTGTTGCTCTTCATCGCTCACAAGTGTTATTTTCTTCCCAAACAGTTTTTTAAAGGCTGATATAGTGATTTAAAATATGGACTGGGTGATCATGTCTGTGCAGAAAAGTTTATTCTTTTACTATATGGGGATAGTTATGATGTGGTCTATGTATTTTTATACAGAGGTTACTGAGCTGAATGAGGGAGCTGCCAGAAATGTATTAAATTTATGGATAAAATTCAGTAAAAATCGTCTCTTGAATGCTTTGAAGCATTTGTGTTACCTCACTTAAATCCCCTTTTCTTAAATTTATCCTCCCAACTCTGCCTACTCTAAATCTTCTGGATTAGTTTGACCAAGTAGACGCCTTAGTACATATTCCTCAGACATGAACTTTACCACTTTGCCGGTTCCACCCAGCCTCGCGTCTGTAAATTTTGGCCAGGACCTGTTTACTAAGCAATCTGCGTAACAGTAAACACTTGTTTAAACTCATGTTGTGGACATATGTGCTCAGCCAACACCTTCAACTTTAGATCAGGTTGAAAATGAAACTCATCATATCAGGGATGTTAATCTGCTCTGTTATGTTTGAGCGTCTGGGTGTTAATCGGCGAAGTCATAACAAAGACTTTCACACTCAGGATTCACATGGTTATCATCAGGTAAAAGTGTGCTCTCTGCAGGCTGTTCAGACTAAAAGAGGAGCAGAATCAGTGCCTGTTGACAGGAAATGTTTTAAGAGAGAAGCATTTTACTCATGATTGTATCCATTGTTAAAAACAACAACAACAAAAAACAACAAGATTGTACTAGAAATTATATTGTGCATTTGATGTTAAACGTGGACTCCTGAAACACTTCCTGTTTTTAGCTGATACTTGTGGATGGTCTTTGTTCACAGTGCACTAGAAGTGGACATCTATCCACATTCAACCCACAACCCACCTGCCTACCCAAGCTATCTGCTCCTTCCTCTGTAATATTACTACCACTACTTTATTTTAATTTTGCAAGAACATCATGTTTTTCATATGTGTGACAGCTCATTAAAAAGTCAGTGAGCAAACAAAAGCAATACCAGTATAATAATAATAATAATAATAATAATAATAATACCTTTATTGATATAGAACCTTTTGAAACAGACATTTACAAAGTGATTTGATTGTTAAGGGCAGAGAATAATAAAATTAATTTTAACCAGCACATCAAAAACAAAATGACCAAGAAATTCAAACGAAAAAGGGTAAGAACAAAATGCAAACACAATTAATCAACAAGCAAGAAAAGTAACGCAAACATGGGGAATGAATGTGATTAGACTCATATCTACAGAGACAGTCAGAAAATTTTATGAAAAGCAACCATATGATAAGGACTAAGATCAATAATGTATAATGACAGAAAATAATGAGCATATGGGAATGAAATAAATAAAATGAGACAAAATATAAAGGAAGGTAACATAAAAGAAGATAGAAGACAGCATCCCATCAGTGGAGATAAACAAGGCTAAGAAAAATTAAAACAAATGAATAAGGGATGGGAAAACAAGTGAGTGGGTGAGTAAAATAATGACAATTAAAAGCTGGCTAATGAAGGACAGAAAGACAAGAAATGAGTAAGGAGAGTTAAAGAAGTAGAGATTAAATGAAATAAAAAAAACCCTAGTGAATAAGTAAATAAGAAATCAATGAAATATCTTAAATGTCTCTGAAAAGTATTTTTCAAAGAACTGGTAGAATACGGTTTGTTAAAAGGAGACACTTTCATCTTCTTCAGTTTGAGTGGGTCAGCCAAAATTCTGATTCTGATCCTGTGTTAAAACACAAACCATAAGGATTGTCAATGATTAAGTTGGGATGATTATGTCCAAGATGAAAGTAAATGAGAAAAATCAGAGGTGATTGTGAATAAAGTCCACACATTATTGTTGAAATGTCCTAAATTTTTTTTTTTTTTTAAAGTAAACCCAAGTGTTGACTGACTGAAAACATCAATGATAGCAGGGAGGGCAGCTGGTCACAGTGTGGTGCACCCCACACTGAAGTGAAGTTCTGCCTGTATGCAAATATGTATGTATCTGTCTGATACCGTCTGCACTGAATCAAACTGCCTGTACCAAAATGCTTCATTATGAATACATTTACCATAATAACCCCCGTACCTGCTGAGAACCTGCTGATGAATTCGTAAGACATTTAGGCTTAGCAATTTACATTACTATTCCAGAAAAAAATTAAACTGGATTTTGCTCAACATGTTTTCATGCAGTAGTAGTTCTGTGTTTTTCCTCAGCTGAATCTTTCCCGACCATTATTCATGACTGCACAGAAAACTTTACAGTGACTCTGCTGCTCCTCCTGACCCAGATCTGCGCAGACAGCCACAGATCTGTCTGAAGACAGCTCGCTGAAGTCCATGATTCAAACTTCCCTGAACTCCCAAATGACAGAGGAACACGAGATCTCTCCTTGGAGAGCATATATGTATTTTACATCTGCAGAACCACCACAGTTTGAAGCACTTGCAGATGTGTTGGAGCACTTAAGGCCTGATTTGAGTCTGCTGGTTGGACCTCTTTTTTTAACCGAGCTTACTGTAACTGCAGGGGGAGTTTCTTGGCATTTTTCACCCACTACTAAAATAATTTTAAACCACCAGGAATCTCCTGAGTGCTGATTCTGTTTACAAGTGATTCTGGGCAGCTACATTAGAGGGTTTTTAAGAAACGAAGTCCCTGAGGTCAAGGATGCTGACAGGCAAGTTATTAAAGTGTGAAAGCCTTTTTTTAAAAAGTGTGAACCAGCCGACTCAAGTGAGGAATGAAATATCCCATCACTGTGCCACTGTATCTGCCCAAATATTTCCACTGTATCCATCAATTTGTTACATGGAAGCTGTATCCAATCTGTGGGATTACAGAAAATAACTTGGAACATTTTATTCCCTTCCTGTCAATCGTGGTGTCAGTCTGCTTTGCCAAACACAATACTCAAAGAAATGGAGATCCACCAAAAAGTCAGCCTTACAATTCAAGGAGAGGAATAATCTTAAGTGTGTATACAAAAGTCAGTGTTTCTGCTATGCGGTTTTATGAATTTATTTTTCTTCTTCTCTGTCTCCTTCTAGCTGCCTCTGAGGGGAGAGTCAACGGCGGGGAGGATTTCTTCCAGAAGGTGAGTGTGTAGTCTCTGATCCGAGTGTGTTGGCTGTGTGTTGGTGTAGTGTTTGAGCCTACCGAGTTGACGTTTTTCTCGCCCTCTGTGAGGGAGCAGATGTCAGGTGCTCCTCAAGTGTCTCGTAATAACGGATCACAATAAACAAGAACATCAGGATGGTGGTGACGTTGAGGCGCCGCAGGTCTTTGAACCTTTAACACAGCTGACACAACACTGACGGCCTCTCTCACTTACATAATGTACCATAATAGGGAGGGAGGGGGGTTTGAACACATGGCTGATCAGGTTAGAGCTGCCTCATTGATGCTTTTAAGAGACAATACATGCAATAAAACAAGGCTGTGCTCCAGTGGTTTAAATAGTCTGTCTTTTTAAAACACTGACGCTCTCATTGTCCCTCCTGCTCATTGCTCAGTCAGGTGTGAGATCCTGCAGGGATGCATTGGGAGAAAGCCTATGGTTCCTCAGTAAAGAAGGGTGAGGACTCTTGGTGTGTTGTCTTCCTGGGACACCCACTTCGCGGTCTGTCTTTGACTTCACCAGTCTCACAGAACTTGGTCCAAAGTTTGGAAATGGTACCAGGGCTGACACCAAATCATGCTGCCACTCATGATACAGGAGCATCAGCTCCAGTTGCAGGGGATTTTGGACAAAAAACAATTAGGTGCCACCCACATGTTTAGCTGGGTTGACTAATCAGGCTTTCCAATGATATAAATACAAGCCCAGTTAGTATTTCTAAAGGGGACTAATAGACCAAAACATTTCCAAACTTTTTTTTTTTAGTAAAGAAGACCCTGCAGGGCTAAATCTATACCTATTAGAACTTTAGTGTCAACATGTCCAGTTTGAAGGAAATGTTGATCTATATATTTCTATAGATCATGTACATTTGACCACCCAAACCATTTTTTGGCAGAGAGAGTTAAGTTGAGTGGATAAAAACAGTTGTCAACTGCAGTGTTAACATTGCCAAACAATGTTCTTTTGTATTGAAGTAGGCGCATTGGTTCTCTTCAGTTTCCTGTCTCCCTTTGGCTGTCCTTTGTAAAGAAGACAAGTGCGCCAAAAAGTCATTTGAGCTTAATTTTTTTCAAGGTCTTGTTTGAAAGAGTCAAAATAGGAAATGTAAATGTCCAGCTGCTTGGCTATTTACTTGTTAAAACCTGGCCCCTCTAAATGCAAATTATTTGGCCGGCTGTGAGGTCTCCATGTCTTGCACATGAAATCATGTTCAAACGCTTAGTTATGATTCTTCTCACACTCTTTTTATCATTACTTACCCTTACATGGGCAAAGTTTTCTTCTTCTCCAGTGCAGATCATTGTAGTGTAAAAGTTCAGCTTCTAAATGAAACATTTGCAATGTCTGAAAACATACTTACATTCTTACAGCCTTTGCTTAAACCTAACAATTAGACTCCCTCATGAACACTTTGCTTTATAAGGTGTTAACATTATAGGGGGGGCTTAAAAGATCTTAGTTTTATAGTTAAAAGATCGAATTTGTTAATATCAGTCATATTTTCTCTCATGTAACTGAATGTTATATTCATTTTAATGCCGGAGTCTAACTCTTGTATTGTTTTTCAGATTCTTGACAGGTTGGTTTTAAGAAATTTTAGGTTTATTCTAGTATTCTACAGAATGTACTTAAAAGCCATAAGCTTGTACTTGAAGCAGTAAAACTTTTTTTTTTTTAATGTCAGGCCGAAGACTGCCTTAGACAGTTGACACCTTTCCTCTCTAGATGTAAGCAATATTAAGAGAGTAACTATTTATAAATATCTTGTTGTTTGGCTTTTGGCATGTATAGTCAAATACCGTACAGATAAACTCATCAGTGAACTTCATCAGAAATGTTGTTTGTACCTATACTTGAAATGTGATCTAGTCTGTGTCTGTGAAGTGTTAGATTATGGTGACCTTCTCTACAGACTCGTCTGCTTCACCCCTCATATCCCTGGACTCTGGTCCCCATTTTGTTCCTAGATTCATAGCAGAAGAGCCTTATGATACTTACCATTGAAATCTGTTCACCAAAGTTGGTAGGTCTTCTCTGGCACTAAGGTGTGTTACACACTTATTTCTTTTTTGTCTATAACTCCATTATTGGACGTTTACCTCCTTACATGACATCTCTGCTAACCAAACTCCCTCAGCTGTCGGTTAAATGCTTTAACCTGGTGAGCATACTCTGAAACAGATAGGATGGATTCTCAAATAAAGGTTGTTGATGATGAAGACAGTGATGAGGGAGGGAGGGTTATAGAAATCCAGCACCATGTATTACTGATACCAGCACACTGGATACCCAGCATACTGCATCACAACACAGATTTGGCTGTTTCATTTAGGCTGTTTCCCTAAAAGTCAGCATCAAAGATTCTAAGCCCTCCCTCCCTTCTCTGCTCATTGAGCTCTCCATTACTGCCCTCCAACTAAAAAAAATATACATTACAAGTAGCAGAAGCGATTGTAAAAGGGCTGTAAAAAGAGTAAACATTAATAATTCTATTTTTTATCTTAAGAGCAATGATTTAGGAACTGTTTAGGCACTTACATGTTTTAAAGCATCATTTTAGATCAGGGATAACAAAACCCAAATGATTCTCAGACCTGCTCAGTGCAGTGTTAATTTTGATAGCACTTTTTAATTTAGTTTTGCTTATAGTCTTTTGCCTAAAGTATCTTTTAGGTTTAGTCATAATTTAGTCATCTAAATTGTTTAAATTTTAGTCTAGTTTTAGTTAATAAAATTTCACAACATTTTAGTCGACAAATCTACTGTAAACCTAGCTGACTAAAATATGAAGTGTAAAGGGTAAGGCATTTTTTATGTTTCCTTGAATTTCTGAAGTCATGTTTTACACTTGGATAAAATGAAACATCTAGTAACCCTTTATTGAATGCTTGTAAAGTTTGAATGTATAAATTAACAGAAAAAAATGTAACTTTTGTGTGAAATGCAATCACCCTTATTTAGGCTACCTGGCAGAGCATCTCAGTTACGATACCAGAAATGACAACAAACAGTAAACCTGCTCTAAATGAATATATCAATTCGTAGCGAGTAGAGAGTAGCTCTGGTTGGATCGCTTCCCAACTTATCCTGCCACCACGAAGCTAAGGCAGTTATGATTGGATGCTCCTCTTAACTCATCCAACCTTTCCACACAACTGAAGTAGCTGTGATTGAATATGTTCCTATCTTTCTACACCATGAAAATTAGGTCTGATTGGATTTAGTCTCTGTCAGACATTTAGTCTAATTTTTATTTATTGATGAAAATGTCAGTTAATTCAGTTTTAGTTTTTGTCCATGTTTACCTGTTTTTATTAGTTACTGTCTAGTTTTTGTCGGGGAAAATAGATTGTTGATGAAACTATGACGAAAATAATTAGTCAACAAAATTAACACTGGCTCAGAGGGAAATTTCTTACTATGGGGAACGCTAAGCTCAATATAAATTTCGATAATGCCTAGCTCTAGTCTTGTAATCATCCTTGAAGCATGATTATGAGTGAACATGATCGTTAACATTTGTTGACAGTGAGGGAAAATAAATGACCCCTATCTGCTATGTTTGTTTTATTTGAACCCAAAGTATTGGACAGAAACAACAGTAGATGGCTTACATAGTACTGAAAATGAAAGCAAATCACATTTTCAACAATCAGAGTTAACACGAATTGGCCGCAGTTTTCGTAATGGTATATCATTATTTATTCGTTCCTCTTTAAAAACCTCTGGGGGATTCATTCTTGTTTAAAGCCCAGTTTCCTGAGTATGTTAAACTCTCTCTACAGTATGTTAATGGGCTGTAATGAAATAAATGATGGACGGCGGTTTGTTTGAGCATTCCTCTTTTGTCTAGTTTCCGATTTTGGTTTTGGAGGTTAGGGAGCTGAGCTACATGTCAGAGAAGGAGGCAATTTAACTGTCCCTGTAGCAGCTTTCAAAAACCAAGTAATGCAAACCAGGCGCCGTAAGATTCCCGTCCTTGGAATTTTAACAAGGACTGTGTAGATCCTCTGTAGTTCCTTTTACACCTCCATTTGGTTTGGATATAGCAGTAATGTTTAAGATATCCAGTGAAGGGGTGTAGGTCTCGCTCCACAAAGCTCTTCTGACAAGGTGCTGCTGTTGGTATATTGACTTTGCCAGGCATTTTTAGGTCCCTGGCTTAAATGTTGTCACAGCTCATTCAAAGAAACTGTGGTCATTGGAGGTTAAATCATCAATTAGAAATTAACGTGCAGCTGTTTGAGTTGGCAGACCAGTGAAGAGTGGCGAGGGAGCAGAGCTGGACCTGTGTTTTTATTGCAGAACTTCCATTTGGATTACTCTCGTACGATTTCCCTCTGATAGCGTGATCACCACTCACGCCTTATTAAAGTCAGGAAAATAAACATGCGGTGCGCCCCAGGAATGGTATTGTTGAAAGAAAATGGATGAGGTGTGTGAAATATCTTGAAGTTGATGAAAATGGAAACTTTTACTTGGTCTGCTTCCTGCTCGTCGAACACACCCATGTGCCCCACACACAAACTGAGGCTAGTAAGGCACACGCACAACCACTCTCTCCCTGTTGTAAGGAAGTATTAACTCATTTTTGACGTACATTTTTGACACTCACTCTTGCTCAGCAGGGAGATTTCGGGTTCAGCACAAAAATCAGTCCACCCACGCTTTCTTCCCAAAGGCACAGTTAGTGTGTTTGATCAAACCCTCTTACTCACCGTCTGCTGGACTTCCTTTAAGCACAGAGCTTTATTCTGTCATAGAGAGCCAACAGGCCAACCTCCTCATGTTGTCAGAAGGTTTTACAGGAGCAGTGGCTCAAATCTGTAAAATCAGGCACTTTTTGTATTAAATTCATGCCAAGTGAATGTTTTTGTGACAGGAACATCAGAATATATGCATTTACAACAAACGCAAGACTGAGCCATGTTCAACTGTTGGTACATGACACTGAATTTATTATTTTGCAAACTGATTACAAGGACATCATTCATTTTCATACCTTTGAACTAAGAAAAGCTGGCTTTGACTCTTTTTTTTTTTTACTTTGTCTATACCTGTGTGTATAGTGTGCTTATATACAGTGCTTAACAAATGTTTAAGACCCCTGTCATAAAGACAAGAAAACATAAATATGTCAGAAATCTTTCAAAAATTTGTCTAAAACTGAAAATGTTATTGTCTGTGTAGGTTCTCAGTGATCCAGGTCATGGTTAACCATCGCTGATCAAGGTGGCAACTGGACTGCTTCAGGATCTGAGCAGAGTCCCAAATTTGAGCCGGCTCACTGGGCTTCTCTGAGAAGTCGGAAATTAATCCACTATAACCTTCAACCGTTAAAACTATTCTTCTGTTCAGGAATGCAAATAAATAGCTATCCTATAACATCTAAATCAATAAATAATAATGGGTTCTACTATTTTTTCTGTTTTAAATAAAAATAATAATTAAATTTTAGAATTAAAATATAATTTCAGTTGAAGAGCTTCTACATATTGGTACATTAAAACCCTATTCTGTATGCACAGTTGTCTTTTGTCAAGTTACTTGGGCTAATTGTAGAATGTTTGTTTAAGATAAGCCATAAATGCAAGAAAATTAGCTGTCTCAGTTTGAGTTAAGCAACAAAAAAGTGGCAGCATGATATGCTTCAGGTCATGTGACTAAATTTCTGCAATTTGACCTTTGTTCTAGCAAAAGTTGCTAGTGCGGTGGTAAAAATATATAACGGTCAGTTTCTGATGTACCTTATTGTGAAAAAGTGGAAAAGTATAGACATCCTCAAAGGCAAACACTGCAGCACAGGCAATCATACAGTCATACACGTTTTTATCCATGAAAGCGTATTGATAATTTCAATAGCTCACACTATTTTATTGGATATTTTCACATTTTTAATTTTATCCTTTTGCTTTGATATTTTAAAAATACCAGAGCCAATAATGTCCCTATGAACTGAAGTGAAAATTTTGTGACTCAATTGTCTTTTTTAATCAAATATATCTGTTATCCTATAGGATCATGACTACTGCTTATTGAAGTGATAATATCACAGAAAATATCTGCATTGATAAATAGGCACTTTCCTTATAGAGGGAAAACAGCAAGTGCTCAAGCCTCTTTGTGTTCATGTGCCTGATACTCAGTGAGGGAGTGAAGAGGGTGGCTCAGTGAGACCACAGGAGGGTGCCACAGCTGGGAAATAAGCTGTGTGCTGGTCCCTGCTGCTGACATGAGATAATCTCTTCAGCTACAGGTCCCTCCTTTCCCTTTAGGCTGTGTTGTTGTCACTTCTGTTTTTGTTTATCCTCCTGCTTTCCCAGTGTCATTTCATCTCTGCACCCTGCTCAACCTCCAATGACTCATTTCTGTGTCAGAATCACTCTCTGTCATCTGTGCACACTATAAAGGGAATTTTCCACTCTCCAGTGCTATCAACTTTGAGTTAGAATCATTATACCATGTGTAGTGAAGTCATTATATCCCACAATGCATTGTGAAAAGTAGGGTACAACTTCTGGTCAGTAAAAAAGAAATTTAAACCATCATGCCATGCCAAAAGAAACTAGCAGACAAACAAGAGGAGGTTGGCTTTTTCTTTTCTTTTAATAATATAAACTCTTAAGGTAAAGTAATTAAAACTGCGGTTTAAAGATATTTTAACTTATATTTAGTAGAAGAGGTGTAGGTAAAGAGTAAGTTCATTTTTACATAAAAGCATCATTTTAATAATAATGATGACAGACTCAAGGCCCTAGTCCATATGCTCAAAGTAAATGAGTTGTGGTGCAGAATGAGGTTTAATGTATGATTTAAAGACACAGGGATGCAATAGTACAATCAACTAATTATAAAAGTATTATCTAAATATTAATTTCCAAATGGTTTTATCAAGATTTTTGTTTACTATTTTAGAATTTTGATCAAAGTGGAGGTAAAGGGAGGAGTGACATATTTTATCTTTTTTTAAAGTAAACAATTCATGTGTTGCTTATAGCTTGACACCTTAACGTCATCCATCTTTTCAGAGCATGTTGCCGAGTCAAATCTTCAAGACTGCCAGTGTGCGCCACAGGTCTCCTAAAATTTGATTGGGAAATGAAAAACAGAGAGCCATATTTATCTTAATTTAACAGGTATGTATGTCCACGGTGGTTGCATATGTAGATTTATAGAATAGTTATAAACTGTCCAAAAGAATTCCTGGTTGTGCGTCTCAGAGTTAAGCTCAGTTACTGATCTCTGTAAAGACATTCCCCTTGTTTGTGTAGAATGTTTTTATTTTGCATGTTTCCCAGGTCAGTTAACAAATGAGGTCACTTGTGGAAAAATTTCTTGTTTTCCTAAATTTTCTTTTGAAGCTTATTATAGTGGTGAAGTTTATGGAGAAATGGAGCTGTGACAGCAGGGAGATAATAATAATGATGATGATACATTTTATTTACTGAGCACTTTTCAGAAACTCAAAGTCACATGAGATGTAGCCACAATGTAGCACTCCCCTGGTAGGAAAGCCATAGCCTCTTGAGTTGGAGCTGGCCCATGCATCTGCCACAAGCATCCAGTGTGAAATTGCCCTGTAGCATCTGTATCATGTATTATGTAAGTGTCTGTGACAGAAACAATGATTGTGCACCATAAATATGCACAAAGGGGGCACGTACAGTAGACTCTTTTCTTTTCTTTTCTTTTACCACTAAGGCTAATATCAGACTGTCACTGATTAGTAGTCATAAAATCAAGACTAGATTTATTTTCCATTGATAACTTAGAAGTTCCAGGATAATATACTTAATGTCATATCAGTAACATTTCACAATCTGCATTATAACTATTGGGTAGGAGTGCAACGCGACTGTGGTGAGAAAATAATAAGCCAGCATCAGATAGTGTCCTAAGAGTACATCCTAATGGATTTACAAATCAATTTAGATTGTCTGTACTTGTATCTTCGGCAGCATGGTGGCACATCAGATTGGTGTGTGTGTGCCTCACAGCAAGAACATTGCTGGTCGGACTTCCAGTGTTGACCAGGGTCTTTCCCTGTGCCTGTATGGGTTTTCTTCGGACACCTGGTTTCCTCCAACAGGCCCTGCGATTGGCTGTAGACCTGTTCAGAGTGTACCCTGTCTTTCGCCCTGTGATAGCTGGGATAGGGTCCAGCCCTCCGTGACCTTGAAAAGGATAAGCACAATATATAATGGATGTACGTATTTGTGTCCATTTTAATTGTATTTTTGGGTATTGCTATACCTAAAATATACAGTATTTTATTTTCTTTTTTTTTTGTGTGTTTTTTTTTTTTCTTTTGTTATATTTTTTTATCTCAAACTCTTGTTGTTATTTATTATTCATTTCTTGGTCACGAGATAGCAGGTAGTGTCCAACTGTGTTTTCTTTATTTTAATTATAGGCTCACCATCATCCACATGCACAACCAAGTTCTGATCATTGAGTGGGTATGGGATTTCTGATGCAGCAAAAGTAATTGTTGAAAGACAAAATTATTTTTTCTGACACCGTTGTCCCTGATGAAGTTAACAGACGTTGTGTGTCAGTGAACAGTTCATCCTACTGCAGTGCACGGAAAGTGTTGGACTGGGACCTGTCGCCGTGTCAGATCATGGCTCCAACCACAAAGCTGTTTGGAAAGTGGAGTTAGAGTGGAGCCATGGGACGGCCCAGTGCAGAGGAGCCGGGCTGGTTGAGCCGATAAGTGAGAGCCAAAAAAGAGCAAAGGGTGGAATAGAGTTAAGATTATTCTTTGAACCTCTTTAACCATAGCTGATCCTCTTCCACTGTGTCTTCCAAAGATCTGTGGCTGTGTAAATAATACCAGGCTTGAAATACAAGTGTTAGTACACTCAGATCTCAGGCCAGGCGTAATTTATTTCATTTGGTTTTTAGTGCTAAAGAATCTTGTGTCAACGGGAAAAGTTAAGGCTGTCAGGGTGAAATATTTGTTTGGTATGAAAAAGGACATTTTGAATTAATTTGGTTTTCCAGATTGTTGCTAAATGAGACACTTAAACAAATATTTGTGTACTTCTGAAGTTACAAAAATGAGTTAATCTTTCTCTATCTTGTAGTAGTTTTTATTTCTTGACATTTTAATATGCACTGGAGTAGAAGAGAGACACTTATCCACGACAAGATTTTTTTTAATAAACATTACTCTCAATGAACATTACTTTTTAAATATTACATTTTAATGAACATTATTCTTAATGAAGAGTTAAATTTTGGCATACAAAGGATGGTTACCACCTGATTCAAGATCCTCTTCAATGCCACCAACCTCGGAAGGTTTAACCGGCCTTTCAAAACCCCAGGTCTTAAAGAGTTGGGGTGTTATGCTTAATATAAATTAAATCAGAATACAGTGAATACAAGAATTCATATTTTTCACTTAAAAGACAAAACAAATATTTGGGGATTGTACCACAGATTTTTTTTTTTTTGAGAGGCTGACAGCGCACCAAAAGCAGCAGACGAGTGGAAGAGTGGGAGGGTAATTTATTGATATTCTGAAGGTGAGCATGTAGTTAAACAACAGGTAATCAGATCTGTTACAACAGGCAATTATTCCAATCAGCTGATTATGTCTTTTTAACATGTTTAGGCCAATAATGATAAACAACCAATCAAGGCATCTGTACATTTTACACAATGTCCCAGCCATTTTGGGTTTTGGGTTTGTCATCTACCGGTCATCTACTGTTTAACACACACAATTCTTGTTGTAGAATACACAGCATCTTTTGTGTCCCTAAAGGAGAACCGTGATGAGTTTTCCAGAAGCTATTCTTGTAATGTGTAACGCTCTGTTTTTTTATAACCCTGTGTATATGTGTGTATGTTAGCATTATCCCTGAGGTTTAACAGGGCTTTAGCTGCCAGTTAGCACTTGGATTGTTAACTTGAACTCAATAATGACTGTCAGCTCTCATGGGAGTCCATGCTGACAGCTTGAAGCTCTGCTGTTCACTCAGTCAGTCTCTAAACTTTGCTCCCAACTTCTTTACAACCCCCATCAACCCACTCATCTGTGTCCCCGTAACAAACACACACATACGCTCACACTACAACACACACTCACATTCCAGCTGAATCAACAGCTGCACCATCACAGTGCAGGCCAGGAAACATGCCTCTGCCATGTTGATTGCTGCTGCGCTAAACGTATACATACAGACGTCACGTGTATCACGCACACGTGTCCACTCGCAGGACATTGCCATAGCGATATCCTGTTTAATTTCACTTACAGTCCTGCACAAGTCTGTGTACGCCAGCTGCAAACCCCTTAGAGCAAATCATCGTATCAAGACTGTGTTGTGAAACTGATCAGGCGCTTTTATGTATTTATTTAATTTGTGGGGGAAAAGGGCAGAACAGAAGAGGCGAAAAGGTGGGGCACTTAATGTGTATGTAACGTAATTTGTGCAAATATCTGGACCTATTAGAGAGGCATTTGCTAGCCCTCTCCATAAAAATAAACGCCATTCAGCCTTTTAAAATGGTGTGTGGTCTGTCAGAAATCAGTCCCATCTGCAGGATGCTGCCAAGAGCAGCAACACTGGACAGGAAACAGGTCTCTCTGAACAAGGCCCTTTCTGAGGAAAGGTTGATGAGGCAGAGGCTTTTAATTTTCATAATTATAGGAAAGTAGGATTGGAGTTACCTCAGATGCGACATTACTATTGTCAGGTTTATGAGACATTTTCTAACTGTGTTACTTATAGCAGCAGTTTTATAAATAGACTTAGTCTTAGTTTTGTCATGAAAATGTCTATTGACTTGTGGTTTTCTGGTATTGTTCCTAAGCATGGTGCACCCAAACTGGCCCTAGCGTGAGTACAACTTGAAATCCTGCGTTCAGATTTGGTTGGTGTATCACTGTTTATTACAGTGCTCTATAGTTGAGGCAGACACCTTAACAATATGCCCCCTCCACCTAAACAAATACTAACAATATGAAAAAAAATGTTGTATTTGTGTGTGTATAAGAAAAATGTCTTTTTGGGTCCTAATAAAACTTCCGATTAGTGTCACTTTGGTCAAAGGTAGCTATTCCCTGTTTTAAACCATACATGAACAGCACTTGCACCTATCACTGATAAGCAATAGGAGCATTTAAAGCCTAATGTCACTGTAAATAGCTCTAAAGTTTGAGACATCGCTCTAGCTTATTTAAAGGAGAAAGACTACTCTGATAGGTGTGGACAGAGCATGTGTTTTAATATTTCTATTAAAAAAGAAATCCAAATGGCTGTACATTTTTCACTAATGCTTAAAGATTTGCTTTCTTGATGTTAGATCATCACAGTTAAAATTACCAACTTTGGTTGTTTGCCGCTCATCAGTTCTTTAATTTCCTTTAGGGTCAGCAAATCATCCATCCATCTGTTGGTTGGTCCATCTTTGGTTATTTGCTTTTGTCAATTCTTCAGTTTCCTTAACAATTAAAAAATTGTCCACCCATCCTTCCATCCATTCTCGAGTCCATTGATTTGTTTGTCTGTTTCCATTAAGTAACCCTATATTTACTCCCACACTGCAGCTGCTTCTTCATCAACTACATTTTAGTTTGAAGCAGTTTTACATCTCTGTAGTTTGTGGATTTAGATTGGGTGCCTTGGTTAGTTGGAGGCAAATTTAAGGAATTTCTCCTGATCAACAGGAACAGAACATCCACTGATGTTGTTGTGATACATCCAGCTGTTAGTGAGAGCATGCGACTTAGCTGATGGAGGCAGAGTTAAGCATCCAGCCACCGGGTATTTGTGATTTGTTGTTCTTTCACACATGTAGCAGAGGACGGCAGGAGAGACAGGCAGAGGGGTGGAAGGTGTTGTGTTGTGTTGTAGATAAGTTGCTTATGCCTCGGGCTAAAATGAGCACAGGAGTCATCAGAGTTTGGTTTCAGGCTTTTGTTTCATTGCATGTAAACCATTCAGAGTGAATAGACTGATAATATTGTTGCAGCAGTTGTGATAATATTGGTGGGGGGGGGCATTGTGGGAAGGTTTCCAGTAAGACGACATGAGAGGGGCTCATTAGCACACTAGATTCTAAAGCAGTTTCAGCTGAGTCACTAACGATACCACAGTCAAATTCTTACATAAATAGTTGAGAAACATTATTGAAGAGGAATTCTCTCCTGTTTTCTTTGCGCAAAATGATACTTTAATTCCTGTCATTTCTGTGATTCATGCAATGAAAAGCAAATGATTTTTAGGATGTTTCCCTGTCCATTATATAATAATGATAAAGCCTGATAATATGTGCAGATATAAAATGGAGCCAAGAGCTTAAGAGAAAGAAGAAGGAATGTACCAAAACATCAATAAACACTCTTTGGCTGTGCAAAAGGGTTTTGCAATGATTTCATGGTCTTGCAAAGTTCAGTTTTATGAGTTTTCTTTGGAATTTTTGAAACTGTGTACTGCTGAAAATGGTTAGACTTGTCCTTAAAGGCCCCTTTTAAAATTTTCATTACAAAAAAGTACACCCTAAATATTGTCTCAAAGCATATAATAAAACTTGAAACAAATGTAAGTCCCAGTTCTTTTTTACTAGTCTGGTGTTGAAGTGTGGGTTGAACTATTTTAAATCACTTCTTCTTGCTACAAAAGTTCAAATATAATATTTGTATAAATGTAATAATTTATTTTAATATTCCTTATGGTTTAATTAATTACTGAAAATTGCTTTTCTATCTTTGATGTGAAAGACTTGTTTAGATATAAGAATAGGCATGTCTTGTGTCAAAATGTTCATCTTTGTGTGATTCGTTGTGTTCGCCTCTTCTCAACCTACACAGATAAATTTATGATTACCTTTTTATTTCTCCTTTCAGATGCATTTTCTGTGTGGTTTTTATGCAGCGTGCCTCAAAGTTTTGAACTCTGACAATTTAGGATGAATACAAAAACTGCTACATCTTGAAAATTAATGAAAAGAAGTGTATGTGCATAAAATGAAGTCATTAGTAAATAAATCAGTGAATAGAAGTATGTGTACATAGATTAAAGTAGTGAATTAGTAAATGACTTAACAGGAGTATGGTGTGGATACCTCTGTGGTTTCCAAGAGTTTTTCACTCAAGGCATATCAAAGATCAAGCAGAAACCTCAGGGCACACCATTTTCACACCCATGAAAAATCATCAATTTAGCATGAGCCGCAGTAACTGAATATCTTTGTCTACCAATTTCAGAAATTTAACAAAAAACTGTATTACTTATGAAATATTTAAATTTGTTTATATTTAAGTTTCTCACTAAAAACAGATTTTTCATTCTCTTGATGTTACATTCAATCAAATTATAGCAATCTATTGTCATCTGTTGTTATCTATTTATTATTATTTTTCTCAGCTGACCTTTGGTATATTTTGTAACCATACGTCAACTTGTTAAGTTGGTAAACTAACTTGTTCTCTGACAGTTTTGAGCAGATTTTAAAAATGTTGCACACCATCTGTGAATCACCAGACTAATGTAATGTGTAAATGAACATAGGTCTGTGTGCGGGGACTAAGTAATGTGTTGATGAAAAGAAGTATATATGCATGGAAGAAAATCCCTGAAAAAATGAAAAGAATTAATGGATAAATAAACAGGATTATGTGCAATGACCAAAGTATTATACCAGTGAAATATTGTTAAATGGCATAACCTAGGTAATAAAGAAATAAGTAAACAGGAGTATGTGTGTATGGACTGATATGTCTAAACTTACAGAAGTAAGTGGGCACAGAAAAAGTACCTTATTAATATATTGGCGTGCATAGACTAGTAGGTTCCTGAAGTGAAAACACATTACTGAAGTGCATCCAAACACAATAAATCAGATAATTATCATCACGTGATTTCTCACAGTTATTTGATTCATGTAATTGGGGATAAAAATCAAAAACCTTTTCCAATTAAGAATCGATAAGAAATAGCTAAAAGAATAGATATCATTAGTCTTTTTGCTTAACAACTCCCTTCTCTTCCTTCCACAAGCATCTGGCTCTCTTGCAAATCGGGGATGGCATGCTCTCATCACAGTCAATCCAAAGAAGCAATCATGGCAAACAGGAGATAGAAGCAGTCAATGGTGTGGCTTAACTTAACACAATATGATGCCAACTACACAACATCCCGTGTTGTTTCAAACATCAGTGGAAAAACCACCAACATAAGAGCCATGTCTCTGCCATTGTTGACCCAAAATATCTTTCAAGACTTGCTTTTGTGCAGAAAATCCAATGGCATCAATAGGGAATTGATAAAGAATTGGATCAGTAAGCAGAGTGGATAATGACATTGGTATCAATAAAATCTTACCAATACCCAACCTCACATGTGATCATGTTAAAACACTCAGTTGACAGAAGTTATTATAAGCCATAAATTGAAGTGTTGTAGGATTTTGATGAGTGATTGTGAACTTCAAATGTCACTAGTCTTGCTTTCGAAGTCAATCTTTGCGGTACCAGAGGCTGGCATACACGCCATCTTCTGTTGCTCGTCCTTGCTCTTCGTTTTTATATGCGATTATAGTGCACTGTAGAAAACCAGTGAGGCTTGAAACGGCTTCCAGTCAACCATCATAGACTCTAGAGTATTCGCCTGCAGCAGAATACAAGAGAAAGGCCCACATCAGCCTTTTTTTCTGAAATCTCTGTTCTGCAGGTACGTGAAGCTGGCAGTGGATAAAAACTGTCAGAGTTTGTTGTAGAAGATGCCAAACAGACCGTGTTACTTCCAGAGGAGCATATGGAGGGATTTAAGCGCTTCCCTTTTTGATTTGTGCAGACTTTCCCCGTGTACAGGCTGTATGGCTGTTCAGATTATTTGGCAAAGAGAAACAACAGAAAAACGTCCAAAAATGAAGTCTGTGAATAGCAGCAGCCTGTCTAATGAGTGTAAAATCTTATCTTAATTTGTGGCGTTGATGGCTCCTAATACACCCTCTTCCAAATTGAGTTATACAGTGTGGCTCATTGCTTAATTCACTGGACCACCACGGAACATGTGTAATGCCTGGAGGCAGTCCTCAAGTACTTAATC
Organism: Cetoscarus ocellatus; assembly: GCA_037902135.1. Taxonomy (NCBI): domain Eukaryota; kingdom Metazoa; phylum Chordata; class Actinopteri; order Labriformes; family Labridae; genus Cetoscarus; species Cetoscarus ocellatus. The sequence goes on along the minus strand of JBAMNC010000031.1, from coordinate 88,343 downwards.
ACGTGTCTTTAACTTTGAGAAATTCATATCTCCTCCACCACAAAAACACAAACCCCTACGAGGAATAAAAACAAGCAGAAGACTGCGGGACCTTCATGAAAACAAAGATGGTGCTCATCGAGGACAGAGACATCAGGATCGAGTGTCAGCCTCTCAATTTTACGGAGATTTAATGGTTTTGATTCATGTTTTTCCCATTAACAACCACTCAAAATGGCAGGTTGCTCTCAGAGGGTTTGTTTGTTGATTTGTAACCAGAGAGCTTAGAGAGGTGGGCTTCCTTTCAGATGACAAGAATGAAAGGAGTTGGGGTAATATACTGCATCCTGACTGTCTCCTTTTCTCCCTCTTTTTCTGACCTATAGTAGTTTACTTTGGTCCATATGCTTCTAGTTACGAGGACTAGACTTGTCAAAGAGCTCTTGCATAGATTATTGTTGGCATTTTTCATGTGCGCCAAAGCCAAGCACACTTTTCCTCTCTATCTCTCTTTTTTTTCCTGTTTCATTTTTGGCAGGGGTCTTGGTGGGAGGATTTGGGTGTTGAGCAGAAAGAAGCAGCTTTTGGAAACATCACATAAGCTTATATCACCATTTTTGTTTAAACTGAACACACAGCTCCCCTTATTTCCCTTGGTTACATTTGCTAAAAAGCAGATTTTTGTTGACAGTTTTATCAAGAAGAACTTTCCATCATGTGCAGCCTTTTTTGGCATTGCTGCTTCCTAATGCTGCGTTTCACATGTACTCTTAAATCATCCAAATTTATGTTCGTTATTTTAGGTGAAGTAGTGAGGAGCTGTCAACACTTCAAACTGAGTGAATACCACATTATAACACTAAATTAAACACACTGGTTTGATATTACTCTGACTGGAGTCCAAGTCGTCCCCTGTTGTTGTGTCAAGGAAATGCTTACCATCAACATGCAGTCAGCTTATGCATTTTTGTGCTTTTGTATATTTCCGCTCATGTGCATGACTATAACCAAGACCAAAGAAAAAGCAGTTTTTATAGTTTGTTTATAGCATTGCTCATGTCTTGTCAACACTTTTATTAATAGCCTAATGTTATCCCTCTCTAACTTTTTCAGATCATGGATGAGACTCAAACGCAGATAGCCTGGCCATCCAAACTGAAAATTGGAGCCAAGTCTAAAAAAGGTGAAGTTTTCCTTCTTTGATTTTTAACTCCAGCATATATTGGCATTTGAACAATATCACAAAAGAGGGGATGATTATAAACTGAATTTAAGAACTGCTGTGATTGAGTTGTGTGCTACTGCAGTTGACTGTAACTTCTGCAGGATGGCAGCACCCACAAAAAGGTTATTAGGTTGATGTAGGAACCCACTTGCAGAAATATGACTAATATGAAAATACTGACAACAGCGGACAACAGAACTACCCCTGTTATCAATTGATAGCTCTCAGTCATGTGTCCTGTACTAAGGGATAAATGACAAAAATAAGGTCAGCTAGCATTGACAGCTGTATGGAGGTGTGGCGTAGGCTTTAGAATTTTTTTCTCTACAAAACAACACGTCAAAACCCACAGGAAAACTGAGAAATGAGGTAAGTCACCTCAGAACCATTACAGAGAAATGGCAGAAGACATGTTAGTGGGTTGAATATATATGGCAGCAAGTGAACATTTTGTCCTTAGAGTTGATGTTAGAAGCAGGAAAAAATGGGCAAACATAAGGATCTGGGCAAGTCAGACAAGGGCCAAGTTGTGATGGCTAGAAGACTGGGTCAGAGCATCTCCAAAGCTGCAGCTCTTGTGGGATGTTCCTGGTCTGCAGTGGACAGGATCTATCAAAAGTGGTTCAAGGAAGGAACAGTGAGGATTCGACAACAGGGTTACAGGTGGCCAAGGCTCATTGATGCATGTGGGGAATGAATGCTGGCCAGTGTGGTCTGATCCAGCAGACGTGCTACTGCTGCTCAAATTGCTGAAGAAGTTAATACTGGTTCTTACAGAAAGATGTCAGAGGACACAGTTTGTTGTGTACGGGGCTGAAGGGCTGCAGACCAGTCAGGGTGGCAGGTGGTCATAATGTTATCACTGATCGGTGTAGCTGTCCTAGCTAATAGAATAGAATAGAATAGAATAAACCTTTATTCGTCCCACAAGGGGAAATTTGCAATACTTCTTTGTGTAGTTTTTTATTAATATTGTGAAACATTCTCATTAGACGTGTATTTTAAATAAAGCAAAATAGGCATTCCCAAATTGTCTTGCTATTCTGAATAGCTTATTTGACTTCAAGTCAAAATTAAACAGGGTCACATTTTCAATTGTAAACATAAGCTTAATTGCTTCTTTAGCAAATAAGATTATGTACTATATTTAACGCTTCTTAAACATGATTTGCTGGTATTTATTACTGATATTTACTTTGTGCAGCACATCATCAGTCAATAACATTGGTATATGTAGATTACAGATGCTGCAGCAACTGGAGAATTTATTTGGCACTGGTATCAGCCCGTGACATGTAGCTCATCTTTACTGCTGGGTCACCTCTTATCTTCATGTTGGTCACCTTCCACCTTAATGAGTAGGTTTTATCAGCTTAAGACACATTATAAGTACAAAAACAAACAATTTCTAAATTTGGGCAATACAGCATTTATCCTTTGTGTAGTATAATAGAAGATTGGAAAAATGTTGCCTGGTCTTGCCCAGAGTCTACATTTCTACTGTGAGATTCAGAGGGTAGAGTCAGAATGGTGTAAATAACGTCATAGCAACAATAAAGCATAAGGGATTCACAATATTGGAGTTTTTGCAGGTATCAGATATGCAGAAACTTCCATACTCATTATCTCATTATTGATACCGTGAGCACAAAATCTACAAGTGACCTTTTCCTTTCATAATTTAACTTCATTTGTGTTAGAAATAGATGTGAAGCAGGAAAAACAATATTTTATCATTTAATATGTTATACTTTTGATTTATAAATGCATACTTTCAGTGATAATGAGGTAAACAATTATGGTATATATGTACTTTTTGCCAATATTACAGCCAATATATGGAATATATATGGCCTATTTGTATAGTCAAAATAAGCCTTTCTCTATAAATATCGCCTAAAAATTTCATATCTGTTGATATCTAGTGGTGTAATTATGGACAGGATATTTTCTTGTCACACTTTGAGCACACTTTGGGCATTATTTAAACACCAAAGCCTACCAGAGTGCTAATGGTGACCATGCCCATCCCTGTATGACCACAATGTACCTCTGAGGGCTACTTTCAGCAGCATAACATGCTGTCCCAAAGCTCAAACCAACTGGTTTATTGAACATGACAGTGAGTTCACTGTTCTCAATTTGCCTCTCCTGTTACTACATCTCAATCTAATGGAGCACCTTCAGAATGTGACAGAACAGCAGATTCACTTAATGGATATGTAGCTGACAAATCTGCGACAAAAGTGTGATGCTGTTGTATCTAAATGGACAAAAATGTCTGAGGGATGTTTCCAGCACCCTGTTGAATCTATGTGATAAGAACGGAGGCAGCTCAAGAGGCAATATGGGGTCAACCCAGACTTGCATGGTGTGCCTAACAAAGTGTTCAGAGAGTGTTGCATCTTTCTATAAAGGATTTTAGAAACAATGCTGATTGTCTATAAGTTATGTTGTGATATGAATGGCTTTTGTTGCTTTTGCCTTGTGTAACTAGGCTGTTGAATGACGAGCCTGCATGACTGATCTTCATGAAAATATCTAACTTACAATGCATCAGAGTCCGTTATCTCAAGTGTAATTTTTAATGACTTACCTAAGCAAATTACTTGACTTCCTCCTGCATACTTTTCTGAAACAAGTATCGACCCAACACTTTAATATTGTTCCCTCTTGTTTTCGTATTAGCAGCACAGTTGAGTAACTTTCCCGGCCAAGATAAGTTAATGATTATAAGTCTGTGTTATTTTAACCAGAAATATGTTCTCAGGAGTCATTGGTCTCAAACAGACGAGAGGGGAGGATTTCAGGGCTGCATGAGAATTTATCTTAAATGTTGTTGAGAAGTTTGGAAGATGAAAGTTTGCATATTTCTGTTCCTCAGTGACTTCATCTGCTCCCAGGAATTTGTGATTCTGACATGGAGGTGGGAAGCTGCAAGTCATGCATTTATTGGCCAGCTTGCTCCAGCACTCTGTTACCAATAAAACATTATCACGGTTATTTAAAGCTCATATGGGAGGGGGTGAGATGTGGGTTGGGGGTAATGGGGGTGAGGAATAGGTGTAGCTCTGCCCACTTTGTTGTCCTCAGGGGAATCACCAGTGTGCGTCTTCAGGCCAGATGTGCAATCCAATGACATTATGTAACTTCCTCTGTTTCTCTGCTCGTTGAATAAATGACGGAGTTACATCAGAATCTTTGACATTCTTCTCTCTGGATGCTTAATCAACTGTAACTGGCAACACAAACATCCATTCATCCCAACCATTAGTTCATTCACAAAACCTGCTCCCAGCACCACCTGGGAATGATGTTCTGTGTTTGAAACAAGGCTATTTAAAGCTTTGCTCCATGATTTGTTGCCTGTCAGATTTCTGAGTTGCGTAAAACAACAGGAGGGGAATGTTGGATTATCACGCAGTTATCTTTTGAGGGAGCACATTCTTGAGAGATGAGACATGAGGAACTGACCATGTGTTTTAACAACCTGAACACATGTGAGGGGAAGAGTGAGCTAAAGGGAGGATATTTTACTCCTGACAGTCCACGGACTGGAGTCTTACTATGGCTGAAAATCTTATACCAAATTAGTGATTCTCAAATAACTTTCTGTTGTGGCATCCCACATTAAACAACATTAACAAGTGAAAAACAACAAAAATCTGTTGTTACACAGCCCATGATGGTTTTTACATAAATTACACCTCTGACATGGCAAAAGGCAAGTAACAGTGTCAAATTTATGATTGGTGCCTAATCAAAAATTGGTACACCCCTGCCCAGACAAGCTTTGCACGTGGCCATGAAAAACCTGTCAGAAGTTACATGTTAATATTTGACTTAAATTTAAAGCTGTAATCTTTTAGAGACCTCCTTGAGCCATTTTGGACTTAAAACATGCAAACCATTGTTTTTTTGTGATGTTATTTGAGCGAGTTATTGACAAGATATGAATTATTAAAGGTTCAAGTCTATTTAAAACCATCAATGGACAATGATACTCTGCAAAGGGAGTATTCTTTGTTATGTTGCTATTGTGTACAGACATGAAACCTGCAAAGGATGAAACACCATAACCACATTGCTGTGCAGTAGTGCACTTTCACTGTAATCACATTGAGGACTGCACACACTGTGGAAAAGGTGTGGTTCAGTTTCTGTGTGAATGTATTAGTGTTTCCCCCTTGCTCTGCCTTTTCTGTCAAAAGGAAATATGTTAAAGTTTTGGTTGGGAGTTAGCATGTCTGTTTCAAAAATCACAGTGAAATGCTACCTTTAGGTATCAGTCATCATGACTGGAGGGTTGAGTTGTTATGTGCTCTCCTATGATAAAATACTTTGTTTTATGGTATAATCATATTCCTGTTTTTAACTGAATTTGATTATGTCCTTTTATTGATTGTGATTGTGGATACTAGCATAATGGGACAGCCCTACCCCAAATTGTTTATTCAGTTTGATTTGGATGGATTAAAATCATCCTGTCATACAGATATCTGCTATTTTGAATCAGCCAGTCTGTTTTTTTTCCAGTCTTTTTGCCTGTAACCCCAGAATCTCCACAGTCTGTTTGTGAAGCAGTTAGTCCAAGGTAAACTCCAGAGCAAACTACCCACATCATATTCAGTCCTTCAGCACATGTCTGAAGCACCAGGTCATGCTGCTTCACTGGAGATTTGATTCTACTTCAGTGAAACTGACATGAGCACCCATTAATCTGCAATGAGCACAACAGGAAGTCAGACATGGGGCACTAAGAGCATTAGCATCAGTTTCATTACAGAACACTACAGGCTGCTTATCATTTACAAAAAAAGCTGCAAATCATCATCAGACAGGCAAGGTCACATGTTGTTTGTATGCTGTTATCTTTTCCTGTGTAAAATTTTAACACTGCTTTGCTCTCCATGCTCTTCTTTGCTCTGCTCTCCTCTGCTCTGGCTGCACTTCAGGTGAGGGCATGCATTGCCAAATGGTGCGAAATTGTGACTTGGGCTTAAATGCTGTTGACATCAACTTTTTTTAAATTTGCAGATTAGGCTGGGGAGTGTCCCAAAAGTCATGAAGAAGAAAATGGGGTAGACATACATCAGCAGGAATCATACCTGCTGCACAAAAGACATTGTGTTTGAGATTCTGCTCAAACAATAGAGCTAAAGTAGCACCTGAGCTAGTCTATTTTCTCTCTCTTTTTTTCAAAACGTACACAGCATTGAAATAGTTTTCGCTGGTCTTGCCACCAACTTTCATGTTTACAGAGTCAAGACTGCTGTCGGGACTTCACAGGACTACATAGCCAGCTGAGTGTATCACATTATGGGATAGAAAATTATTTTAGATCTTTTGCTCATATATTACATCCGGTAAATGACAAACATGGGGCCAATATCCATGGGAAAATTGGAATTTTCACATTTACCAATTCTTAAAATCAACATTTTAAATTATTACCTGCAGATACCAATATTGGGGTGATAATGCATCACTTGAAGTTTAATTTTGTTATGTTGAATTAAGGAAACTGATCGATTTGATTTTATTTTTTGGGGATTGAGCTGCACAGTGGAGCAGCAGGTAATGCTCATGCCTCACAAGTAGAAGGTTGCTGATCCAACTCCCAAGTTGGCTGGGGCCTTCCTATACAGAGTTCCATGTTCTCCCCTTGCTTTTCTCAGGGTTCTCAGGTCCCCCCCCCTACAGACTAACAACACACTCATTCAGTTATTTTGGGACTCTAAAACACCTGTAAGGGTGGGTGTGTGTGTGAAATTATTATCTGTCTCTCTATGTTGGCCCTGATATCAGCTGGGGACCTGCCCAGAGTGTATGCTGCCTCTTGCCCAGTGTCACCTGGGATAGATTCCCCCTCCCCCCCTGTGACACTGACAGGAAAAAAGGGTACAGATAGTGGGTAGGATGGATGGATTGTGAGAGAGTTGCATATATTTAAACTCTTGCATCAATAAAGGTTTAAAAAATTATTAAAACGTGTAATACCATCACACCACTTTATCTTATCAGATGAAGTTTTGGGGACTAAGTGTGCTAATATGGAAGTTGATATTTTAAATATTAATTTGTGATGCATATTTAACTGCGATGCATGTTGTGAGCTGAGTGTGGGTTTACATCCTTATTTCAAATATTTGATGACAAGTGCAGTTGTAAAAACCTTGAAGTTAATGTGGAAAAATTGTTATTGGTAAGTTTTGAGAGCTATATCTGCCACAGGGATCGGCAACTAAGAACGCTACATAAAACCTTTTTTTCAGTGCTCGAGGGCCACACGGTTACATGCCATCAGATATTCTCAATGGCAAATAAAAAGGCAAATAAAACGATTTCTTAAAAAGTCATTATAGTAACGTGATTTGAAATAAAATACAAACAAAATGTATAATTTTATGAACATCACAGATTAAAGCCAAGTAGGCATCTTTTTTTTTTTAAAATAAAACGAGCATTGACTAGTTTTTAAAGCAACAATGAATTGCCTCTGAACCATTGTGCTTTCAAATATAGTATTCACTAGATAAATAAGTTGCAACATAATAATTGAGTAGAAGACAGAAAAATAAATATTCACAATGTAATTCTAGTCCAAGAAAAAAGGGGAATTTTTTTCAAATCTGCTTTTCTATTAAAAACAATTCCTTCTATTAATTTTTTGCTAATTTCTTATTGTCATATAGCCCATGTGTTTCCATAAATAGCAATGCCATGTATTGGTAAGCTTTCAATTAGAATGAATATTAATAATAATTATAATAAAATAAATAAGAAAACTTAATATGTTGTGGAGAGATGCAATAAGTACCCAGTTCCTTAATGTAGTCCTTTTTCTTCCCTAGATTTCTTGTCAGAACTTAATGACCTGGCAGATTATTTTTACTATAAATCTCTTTAATATGGTCAATAAAGGCTACCAGATTTTTAAAATTCCATTTCTTGATTTTTCAGGGGATTTTTTTGAGGTTTGCAGTGGTGCTGTCCTCCGTTTCCTGTTAAGTAGGGTCAGTCTTTGTAATATCAGGTTAACAAATTAAATCATCCTACGTTCTGATTTGATTTTAGTTTTGTCACAGTCTGTGATTCATAGAACTGCTGTCAAGGGGTCTGCTTCAATAGATCCATGTAAAATGCTGGATAAAGCCTGAAAAATGTTGTTCCAATATATAAAATATCCTAGGACAGCTCCAGAACTATGACCTAGTGATGCTTGTGCCATCCCACAGCCTGCTTTATGTATATTCTAATGCTTTATAAAGTATGTTAAGAGACACAATTACAAAGTCAGAGACACAGGTCCAGCAAAGAAAGTTCTTTAATGACTTGCAAGAAGACCAAACATACACCAAAAATCTATGGCGTTATAGAAGTACTGTATTTCTACCACTAATTTGTGCATAGCATTGTAGTGGTATCTGAGATTGAATGCCAATAAGTTTCGGATCAAATATTTTGTGTTGTTTTATTTAGATTAAGTTCAAAACCACACCTGATTACTTTCTTAAACATTTGAACTGCAACCCTTTTTATGATCATTTTACTAAATATTTCAAGATATGTTCCAGTTTGTGTGCCAAAATCCAATCCCCTTACTTAACACTGAGCTCTCGTGCATTTAGAAACTGCTACCATATGGAAGCTGACTGAAGACAATCACCAACATTCCTTGCATACCACATCACTCCTTTATTAGACATGACCAACATTAAACTCGCTTCCTCTCTGCTAAAAATAGCTTCTTTCATGAATGTTATTTTCTTGCGGCATATCTCATTACTTTGAGTGACCGTACTCTAAAATGATACTCATTAAAGATGTTAGTGTGCCTTGTCTTTGCTGGAATTTGCAGCATTGTTGTCTTTCATGGGAAGTCTGATATTGGTTACACTCTGCAGGGTAGCGGCAGATGCAAGGGAGTTTGTATGTTTGTAACCTCTCCCCACACAGGGCCACACTCCATCAAAATGCCAGCTCCTCTATTGCATTTATTGCCTGCAGAGAGCTATCTCTCGCTGCCACCTGCACGAGTGTGATAAGGCCAGTTGTTAGCCCCAGGGCAAGGTATCGTCTACACACTGTGAGTGAATTAGTACAGTGAGGAGGCACTATTGCTCACACAAGACAAGGCTGCACGGCAACTGAAAGTTGGTCAATCTTGGGAGATGCTCAAGATTTCTACTTTCTATTAGGCTTTATGTCTTTGCATTGGCTGTCTGTTGGTGTGACTTACTTTTGTGAACACAATCTTATGAACACCTTGGGGGATTTTCTTCAAGCTCCACCTGAGCCCAAAGATGAACTGATTATACTTTCAGTGGTCCTCATTGCCATCCCTTTTTTGAAAACATCTCATACATTGCAAAAAGGTCCTTTCTGACTCGAAAGATGAACCAAGTAGATTTTAAATATCGTAGCTAAAGGTTATTGAGTGTCCTGTTCTTCCCTTGCTTGTAAACAAAATACTTCAGGAACACTTCCAGGAATTGTTTTCATACTTTGCATAAATGTCTGCTTTGCCTCAAGGATAAACTGACCAGATTTTGGACTTCAAAGGTCTATGTCAGGGGTGGGCAACTGGCAGCCCAGGGACCATATGCTGCCTTCACTAAATGTGCCAGCCAGTCATTTCCAAAAATCAGCAAATAGCAAACATGTGGGGAAAAAAAGACACAATGGCACAATTGGGATTATTTCTATAGAATTTAAAACATAGCAAGGCAGTTTGGTAACCAAGGGGGTCACATTCAAATGATCCTCATTGCCAGAGGTTCAAATTTTCACAATTTGAAGGAGAAAAAAATTCACAAATTTTGATGTATAACTGTCACAAGAAGATTCTTCATCAACATGTTTATTTAAAATTCAAATGGTATTGGTCTACTCACTTTATCTAAATACCCAGCACATAATTCAAGCCAGTTTCAGCTGCTTTTTTGATGCAAGTAACAGTTTTTAGTGTTTTTCATAGGACATTTGACTAACATTTTTTCTTTATTTTGACAAATGCATAAAAGGGAGTTTCAGAGAAACAATTGCTGCCAATTACAGCTTATTACTTCTTGGTAAAGGTAAAATATGTACTTATAAAAGGTAAACTATCATTGTTTTGTTGCTTTTCAAAAGAGTAAATGGGCTTCAGTTCTATGTCAAACTCATTTGACACTGTACTCCAGTGTGTACTGTGTTTAGGTTAGGTTCAGTGTTGTAAATAGTGTTATTATTTTACTTTAGGTTTTATTTTAGGTTAATGCTGAAAATATTATTGTTTTAGTTTTTTGTTTTTTTGTTTTTTTATTTTTTATTTTTTTCCACTTAGATTCTACTAGCCTTAGTTTATGTTAGTGTTGTAAGTATAATAGTCATTTTTATTTAGATTCTAATAGCTAATACCAGGACCTCAGTTACTAGTTTTGTTCTTTTCTCATGTAAGTGCAGACTGGAATGACAAATAAAACTCCTCTGAATCCTTTTGAATTTAGTTATACATTATTATTTGTGTTTGAGTTATAATATATGAACGCTGGTGTTTTCCATTTTTATGACTGCTATGACTTGCTATTTTTGTTTAAATGTATAATCAAGAGAATCTGACAATGTGTAACAATGTGGCCCTCAGGCATGAACAAAAGGTTTTAAGTGCCCCTCTTAGTAATCAAAGTTGCCAATTCCTGGTCTGTGTCTTTCCTCCGGTACATCCCTTGCCTATAATATGTCTTTAAATGCCACTACCATATAAACCACTCCAGTCCTTCTCTTAGACCCACCGCATTACTTTTAATGACAAACCACTATATACCTTAAATAAGCATTTCACTGCCAGGAGGCAAAATTGTTTCTATTGTGTTATATATCTAAAAGTTGCTTTAACTTGTCATTTGTCTGTTTTAACATTTCTGCAGCTGTTTGAGTGAGAAGAGCAGAGCCAACAGGACTTATTTCCCTTCATTTGTGTGGTATTTGCAAATGTAGTCCTCAGATGGAAAAATGCTTGAGCTCTGCCAGTGCAAAGCTCAAAAAAAGGGTCAAAAGGTTTCTTCTCTGTGGAAGCGTGGCTGTGTAAAACTCTTGTGTGTCAAAAACCCTCCACTTTCTGCAGCTGTGAGTGTTCTGTTTGCTTTTCTACCTTATGTGTGTGCCAAATTAAGACTAAAGGTGTTCATTTTTTATTCCACAGCCAATCAAATAAAAAAAAGGCACGCAACACACTGGGTTTCAAAAATGCGGGGGTGTTCTACATCATGGCTGCAACACTCGTTTAGGCTGGCTAATGTTTGCCAGATGTGCAGGACAGGCACAAGAAGAGTCATACTCCCTCTAATGGTCACACTGGGTGCCACAGGAGGAAGTGGAGGGATTTCTATTGTTCACACACAACAGCTGTATGATGGGAAACTTTCCTGGAACCGCTGCTGAGACTGTGATCTCTCAGCTCTTTTTTTCTTTGTTTTCCTTGGTTTTGTTCTCCTGTCTTGGACTGCAGCTCGGCTTTTTGTTTAGGTCCTTCCCCTCAAGCCATCTAAGAGCTGTATTTACCCTCCCAGATGATCTAACATCTCTTGTAGAGTGGGCTGAGATTGCCTTTCTCCCCTGAAACTATGACAAGGTCAGTGCTTATTTGTTGTCACTGGATCTCAGGTCCTAGTGGCCTTCAAACAGAACTAAACCTCTTTAACAAACTCATGAAACAGAATTCATCATTATAACATGTTCAAAAGCGGTGTGGTCTCATGTTTAGCTGCTCCGGTGAAACTGTGCTGGTTTTGCTTTTGTCATTTGATGGCAGCAGTCAAACATCATCAGAAACATTTGTACTTTGGGAATTCCCCTTTGTTTACAAAAGCCGTCCACCATCTTTTTTTCTGTCCTTGAAGGATTTTTCACTCCAAAGTTAGAGTCTAAACATGCAAATGTGAGGTTCTTTGAGGTCCCATAGACTGTAACAACAAATCTGATTCTGTGATTCCTATCTGAGAGTAATACTGTAAATCTGAATGTCTGTCAGTCTGTGAAAGGGGAGGGGTATTCCTGGAAGGGGGGCTTAGTGCGACTTCCTGCAGATCAGTACAGTTAACACAGGGACAATGGAGCGTGTGGTACATGCGTGTGCACATTTTAAATTTATGTGTTTTTTTTCACATTCAGGTTCCTCCTGGGGTCCAGCATGAGGCAGAGCCAGATGTAAACTCAGTCATTGCTCATGGACATGAACTTTAGTTTTAAATGGTTTAGGTGTTTAAATTTTAAGAGTTGCACAATTATTTTATTCCAGCCACCTAATTCTATCCTCGGTACAGGCCATGGATTTATTTGATACAGCTAACAACATACTGTTTAATGCAGTAAGCATGAACTACTTAATGAGGATGTAACAATTCAGCGAGATTAATGTGCCTGTGAGTTGCAGTATTATGGGTTTTGCTCCCCATATTTGCTCTGCTTTGTTTTATGCCTGTGATTCAACAAATCCCTGCCCTCAAATAATCCTCAAAATCTCAGCTTCAATGACGCGATTGCTGGCATAGGTCTGTGACATAACACCAGGTAATACTGTCTTGCAGCTGATAAATATATTATCTTACAAAGCAGCAGGATTTGTCAGCTTCCATGCCCATGATCAGGCATATCAATCGCATTGTTCTTGATCAGAAAATGACCAGGCTTATCGGTGTCCTCTCAGAACAAAGAGGCAGTCGCTACAAGTGTTGTTTAGTTGTGCTGAAAGCAAGAAGTGGCTATCAGCCTCTGACTGGCCCGAAGTGACTATTACAGACAAAACATTCTTTCATTCAGCTTCCAGCTTTTCTTGAAAGGTCCTTTCCTTCACTTTTTTATGGGCTGTTGCCCAGACGGATGTGAAATATATCCAGTGGATATGTGAAATAGTCCATCTTATGTGCCAGGTTAATAAACTTGAGTGCAGATAAGCAGACAGTGTTTTATTGTCCATACTAAGTCCATTTTACTGAATTTCTGAGATGATGCACTGTAAAGTTTTTTAGTTATTTCAGGCTACTTTTCTGTTTTGTGGCTGACCACATCTGACCTAACCTGACACAGCAGATGGACCGTTCAATACATTTCACACTTCACATTTCCCTCTGGGCAACAGCCCACAGAAAGTGTTTGGGAATTGGTAGAATCTTCAAAAGCATAGTTCAGATTAGGTAGTAGGCGGAGCCACTGCTGCTGTGTAAAGAACTATATGTGAACCACCTCATGGAAAAAGCTCTCGTCAAAACATGACACAAGTGGACCAAAAAATATTATTTCTTTCAAGAAATGCTTTAGTTGTGTGATTTGTTTTTCAGTTAATAAAGAAATGCAGTCCAGATCTAATAAAACTGCTGCTGAAGTTGTTAGGATTTGTGCTAATTTCTGTATGAGCAGTCATTTCCTGTTGTTGTCTCGTTTGTAGCTTCCACCTCTTCCTGTATCAAAAGACTCTGATTGGGCCTTGCTGCTTCAGGCCAAGCGCAACTGTTGTAGATTTGAGCTTGGCAAGATGGATCTGTTCAATTACAGACATTGAATCAGGCTGATCCAGCTGCACTGCAAGGTTATATCTGACCTGCAAACAACCTAACTTAACATTTGTCTATTAAATGGTAAAAGTTCACTTTGACCCTTTTCACACTTGAAAATAACCTTGAACACTACCCGGGTGAGCTGTATGTGTGAATGCAAACTTCACCCGGGTAATGTCCTCATGCCTCCCTAGTATTTATCCACATAAAGTCCGAGTAGGCTCATGTCTGAACAATACAGATAATTAACAGGGTAATTCAGAGGCGTGTGTAGAGGGCTGATGACATGATCATCATCAAACCAGGAAAAGGGAGACTTGACAGGATGGATAAAAACAACTGCTGTAGTGGGAGAAGTTTATCTGACTTTAAGAGGAGAACACAAACTCAAAGTTCTGTAGAATATCTGCTCCAAAAACAATCACCAGCATGTCTCTCGCACATCCAAAGAGCCGTCTTGCGCTGCTGTTGATACGAAGCAAAAACTCTAGCTTTCTTGCTGCAGTGTAATTGTTGTTCTCGTAGTGACGCTGCTTCATTTTCACTTCTGCATGCAACAGTGCCTCTATCAACTCTTAAACCGATGCTACTGATACACTTTTCAATATATAAAACTGAAGTTAAGATATAAATTGTGATATTAATTGCTCGTCCATTATCATACTATGAACACTGACTTCTGCACATACATTTGTTGTCGTGTGCTACCTATCGGTGACCCCTCCTCCACCACTTCTCCTCTGTCCAACAGGGCATACTCCTTGCTGATGGGAACAAGTGTGAACGGCCATGTCAAGGAATAACCCAGGCTGGCTGCCCGAGTATTATCCTGATAAAATCAGGCTTGCATGTGTGAAAAAGGCTTGTGAAACAGAGATGGAAGTAGGGCTGTGCGATATGGCAACATTATTTGATCATGATACAATTTCCATATTGATAAATATTTATCAAGATATTTTTTTCAGTGTTGATGCCAGTTCATAGAAAATCTTGACTGAAGTCTTTATAAACCAGATGTTTAGGTGTTAGGCTTTATAATTAAGTTTATCAAATTAAATAAAATGTATTTACAATATATAACACAATGTGTTTTTGTCACTCATTTATTTTAAATGGCCTCCGCAGTCTTTATTAAACAGGTACTATTAAAGTATATACTGTAATTGAAAACAAAGTACATGGTACCAAAATCAAGTCGTATAAAGCTCAACATGCCAACATGCAGAAGAGATGTCTCAAGTTATGACTCCGTAGCGTTGCTGCAGCACTGCAAATGCTGGTGCTGCTAACTGCAGATAAGCAGCTACTTTTGCCTAAACTTTAGGGGTGTGTGTTTTAAATCAGAGCAGTGTCATTAGCCCATATTTTCATGTTCTTGCTGAAGTTACTTGGATGGTAACTTTTCAGATGGTGTAAGAGATTTGTGGTGTTTCCTGTCCCAGTGGGCACCAACTGCTGACATATTGTGTAGACCGACTTCATCTTCTCTGGGTTGCTTTTGTAATCCGAACCATTTCAACACAATTGACATTGTGTAACCTTTTTTTTTTTTACCAGAAATGTTCTCGGCTTGAGTGAGTTCACCTTTGTTCCCTCAGCTCCACTTTCACTCTTTTTTGTCTTTACCAACTTGACCTCTTGACTTCTTCTTTTGATTGGTAAGTGGCAACCAGCTGCATTACTGCCACCTAAATTTGAGTGTGAAGCACAGTCACTACCCCCTTTAGCAAAACACTCTGACTTGCAGTTGCTGCGCTTCAATCCTGCTGGGCCATATTGAGTAAATACGGTCAAAACTGATCATTGGTAGTGACATGGATTTTATCACAATCCCTTTTTGAAGTGGCTTTATAACCCTGCCCTCCCAAGATGGAAGAAAAATATCACCAAAAGCTCAGGAAAAAAAAAAAAACTTTTTGGGCAATTGCTCAGTCATTATTACACTTTCACTGATCCAGGTGAATTTACTTGATTCTTAACTTTTCAATCAGAATTTTACTTGAATAGATCAATCCTTGTATCAACATCAAGACAGGTGATCTGAAGGTTTGAGAGGTGAACAAAGAGAAGCTCCCTGTGATAGACACATTCCTGCATGTGTACACCTGAAGTTTCTTTAGAAATCTTTAGGATTTCACAGGTTTAGGTACAGGTTGTCATTTCTGTAGAGTGAGAATTGGATCTGCAATGTCAGCTGATAAAGAGCATAAAGTATTCTGAGAGAGAAACTCAAAAATGGAGCAACAGACTGACAATGAGTTTCTGTAAAATGAGGTGATAATCATCACACTGCTGTCTCTGACGCCTTTTCAGGCTCAAATGCTGCAGAATAATTCCTCCCAGCTCCAAGTGTTTCTGCAGCTCCACTGACTGTAGATTGCTTGAATATATTTTTACAGCACTCTAACCCTCCCCTCCCAAACCCCACATGGTGTGGTCGCTTGCCAACATGAATGAGACCCGGCAGATTTCAAAGCAGCAATTACTGTTGCGGCACTTTCCCTGTGATGCTGTGTAATTTGTTCACAAATGCAGACTGCTGTGTCATATTTGATTAAATGGGTTTTACTCGTGTCTCACTGGCACATTTAATCTCCACTCAGAAAATGATGACACACAGCCCCTCCCCTTTATTTTTAACCTTCCCTTTTATTTTCCCCTCCTGCAGATCCACATATCAAGGTGTGCGGGAAGAGGGAGAATGTCAGGGAAGCCAAAGACAGAATCATGTCTGTCCTGGACACAAAGGTAAATATCCTTATCTTTGTTAAAATAACCTCCATGTTTTTATGTGTGCTCCACCTTACTGTCTGAATGACAGATTGCACCCAGCAGTATAGCAGCAACTTGGCACTGATCTCACCACATACTCGCATCCTGAGGTAAGCTGCAGTAGGTGTGCATGTGAGTCCAGGCTTCATTGCCATGGCAACACAAGAAATAAACTACCCAGGCACCTGCACTGTAGCACCCCCTGGGGGAAGACAACCCTCCATGCACTTAGAACAGCCACACTAACTCAAAAAGCAGCACATGATGGGCTCAGTTATTTCCCATTTCATCTGGTTCAGTCACGAAAAGGCTTTTTGACTCTGGCAGAGTCTCTTCATAATTAGATTTCTGTTTTAATGTCCTTCATATTTTGTTCTTTTTGACATAATTGCAGCAGCTGAAAATGTTTATAACGGAGGAAATTGTGAGTTTGGGTTTTGCAACTTTTCAGATGAAGTTAAGTAAACAGATGTATTGGCTTTCAGTGTGGCAGCAATCAGCCATAACATTGTGCAATCTGAAACAATCAAATAGAACAGTTTTACCATAAATTGTACTACAAATAACCAATATTTTTCCTCAGTGAGGTTCATATACTCATGTTTCGGCTCTCTGCTTGGCTAGTTACCGAAGCCTCCATAAAGTCCGGTAGTAGCTAAAGTCACATGGAAAGTAAACACAAAAACTTTGGTCTTGTGGAGAGAGTCATCTGGCAGAGCTTTGATGCTGAGCCTGTTATATATAACAAACCTCTTTATCCATTTATGCATGCCGTCCTTGACATTACCTCTGTGAGTTGTCCTGAGGCCCTTATGTACTGATAGAGCCAAAGATTGGAAGACAGCATGTGTGCATAAGTCAAGCATAAAAAAAAAAGTAGTGTAAAGAGTTCTTTAAAGTTTACGTGTTTTTAACTCATTAACTTTGGCAGCACTAATCATCATATAACATTTTTTATTCTTCTTTCTTTCTCATTAGAGCAACAGGGTAACTCTGAAGATGGATGTCTCTCACACAGAGCACTCCCACGTCATCGGCAAAGGTGGCAACAACATCAAGAGGGTGATGGAGGAGACAGGTTGCCACATTCATTTCCCCGACTCCAACAGGAACAACCAGGCGGAGAAAAGCAACCAGGTCTGTGGGGCTAGATTTACCTCATGTCCTCTTGCTGATGCTTAGAGGGAGAGATGTGTGGATGGAGTTGCTAGCTGCTGTCAAATCAAAGAGTTTTCATCTTCAACTTTTACACTTTCATCTCTTGAAGCACATCATTGTGATTGGATTATTTTAAGACTGTAAGTGCCTTGCAATCTGTTGCCTTAAGGTGGGCCCTGTCCTCATCCCTCTACCAGAGTAAAAGAAGCTCTCAGGTTTAAGGTTTCAAACAGGTTGCAGAGAGTTGTTTTGATTGGCCACTCCAAAGGAAGCCAGTGTTTTGGCTGGACTTACTTAAAGAGCAGTGGATCCTGTTGTAATTACCGTTAAAGTGAAGTGTGAGCAGTTCAGGACAGCACACTACCGGGCACGGCATCAGATAACTATCTCTGCCAGGTGCTCTGCAGTGCACCAGAGCATGAAAATACTATTTAAAACTGTCTGCTTTACTTATTTTAAACACTACATCTCTGTATTTAACAAAGTATGGTGTACATACAACATGTGGATTATTAAGTTGCCAGTATTCAGTATGTCTTAGACAGTTTAACTCCCTCCAGCCCTGCTCTGGTGACGCAAGTACAGGCTGATAAGCAGCAAGAGACTCATTTGAAGTCCTGGACCGCCCTCAGCTGTTTCTCTTGCTGCTTTCTAAAGCTTACAGAGTGAAGGAAAGCCTTTTAGATACAGGGCATATTAATAAATGCAGCAGTGTTGCAAATACAAATAATTGTGAAAATCAATAGAAGTGCTGCTTACCTTTCACTCTCAGCACACCTGTTTTGAATGTTTCTCACTGCATGGCTCAGACATTTGCACTGTATTTGTAAGGTAAGGCAGGGAAGTCAATATGAAAGTTTGAAACTAAAGAAGCATTTTAGAGAAGTGAAGAATTGCTTCTAAAAACTAAACTACTCCAGTTGCCTCTTGATTCTAACTTTGGATCAGAAGAATGCAGACTGCAAACCATGTGATTGGTCCACCAGTCTCTCTGCAGGCTTATAGTATGTGCACTTGTATGTAAGAGTGGTTGCAGAAGATGAGCCAATCTGTTAAACATACTTATAGAGATATTGGAAGTGCATTTCGTCATCATAGATCTCAGTGGATGAACATGTGAAGAAAGTCCCCCATCTTCTCCCTTAGCTGATGCAACCACTGTTTATTCCATCTCCTCCAATTTCCTCTCACTTTTCTTTTTTTGCGATAATGGCAGGAGGAGCAATTCATGATTTTTACTTACTAGCTCCAGCTCCAACATTATTTTCCCTGTTCAGTTGCTATGATTTCCTGTAAACAAGCACGGAAAGTGGCAGGACTGGACGAAAGATTGCACTCGTCAGAAGCTATGTTTACACGTGCAATTTTTCCTCAATCTGATTGAAATCGTTCTGATTGAAAAACCCTTGAACACAATCTGATTATGGCGCCTGTGTAGATGCATTAAACATTTAATCAGAATAAAAGCCTTTGGACATGCACAGAGCTGTCTCTTAAGTCTAAACTCAGAGACAGTAGAAGAAGCAGCTGTTTCTTCTTTTTAAATCAATAGAAAATGTGCTCCAACTTGTAAAAGATGTTTCTGGCCAGTATTAATTTTTTGTTTTGAAATTGTATTGTGGCAGCAGCCAGCATTATGAACTTCTCAGACATGGATGCAAATATTTCATTAAAGGTTGTTTCTGTTGTGAGGGCCAAATTAATTAGGTTGAATGAGGTTCCACTGTGTCATTTATACTCTATTAATATTTCAGTTTGTCCTTAAGCAGCATTCACTCACTGTTGTTTTGGCCAACTGTTGACGAGGTTTAGGGAAAACTTGAGTCACTCCAAGCTAAGTCAGGCCACGTAATACTAAGTTAACATCAGTTGGGCAACACTGATGTTTGTCGGGTACATCGACAGATTTTACGTATGCTTAAAAATTTCTGACGTGTGATCAAATACACTTGTGAACAACAGCAAGAGTTGACCTCAGATTACTTTGCTGCCCTCAGTTACTGTTTGTGTATGTTGGGGCCTGCCCACCAATAGTTAAAGGTACATCAGTTCTAGCGGGTCCAGCTGCTTCCTTCTCAGGACTGGACTCTGGTTGTACGACTTGAGGCGCCATTTGGGGGACAGCTGTCTTTTGTCATCTAGGCATAGTGTTGGAATACTGAGACCAGTCGCAGCTTCATGTGGTGAAATGGCATATATGTCCGCTTTATATGGTGTTCATTGAGTGACTTCACATTACATTTTTACAACGTTCAGCAGCGCCAAGCTATATTATGCCAAAGTTCTCCTCTTCGTTGGCAAACATTTAAATTCTGTCTATACTTAGTCAGGGGGCTGTCATCAAATATCATACTCCACTAGCCCAACATTTTTCTCAGCTTTAGATACATTGACCTGGGTGGAACACAGCAAAATTGACTTGGGGAACATACTTTCACCTAAATTTTGATGATTTCTTATTGTTGGATGTCAGCCATTATTCATTGACGTGTGAATGCCTCTTAAAGTATATACGCTTAAGTCCCAGACTCCTTCTATGTTATAAACAAACACTTCTCATTATTGTCTTTTTGTTGTACTTTCAAATATTAAAAAGGAACAACATCTAAAATTATTAATGATCTGTTTTTCAACTGAAGTTACAAACTTAACCAAACCTCTCATCCCGGTGGTTTTAGAGGTCAGTTGCTCTATTTATAAAGGCTGTATTTTTCACCTTAATGGCAGCTATAATGATGTGGTTCAAAACGCTAAGACTTAACCTCAAAATAATGTAGGTCACAGAGATGCATTAGTGTGAAGCAGGCATTAAAAGTTGGATTTTTTTTACACAGATTTTGCCCACAGATTTAGTCTAACTGTATGCATTGATCTGAGCCATTGTTTGTTTTGGACAGTTTGAGTCAGCCGACTGCTTAACATGTCCCTTTTTTATTGTGAACAGGTGTCCATTGCAGGGCAGCCAGGAGGGGTGGAGGCAGCACGAGTAAAAATACGGGTAAGTTGGCACTCAGCCATACTTGTCTAAAGGAATACTCCACCCAAACACTCTCTCCCTGCTGGATAGTTATGGTGTGGCTTTGGCCTGTTTGGAGGGAAGGAGCTGCATGGGCCTCTGAAATCTGAAATTTCCCATGTCTTTCAGCACTGATTAGTATTGTAACAAAGAAAAAAGCAAATGAACGTCATTTATTTTGCCAGTGTTTATCTGCTTCTGCATAAACAACACTGTTTAGCAGAATTTTGGATTGCTTTCATAAATAATTTTTCAAGGAACATGTTTTGGAGGACTTCAATCAGATCTAATTCGACTTCAACTGTATTTATTTGTAGGGCACTTTAAATAAATAAAGCTGAAGTTGAACTACATCCGATTGAAGTTATCCAGAACATGTCTAGCTTTGACAGATAACTTTTTGAAGCTCCACATTGTTTTTCCCCTTCAACAGAGGAGTTATTTAAATGTTTCTATTTTTTTCTCTAATTAAACAACAAAATACTTTTTTGCAGAGTCATGGATAAAAGTTTGACATAAAAATGAAAAAAAAAACTTGTATTTACTAAAGTGTTGGTTGCAGTGTAAGCATGTTAGTCATGCTAGCTTTTGCAGTATGTTTACAACGACAACCAGCTATTTTGTTTGATTTACAATTCAGTCATACCCCCTTTAAAACAATTGACATATGTTGGCTGTATAGTGTAAAAGTTTGGTTCAATCATCTGCTATAGGTTTGTTAAGACTGTGTTTTTTGTGGGATGTTGCATTCTCAAGCTAGCCAATCCTTCATAAAGCCCTGCCCTGTTTACTGCTGTGTTTAATAAGACAAATCTCATGTTGCAAGGCTCTTTTCAGTTTGAAACAGTCATAGATATCCTTTTATCAGACTTACTTCATTCATTTTTCAGTTGATTTAGTTATTTTATAAAACATAAAATTAACGAAAGATTAAAAGTAATACACAGCAGGGTGTAAGAAGCCTTCTAGAAATCTCTAAAAACTTCTTAAAACATCTTAAAATAGTGTCAGTGTCCAATGCTAGTGACATTTGTTAATTACAAACAAAAAAAGAGTAAGATTTGCAAAAGCAGTTAAAGAAGAATTGCCTTACAGTAAAAGCAGCCTTACAAGACCAGCTTTTATTTCGAGGTAAATGATAGTTTGCTCAGATTGAAGCAGCCAACATTACATTGGGCTAACTTTCGTGAAATGTAAATTGGTTGTTTTAATGAGAACGTATTGCTACTTAACAATGCCAGGGCATAACTTACTGTTATTCTGAAGTTTTTATCCCCCATGTGTTGTCATAATTGCAAGTTCACTTTGCAATTGTTGTTGGGTCACGCTGATCCTTTGTCAAGCTCCACCTTTCATGGTTACCAATGCTAGGTCAGATGAAATCTCTTGTCTCCGGAATTCTTCTCATTTGAACTGTTTGAATATGCCCTATAACTTGGTTTGGTTTCATCCGTGCAACTGGGACTGAGCGAAAGAAAACATTATAGGCTGTATGGGAAAAACTCATCTCCCAAAACCTATCAAACCCATTTAGAAATTAACAATATCCAATGCTACTAGTGATGTTGGATAATGTTAGCTGCTGACCTGTAGCACATTAACAAAGTGCTTATTTAACAAAAAGGAGATTAAAAAGATTTTGTTCTTCCTTACCAAACCAGCTTAAGTATTAAGTTGTAAGGTAATCTTAGGAAAAGTAAGCTGTCATTACAAATCCAATGATACAATGTTACAAGTCAATTACAAATTAAATGATAACACAACAGCATTTCTAGCAGTAGACCTTTGGTAAATATTAAATTTGGAAACATCACATCTACTTAACTTTGCCAGAAGCAGTGCCTTGCCAATGGTTTGAATTAGTGATATCATCAACGAGCATCTCATCTTAAGAAGGCTGGTCACCATTTTCATACTGGGATAAAACAAACTGTGTATTGAAAGACCACATTATGAAATACACTGGTTCCAAGTATCAGTGTTAATTTTAAAAAGATATGGCATGTTTATAGATCTGCACAAGTTCATTGTGTCTGTCAAATATTTTTGCAGTTATTTTATGTCTATATTCTAAAATGTGTGGTCAAACACCATTTTTTTTTACAGTTTTATGATTTGGTATTAATTTAAAAAATGTAAACATAGGGGATACCAGTATGGCGAAGTGGGCTGCAACCATGCACTTACCATATATGAAGTTTCTTGTCCTGTGTAGGCAGCCAGGGTTTGAACCTTACCTGAGACTGATAAGCTGTGTGTCTCACCCTGTCCTCTACCCCTCTTTCCAAGTCAATCCACTGTGTCCCAACTATCAATTAAAGGCTAAAAAAACCCCAAAATATCTGGAAAAAGAGAATATGAACAACTCTCTCACAGTGTTTGTAAAATTCTGTGGAAATTACATTAGATTATCACAGTGTTTACCTTAAAAGAACCATTTCATATTCCTCTTTTTATTAGAAATTGTGTTATTTTAATCTATGATATTCTCGCCATATTTACTGCTGTCATTGCATTTTGATATTATGGATGTCCTTGACCATGTGTCAAATATTGTATTCAAATTTTAAGCTACCCCTGCCTTAATTTATAGCTCCTGATGACACCCTATGCATGTATTATACTGTTGTGGTAAAATTCGCAATTTCCGCCCAGTGTACTGAAAAGACTTGACCACCGCAAAAGTTTGTCCAGCCTTGAGATGCCAAGCAGCAGTTACTACCAGTTGGGGCTCTCTCATTGGTGGGTCAGTGGACCAATCAAAGAGCCAACAAAAATTCAGTTGTCACAATAAGTGTTCACAGAGTCAAATACAAAGAAGACGTTTTTCAAACTTAACATTTTGTGTAGAAAACACTAACAGGCTGAAAAGCACTCCCATATTAGGATGTGGATATCTTGAGTCACTCTTGCAGACGCTCCCAGGCACACTCTTTAACTGTGATGAAGTGAAGGAATTGGGTCACAATTTCACTTTGATGCACTAAGAAGACTTGGCTCTGTCAAACCAGAAGTAGCCCAGTGATGGTTGCTATTGGATCCACAGATCAACCAGAGAGCCAATGGAAGATCAGTTGTGCTTGGCTCACTCCTACAGTTTGTTTACAACCCTACCAAATCTATATAATCCTTTCCTGTAAATTCAGGCCAAACTGTAACCTCAGTATCCATCCACCACTCCTTCCACTCCTTCATTGATCAAAACCACTGAATCCATCATTTGCTCGTCTGGCTAACATGCTCCAGCTTGTGTGTTAGCCTGAAATCCGGCTGTTGTTTACTCATTGGCTCACACAATTATAACAGTTGCTTCCTCCACAACCAAAATGTCAGATCAGACTCGTGACAGCAAAGTTCCTTCCCTGATCCTGCCAGTGGAAGAGCTCCAGGGTTACAGTAGGTAATCCTGCACTCCAGGCACAATTTCAGCACTTCATCTTAGCCACAAACACAACTCCTAATCCATGCCCAGACCACTTCCCTAAAGCAATGGTAAGAAAACAAGAATGAGCCTCAGTCTCTCTCTTCAGCTGAGTTTCTAGCCCCTCAGTGTCTTCAATGTCAGTCTGACTGGAAGCCCGACCTCCAGCCTCAGCTCTGCGGGTGGAGGACTCCAATATTTGAGTGAAGTGTTACAACCCTGAACTTTTGCTTTATTTCATCTTTGTGGCTTCAGAAGCTCACAGTGAACACGTTCCTCCTTCACAGAATGACCAACACTAACAAGTCTGTGAGCATGTGTGAATGACTGAGTGAGTGAGATCTGTGTGATTCGGGGGACAGAGAGGAGAAGGTCTTGCTGAATATTAGCGGAGTGTGTTTTGGCAAAAGTCTGAATATGCATACCCATACTTCTCCGTGCCTAATGGTTATTTTCATAAGCAGCAAGCTGAAACCCAGTTCATCTTGTTTTTTTTTATGTGGCGGATAATCAAGCCTAACCATGGCTAACCATAGCAGTGTGTTACAAAGAGGTTTATAATATAAGCTGTAGAGAACCACAGAGATTGTTTTGGCATCCAAAGAATACACAGTCAGCGGATGACGAGGGTGGATCAAAAGGATAGGTTTCCCTCGTGCTTCTTTTGAAGGAGCCAGACCTTGATACTCACCTCATACAGCTACATCTAAATTCCTCTTATACTGTTTCATGAAATACTCACAACAAGCAACCCTTCATCATAATTTATTTTATATTTGAGATTTATTACTTAACCTGGAGGCAATATCCTCAAAAGCAGCTGAGAAATGAGCAAGACAGAAATACAGGCCTCTCCTCTGTTTAACTTCAGATTTAAATGATTCATCTGCAAAATATATTCCTGTTTATCCAGTTATAACTTATAATGTAATCAAGCATTGGGAATAATCCCTTAAATACAAACTTGCCTTGTTCATACATATGCATAGAGATTCTTAGAGTTAGCATTGAGGGAGACCAGGGTTTGTAGTCACACTTTTTACTTTCATGTGCATAACTCTCGAAAAATGCATTCTTTGATGGTTTTCCTAAATTATATAAAAGCTTAAGGTCTTGTGGTCGAATAGGAATCATATTCCAATTGTTCTGATTCATTTAAACTGTGAGTGATTAACCATGAAAGAAGCCCTGACACGCTGTAAAAACTGGCACCCTAGAACAGTTGTGTGGGGCTGGTTGTCTGAAGAATTATCAATGGAGTTTAGTAAAACAAAAATGAGAAAGAATCATGTGTAACTTCATTTTTTTTTAAAGCTAGAGACCCAAAATAAGTTTTAAACTCTCCAGGTCACCTTTAATAAATCCCAACTTTGAGGTAGTAAGGTTAGTGAAACCCATCTGTTGTAAAGACAGCTGACATCACAGCTCTGTAATAATGACTGGGATGGCAAATACCCAATTATGCTAGACAATGGGGCAACCAATTAGATTTCAAAGGATCCTGGTAAACTGAGGGACCACTGGGTCCATTCCTGATTAAGGGAAGAAATAAGCTCTCTGCAGGAGAGAGGCGTGGTACTGGGTCATTTCCACATTCATACACAAAACAAGAACAAACTGAGACTTTGTAGAAGTGTTGGTGCTTCAAGAAGAATTGGGCAATATGTTTTTCTGATTGTATTTTGAGATGGAGCAGATAGCAGAGCAAATGAACACAGTTCATGCTGTTATTCTGTTGTCATTCATCAAGGCATTAAGATTTTTTTTATCACTCGGCTGTAAAATTGCTTATCATTCACAGAGTTCCTTAAACTTTGCCTAGTGATGTAACTTAGAGGTTAAAAACAGTCGAGCATAAAGTTAATTTCCTAATATGGGCCATATTTCCTTTAATTTTTGGAATCAATCAAACAAGACACTGAACGAGGGCTGCAGTTGGCCCCTAGGCTGTATTTTGGACACCCCTGGTCTAACGTGCCATCAAGTGTTGGTATTTAAGTATGTGAAACTGCTGAAACATCTTGTCCTAGTTTTTTTCCCCAAGTCCAAAACTTTGAAATGTATTTTTAAAGGATGACTTTCATAAAGGCTGGTGAAAAATGTGAAGTGCTGAAGGAACAGATGCTTTATTTCACTGTTTTAATCCCCTTCTGTTGAGGTTGCCTGTGAATAACAGTTTGTAGTTTGATGTGTGTTTGTTTCTGGGTGGTCTTTGGACCACATCCTCCCCCTTGAACCCTACAAAAACCAAAGGATGCTTTGTTGTTCCTTCTTACAGAGCTGCAATGGTGATAACGGTAATGTCCTCTCAATGTCCAGACATACCAGAGTGGATCTGTAAGGTCTACTGTACCTCTACTGTATTTCTGGGGCCTGCTTGGGTGGGGATCTGTTTTGAGACGGTAAGAAGGTGGTTGTTGAGGTGATGGATTCTCTTGAGAGTTCTTGCAGCTCTCAGAGGTGGGGCTGACAAGCAGGTGATGAAAGGTCTGGCTGGTTGCTTTACCTCTGAGATATTTGCATTTGTCTTCATCTCTCACCCTTTCTGTCAGGAGCACTGAAGCCTTTTAGCAGGGCTTTCAGACTGGAT
This sequence comes from Cetoscarus ocellatus, assembly GCA_037902135.1. NCBI lineage: Eukaryota > Metazoa > Chordata > Actinopteri > Labriformes > Labridae > Cetoscarus > Cetoscarus ocellatus. The sequence goes on along the minus strand of JBAMNC010000031.1, from coordinate 61,646 downwards.
AAACGTAAGTTGGTATCTGCCAGGTAGACTTCTTCAAAAAAACAGCTGAGGTCAGCTCCACGGTAAAAATCAGTCTATTCTTCACTCAGCGCCCAGCTCCTGCTGTTCTGCTTGTCCTCTCTTGCGTTTCCCTTGCTGCTGACCTAAATTTTCTGGAGTCCTTTGAGAGCGAGTGCTGAAACGTGATATAAATGTAAGGCCAAGCGCATATGGGACTGATCAGGGACGCATTTCTTTGGTCAGAGCAATTCATGCTGCTTGCCCTTCACTGGCAGCCAAACCAGAGTGGCGGTCTGCCCGAGAGTCAGTGTTTGGATAACACTGTGTGAGAGTGTGTGTATCCATTTGCTCGTGTAAGTGTGTGTGTGTACATTCCCCCTCAGCTTCTCTGTGTTTGGGTGTGTGCCTGTTTGATTCCTCTCTCATGCATGCATAAGTGTGTGTATTCGTGAAGAGAGGCCTTCCTGTCAGCATCTATTGTATTTGAATGGCTGCTGTGATTTAAACGGTGAAAGATGATGTCTGTTGCTGCTCCTGTGGTTTGATTCAGTGACTTCAAATTAATGTATGAGCCTAAACCACTGACGCTTTTCAGAATTTTTGACCCATAGTTTGAATGACTGTGCAGCCATAATGTTTAAATTAATCTCGTGAGTGATAGCTCCGCAGCACAGAGTAGAATATTTTATGTAACAAAGGCCGCCTGTCTCTCTTTGCTGGCAGCTCTGACCTCATTTTTGATCAACTCCTCTGGATTTATTTAAGCTGGCAGATTTTCGTGCACTGTTTTGCCACCTCCCACCAAAGGCAAGGTTGTTATGTCTCTGCATCAATTTAAAAAATGTCCATACGATGTAAAAAAATCAGTCTGTTTTTACTTGGTGTCAAAGTTGTCTCAATCAGTGTGAGAGAATGCTGTGATGCAAGCCAGTACTTTTTCCTTCATTCTAATCTCTTTGTTGTCTTACAGCAGTTGCGGCACAATTATAATCACTCCAACATTTTAGCTTGTGTTTCAGCAGCTATGTGGGATTTCATCACTGTCTGTAGACAATACTGTGAAGAAGTCTTAGTCAGCTTTTAGTCAGCTTTGTTCTAGGTCTGTTTTCATTCCATTAAAACAAGAAAAATAGTCTTCTTTTGTTTTGTCCCCTTAAAATCACTTCATTAGCCAAATTGCAATTTTTTAAACTCATTTTCATTGATGATGTTAATGACTGAACATTTTAGTTAAAAGAATAGTTCGTTTTTTTTAAGTAGGGTTGTGTGAGGAACATGGCATGAGCCTGAATGTGTGCCACAGTGTCACAGCTCAGTTCTGTCTCCTCTTAGAAAAACTCAGGTCAGATGCTAATGCTATGCATTGCTATACATGGTGCCACATTTTCTGCTTAATTAAATAAATTGTGGGAGAAAACAAGCCACAAAAACAGCGTGTGGTCATCCCGCACTACGAACAGTTTGTTTATATCCACTTAAGTTTCCACCACAATGCTGCTTTGATTTGGCACTAATTTGAGACACAGCAAAGCGTACGTGTCCTTCTGCCTGCAGCGTAATGATCAAACTATGGTCTTACTTGAATTTTCCAAATACCTCAATGAGGTGTTGAATTTACCTCAATGAGGAACAATAGGATTTCTTCAAGAGTAAGAGGGGGTTCTGACATTTTTTGGGGGGGGAGGTACACACCTGTTTAGCTGTGTTGCTCATTCCATGAATGTATTGTCTTTACAACTTATATCTCGTTGTAAAGATGACTAATCAGGCTTTCCAACGATTGAAAAAAATACCAGTTTGTATTACTAAAGGAAAGGAGTAATGGACTGAAATGACATTTCAGATTTTTATTTGAGGAGTATATCTTGATCCTTAACCAAAGTGTTACCCTGCATCCGTGTTTCTCAGTTGGTTTTCTGTTGAGACATCCTTAAAGAATGTGAAAAACCCAAAGTTACCCCTGTCGGACTTTACTCATTGAAAGGAGTATTCATCATAAGTCTGACCACCAACTCACACACAAAAGGGGATGTTTTCAGGGCACATTTTACAACATTTCATTACAGTTAGTGGGAAAAACTTTGTTGCCATTCTTGTCTCCAAATTAACACTGATGTCAGCAGCCATCATCATGTTTCACTTTAACTTCTTTACACCTTCCCTCTCTCCTTCTCCTTGTCCATATTGCAGGAGCTGCTTCCTCTAGTGCTGTCCTTCGAACTTCCCGCCATTATGCAGTCTGATCCTAGCTCCCCAACAGTGCAACACATCTCGCAGACCTACAACCTCACAGTCTCCTTCAAGCCCCCAACGCGCCTCTACAGGGCCACTGGTGTGGTTCGTGGCTCACAGAATAATGCTAGCGCTGTCAAGGTAAGGAGGGGTCAGGCAAAGAAACAGTACTGAATCTTCGTGGTGAACAGCTGGGTAAAAGGACACATCAGGGCAGACTGTCTCCTGATGAGTGCAAACCATTTTTAAAATGGCCCAAAAAATTTAAATGAAACTAACAAAAATGCATTTTTGCGTTCATCTTATTTGGAGTAAAAACTTTTTAACAAGTTTACTTCTTGGATCAGTATAAACTTGTTGAAAAGGAGTGAATAAGGGACCTTTGATTTTTGCCAAATTCGTAAAGTAATCGCATTATAAATGTGATATTTTCAACCGTCCCGATCACCAGTGTGTACTTTTAAATAGGAGAAAATAACTAACTTAACCTTGATCTGTCCACTCCCTATCAGTCACTTGAATGTAAAGTATTTAGGTTAATACCCTCCCTCATTTCTACATTTAACTGGGGGAGCCACAGACCAACGTAAGGTTTCCAGAGCTCCACCTTGACAAGCCCACCAGCACTGTCAGCGGTTGCCACATTTCTCGTATGACCTAACTCATTACTTTAAGCACCACAAAAGGAGGAGAGTGCAGAGAGATGTTTGGCGACTTGAGCTGGACAGATGCTGGGTCAGCCAAAACTAGGAGGCTGACACTCTCCTACTGCTGCATTTTGGGGTCTATAAGACTGATTGATTTAGAGCTTTGACTTATAATTATATTTTTATACATTAATTCTCTATGACTTGTTCATGCATGAGCAGATTGTATATTTCAGTGTTTGTACACACTGATGCGCTTACTCTAGATAAAGATGTAGGAATCTAAAGGCTGCCAAACAGTCTCTGCAGAATCTCTGCAAATTTATACCTGCCAGCTTCAGAGCTACATAAAGATATAGAGCTTGTCACAGAATGCCAGTATCTACTTTTAGCATCATGCATTCCTATAGTCTCTGTACAGTTAACAGACACATCTATACATATGCAGAAGCACAGTCCTGAGCGTGTGGTACGTCTGAGGGTCAGTCAGACTCGGGAAGCATGCCAGATAATTGCTAGAGGATCAGAGAATATGTGTGCTATGTCATGTGGCGGTGTGTGACCCTGCCAAACCACTATGGATTGATGTGTTTTTCTGGCCACAAAGTGTGAATTCCCATTGCACACTGTAAATGACTTACTTTACAAGGCCAAGTGATGGCTCACAGAGCAGAGACAGTGACCATTCAACTGGACGGCAGATGGAGTGGAAACTACAATAGTTTCCACAGGTTATATAGAAAATATGTGTTTTCTTTGGCACAACCCAGCTCTGCTATTCTCCTTGTGGACTGATTGGATTGTAATATGGTCTGAACCCTAAACCAGGGGTCAGCAATTAGCTGCCCATGGGCCAGATGTGGCCTGCTAGTTTCTTTCTTTGACATCTTTTAAAACTTCTGTTACATTTGAACCACTGTATTGTTTAAGACAAATTTACACTGGATGTTATTCTTTGTCATTTCAGCTATTATATCACCTTGATGTAATTTGCTGTATAATTGTTTTGTTTAAAAAAACATTTTTTTTCCCCAAAAGACCATCTTATAACTTTCAATCCAATAGAGAAAAACACTATAACAGCATATTTATGGTCTGGGCATCTATAAATAGGAGACAGAGGGACTAAAATAATTCTCATTTTAGTCACCCTGTCTCTGCTTGCCTCTCTATCTTTTTCCATCTCTATTTATCCACTCATTCCCCAATATAGCTTCAGTGGATGGCTGTTCAACATGAGTCTGGCCCTGCCCAAGATTTTTTGCCTGCTTAACAGAGGTTTTGTCTTGTCACTGTGTTTTGGAAAAGTGCTGTACTCATGTTGGATTCATGTTGGGTCTGGATTATCAAAATAATTTAAAAAGATAGAGTATGGCTTTGACAGACCTTTTTGTACTGTTTCTTGAGATAACATTTTTTATGATTTGGCAGAGCAAGCCAGTGTCATGATTGTATGGATTTTATGAGATGTCTAAAAATTAACTTTTCATCAGTAATGCAAATAAACTATTGTCGTACAGGCAGTGTTGACTCATCTTAAACTGTACTTAAACTACTGCAATGGTGTGAAATAAATGGTGACAGATAAGCCAAGAGCTAAGAGGTTAACAGTGCTCCTCAACAGCTTTTCTCCCTTATTTTGCCAGAATGCAAGGTTTAAATCACTGTAGTTGACCCCTATCATCAGGATTTATCACACCTCTTCAAAAACCGGTGAATGACATCACTGAGACTGCATCCAAGTTTCATGTTATCTATGATTGTTTATATTTTCATGTGCTTCATTTTATTTATGGTATTTTCATTCTCTCTCATGCTTTCTCAGAGGGGTACAGCTCTCCTATTGGAGCACCTTGCTGGCAGCCTAGCAAGCACCATCTCCGTCACCACCCACCTTGACATTGCACCGCAGCACCATCTCTTCATGAAGGGACGTAATGGTAGCAACATCAAACACATCACCCAGAGGACAGGAGCCCAGATCCACTTTCCAGACCCCAACAGCCCCCAGAAGAAATCCACAGTCTACATTCAGGGCACAATTGAATCAGTTTGCCTGGCACGGCAGTACCTCATGGTGTGTACCTTGCAACTTGACTGGGTTAGGGTGATCACTTTGTAAAGTCTTGACTATGGACTTTCTAAACCTGATTTTAGTCTTACGTCTGCCTAAAGCACTTCAGTAGCTTTTAAGGATCATTATTGGTATGGGCAGATATTAGAATTTCTGCATATCAGCAGAATACACAAATGTTTCACAGTGTTTCACCTTCTATCAATTAATGTCTACATCGTAAATTCAATCCTGTATCATTGAACCAAACATTGTTTTTCTTGTCTGTCATCTGTTGAGAGGAATGATAGGAACAGGTTAATTCTGACACAGAAAAGACCCTGTATTCAATGTGTACATATAGGTGTCCGCTAAAATAAGATTAGTAATATCTGCATATTGGATGTCAGCTAAAATCCAGCATCATGCATCCATACCATTTTCGTTATTATCTTTAACTGCACAAAAACAACTTTCCTAGGATGTCCATAACAGAATATTTCAGTATCATTGACACACATTTGGAAAACCACTCGCAGTTATTTGAAAAACTGCATAATTTTCATGCACAATTCTCAACAATTTTCTCCACATATTTAAAAAAGAAATCCATAAATCTTTGTACAGAAAGTGGCATTACTTTGTTGAAGAGAAAGTTATGGGCTGAATGAGGGAAGAACCAACATTCTATCCATCTTTTTTTAGGAAGCTTTATCCGAAAATCTGTTTGTCATACTCTCAAAGTTCCAACCCCAGCTTAATTTTGACTAAAGTAAACAACATCTTTCAGAATACAGTTGACTGAGATATTGTTTTTTGTATAAATTTGCCTCCATTATTATTTTACCCGACAAAAGAATGACCGATAAAGTTTAAAAGAAATCCCACCCTATTTGGTACATAACCTCTCAGGGTGTATGATGTGTAATAAGATGTGATGAAATGGCTTTTTAGGTGCTTAAGTGCTACTGCCTCAAGTATGTGGTGGTTAAACATGTAAATAACATTATTTATGATTTTAAAAAAAATAAAAGAATACATTTGTTTTTCCACAAAGGTTAGCACACTAAAAAGCCACCAACAACCATGGTTCATTGAACCAAGATGGCAGCACATCTGCTCCCAGCACTCTCTCTCTTTTGTTTGTTGAGTTGGGAAGTTCAGGATTTCACTCCAATGTATGCAAAGAATTTAAAGGGTTAGTTCAAGTTTTTTGAAGTGGGATTGCCAGAGGCCCATATCACTTGTACCTATGATTACCAGTAATGGATTTTGCAAGCTTTGCTCCTGGGGGGAGCTATCCAGCGACTTACGGTAGCCAGTACATAGCAGTACATGGTGCCATTGAAAGCTTTGTTATTACCCTTCTGTAGGTTAGAACTACTCAAAACACTGCTTTTGGTTTGACAATACACAACAGTAAGATTCTGTACAGAGTTTGACTTTTCCACAACAAAGCTCCTGTGTCTGAAACTACTGTTTGTGGGGACATAGGGGTTATGTATTCCTCCACCATCAGCTGGTAAGGTAGTCAGAAGAAACAACAAACTCTAACTTCACTAAAACTGAACCGAAAATGAGCTATTTTTACTCTAGTAATGACTGTGTACCGTTAGTTGTGTGTTTGTGCGGGTATCTTTATAAACTGGAGTACACAGTGGAAAATTTTTCAGATGATTCATAGGTAGGAAGAGGTCTGTCCTTCTCTGTTAACTGAAAAGGACAGATCACAGGTTACCTGGTGGTTCTGATTCATGAACTGTGAGCTCCCTCCGCAAACTCAGAGGCCCATTGGCATCTCAAGTGGGACTTAGTAACAAGGCTTCTCCTGGACCTCTCATCAGAGCTCTTTCACCTCGCTAAACCTTCATGACTGCTGTCATGTGTCGTAGCCCTGATCGGTAAAATGGGCACTGCAAACACAACGCTTTGTTGCTGCAGATGGGTGATTCCTGATGTCCATATTTAAAACAGCAAGCCAAATTTATCCATTTATATCAGTTTGTGCTCCAGTGACTGCTACTTGACCCTGCTGCAGCACTCTGACCTGATCTAATGAGGGGAGTTGCTGGCAGAAGGATATATGCAACCCTTTGTTGCATCTTCCTGTTGGGTATTGTCAAGTCAACATAGTTTTTTGAGAAGTTTTAACCTATACGTGGGTTAATTATGAGGCTTTCAGTTGCACCATGTACTGCTATATACTGGCTACCATCTGCCCCCAGATATCTCCCCCAGGGACAAAACTCGTAAGTTTATTTACTGGCAATCATATTCATTTGTGCCTTGGGACTTTAGCAGCCACTCTTCAAACAACCTGAGCTAACCCTTTAACTTGGAGTGACAATGAACTAAATCTTGAATCTTGAATCCAGGAATGACCCAGTTAAATGTGGGGACTGACAACTCATCCTTGACATCCACAGATTCTTCATGCTATGTGGTAGCTCTAATAGATGTCATTGTCTCACTAACATCATCACGTTCTATATGAATGATGTTTGGGGTTTGGGATGGCTTTGAGAAGTAAACCATGATTACTTTTGGGGGTTTTGAAAAACCTTGGGAGAGATTTGCTTGGCTGTGGTCATGCTGCTGAAATATCCAATTTTACAACAATCTCTGATCTGTTCAAGGACAGCCACAGGATTTTTAACCACATACCTGCATGTGGGATAAACATTCGCATTAGCTTTAGCTTAACTGAAGTTGGTAATGTCCTCTTTGTATACAGATTGTCTTTATGGGTATTACTGGTAATGGATTGGCTGGCATATAAAGTATAGAGGGTTTTGTGTACTTAGATTTCAGCCCTCTCTGTAATTCAAAAAACAGCAAATTAGTTTCTAGACATTTCCACTTCTGTGAGTTAAAAATGCTCTGTGGTCATTCTTGTCTCAGTGCCGGTGACCACTGAAGGTACGCTTATCTGAATTATTTAGGTATGTAACCAAATGTGCTTAAAAAAATGTGCAAAAATGATAGCTGTTTAATTACCATTGGCTAAACACTTCTGCATCTCAGCTGTAAACAGATTTGGCTCTCTGTTTGGAGATCCATAATGTGGGCCAGTAATTCTGCCAGAGCTGCCGTCTCTTTTGTCTGCGGTCTCCCATTTGGCCCCAGAGACTTTCAGCCAAATGCCAAAATTGTCACAGTGACTAAACACAACTTTCTCTGTTTGGACACACAAGATGGAGCCTCTCACTGTCTGTCTGTCAGAGTAAGAATGTAAAAAAAATTGGATGATTTATGACGGATGAATTAGAAGGGAGAAAGACCTAGAAAGCAAAGAAGAAAAAATAGGATAAAAAAGAGGTTGTTTTAAAAGTAGAAAACAACAGTAAGCACACAGGAAAGGCTAGAGGAGTCACACTTTCAGTAGCGGTACTGTGTGATTTGGCCTCTTCCAGCCAGACTGTAGATTACAGCTCCAATCTCAGGCCCTGTCAGAGCCAGCCTGGCCCTATACTCTGCTGCTAATTACACCCACTCACAATAGGAGCGCTGTCCAGCACTTTGCCCAAAATATAAATGTCTGTGGTGCCTGTGGTGGTGATCGTGCAAAAACAGATTGCTCTTGGCGGAATTTCCCAAGCTCAGTGTGGGACAGATCCAGCAGTGAATCTCATATTTATTGGTATGACTAACATGTGGGTCTACAAATGTTAAAAGTCTGAAAGTGAAATTTACTACTGTTATGAGAAATAGCCTGTAAGAAAGAAGCACATGTGTGCTACAGAGTGTGACACATGCGAGTCTACATTTAGTTTAATGGAACTTTAATGTTGTGTTTGCTCTGCAGGGATGCTTGCCGCTGGTCTTAATGTTTGACATTAAAGAGGATGTTGAGGTGGAGCCGCAGTGTATCACAGCACTAATGGAGCAGCTGGATGTCTTCATCAGCATCAAACCAAAACCAAAACAGCCCAGCAAGGTAGGACATCAGGTTTACCCTGAAACTGCATGGACAGTTTTCTTAGCAGTGTTAGCTATGAGGCTCTGTGGATGTAGATGTCGGACCATCTGGTTCTGTATTGTCATTGAATCTCTCTGTTCCCTTGACAATGCTTTCTAAGTCTGTTCACTGGTCCCGCCTCAACCTTTCCTCTTGGATCAAAATTCAGAAAAGTAAAGAATTTGTTTGCTGTCTGATAAAAAAAATACAAAATGCTAATAAATGAATAAAACAGCACAGAAATAAGCAGATACTGGGTACTTTGGTATATGGACTCACATCTTATTAATGACATTTCCAATGAAGTTGGGACATTGTGTAAAACATAAATAAAAAAAACAATATTTTCAAATCCTTTTTGACCTATATTTATCTGACTTCACTACAAAGACAAGATACTCAATGTTCAAACTGATAAACTTGTGTTTGTTTGTTTGTTTTTTTCAAATATTAAGCTCAGGAAAACTTCAAAAATCATTGTCACTACATCTGCAAGTTAAAACACTACAATGCAAAGCAAAAGCCGTATTCGCATCCCAGTGCAAGACCAAAATTGACCAGCGAGTAATGTGTTGTTCTGATCGATGACCCATGTTCAAAGGACAACTTCCTTCCTTCTAAATTTCTATTGTAAATTTATAGACATGAGAAAGCCAATAGTGCTTCAAATGAAGGGTATAAGACCAGCCATATTGCTGAGCTGATCCAAATGATCCAGATTTCTAAGAAAATAGTCAGAATTCCCTTCACTACAAGCAAAAATAAACAGTTGTACATTAAACACTCACTCTTCGTAGTGAATATGAATCTCGCAGTCTTATCCATGATAGCTTTTTTTCCACGCCCCTGTTAAAGAGTCTGCCACAAAAAAACACAGTAATGCAGGTTTAACACTTGACGAAGTGCAGCTGCACTTTGGTGCCTCCTTCTCGACTGCATGGCTTGGGTGAAAGTTAACAGGTGTTGTGGATTTTGGTGTTTGTTGGATTAATGGTTCACTGCTCTAGGTGGCATGATGTGCTATGACACTTAACATTTTACATTCAGATGTTTATTTACACTTCGATGTTCAAATATCGACTATAAAGTGACAGCCCTAGCTCATACCCTGTGTCAGATAGAATAATGAAAGACTACGGAGACAAGAATTGGCCACTGATCCAACAAGAATTACTGTCGGATGCTGCAGCATTGAACTGAAATTAATTATATATTGCATGTCACATTTAATCATTATTTGAAGAAAAGCTGGAAATGTTGCTGCAGGGAATCATGCCACACCAACACTGAGAAACATTTTGGCTGAATAACATCCGCTGTATGAGCAATCCATCCACCCTTTCCGTTGCAAACATCCCACTGCACGTGTGCAGCTATGTTTTCAGTTCACCTTTCCCTGTCAACTATGCCAACATTAAAAATGACTCCATTGATGTATGTTGCAAACCAGCCAGTCAATCCGAAATATCCTTGTTCTCCTTTTATTCGATTCAGCCTGTGTTCGTGAAATGTGTCTCCTTTTTCTCTTTTATATTAAGTCTTACAACCTCTAACAGTAGTTTTAGTTGCTCTGGTTTTACTTTTAAGCCAACCTATAATGTAAAACATGCTTTATTTCTCCACTACACATAATATTCCTAATCATAATTTACCACTTGGCGCTTTCATAGCTGTCTATTTGCAGTGCCCACGTCCCACTCTGGGCCAGGGCTTGTTGCCCAAACCAGACAGGCATGCGAGTGCCAGTGTGAAGGTGCCAATGTAAACACTGACCCAGCCCAGATCCACTTAAGAGCCCTTCAGTTAAATATTTTAAAGAGGTGACAGCACTAATGTGAGAGGCCTGTGCACGTTGTTGCCTCTGCCATGTGCATGTATGTGTATGTCGGGGAAACTGACTGTGATTGGAATCAATTCTCCAAAACAGAGAGAGCATAAATATGATTTGTGCTCACAATAATTATTTTAATGTTAATGCAGGGTGGGGTTTCCATTGAAATAGGGACAAAGTCATTCCTACCACTATTTTAAAAACTCCTGTTTTTTATTAGTTATTGTTGATTTAATGTCTCTCAGTGCAAAAACTTTGAATGACTGATAGGGTAGAGCAATATGACAGGTTTTAGGATGTATTAATATATTGTCAAATTATTTAGTGGGTAAGACAAGATCATTTTTATGTGTAGTTTATTTTGTGTGAAAGTCATTTGTCCAGCTTTAGCTGGCCATTGGTGAGTATAATGTTGAATTAACTGATTTTATTATTATTATCATTATTATTATTATTATTATTATTATTATATTCATGTAGCTTTTGTATTAAAATCAAAAGATATTGATAAGTTACCTATTATCACTGCACAGCAACTGTTCAGTTATTATTCAATTGTCAATCCATCTGCTGTATTTAAGCTGTTTACTTTTTCACTGCACAATAAATATTTTAATGCTACCACTAGCATTTATTTAATGGAAGACATTGCAGGTTTGACAAAGGTGAGACAGGACAATAAAAGCATGTTTAAAAATGCATCATTACAGAGACCCTGGATGAGCATGCATGCATAAATTTTACTTTTTTTTTGCGTCGTTCTGTATGATCCAAATCATGCATGTTTTGACTGTGTTGTAGCACATTATCAGATCCTGTGCAGTGTATAAGGGAAAATTTTAAGGACAATAGAGGATTTATGTTTACTAAGGGTTTACTAAGTTTACTCACCTTTTTAATGACTAGGGCTGCTTGGTTATGGAAAATTTATAATCAGTTATTTTGCTTGATAAATCATTTTGCTTTGAGATGCACTTGCAGCTGAGTGACAAATTCTACAAGTCGTTTGCACTGTCTTAAAAAATACTTAAAATTAATTAGCAATTAATTTAATAGGACTGAAAGTTGAAGAGCAATGTAATCTACAAAAACATATTTTAATATTTACATTAATGGTGGTACAAAACAAAAAAGTTGGGGTTTACAATTGTTAATGATTGTCTTTGTTTTAAATAATGATACATATTTCACTTTTTCAGACCTTGTATACAAAACATCTGTTAATAAAAAATATTGAAAGTTGTTACATGAATAATCAATAGAAGAGACATATATTGAATTCTATACTCCTAAAAAGGCAATGTATCCTGTGAAGCACGGACTCCAAAATGCAAATAAATGTCACAATTTTTGGTAAAAAAAAAAGTCATACATGCACATCAATTATTCAGGTGCCAAGCTATGAGAAAAATCTTTGGATGCTTGCAACACTTGCTCCTAAAAATAGTCAGTGTTGCAAGTCTTTTTACTTTACATTGTAGAGTTATCATTCAGCTAAAAATGATCAGTAAATGACATTCTGGTCCATCTCACCCTACCCTCGTGAGCCGTATTGCCTGGTATTCTCTTAACAGTGTGGGTCATTTACTGTAGATATGATAGAGTATGATATGAAGTTGCTTTTCCTCAAACTTTGCTCTCATGGTGTCTTGTCTCTCCCACACTGCCTCCATGTTTACTCTTCTAATCTACCCTTAATTCCCTCTTCCTTCCTCCCCTTTGTTTGTCTCCCCCTCATCCTCCCTTTCACTCCCTAAATCTGCTGCCAACATTCCCCATCCTATCTCTCCCTCTTTCCCCTAAGGCTCTTTTTCTCCTCTGTCTCTCCCTCATATCATTTTGCCCTTTCCTTTTGCTTCTCTCCCCCTCCTCAAACTCCTCTCATTTACTGTTTTTCTTTTTTTTTTTTTTCTTAGTCTGTGATAGTCAAAAGCGTGGAGAGGAATGCGGTGAACATGTACGAAGCCCGGAAGTTCCTCCTGGGTCTGGAGTGCAACGGGGTCTCGTCGCCCTCACCCTCTGTGGTTTTGAATCCTGCCACAAATGGCCCATCCCCGTCCCTCATCTGCCCCGTTGGCCTGGACATCCTGGCCTCAGCTGGCCTGGGGCTGAGCAATCTGGGTAATCACACCCTCTTAATTGTCAGAAACTTTGTTAATTTTGTCAACAACATTATGACAAAAAAAAAATGTCAACAACCTTTTAACCATGACACAAATTTAGTAATAATTAGTGAAAAACAAATCTGATCAAATAGTCCTGATATTTTATTTGTTGAGAGGAGAAATATATATTTGCTTTCTTCACTACAAGTAAGAGTTCTTCATTAAATATATGTCAGTATCCTCATCCATTTACAGTGAATTACTTTAAGTGCTATCAGGAAACTAACATTTGTGTTTGTTTAAAGTGTTAATGCAGCAGCAAAACTTATTTGAGTCAAGTCATCTAGGCTCTGACCTAATTACTTCTCACAGATTTATTTTACTTGCTAATATGCAGAGTGATTAGATATTATTTTAAACCCCTTGGCAGGGCCTGTAGGTCAATTCTGGGGTGGTGGAGAGTAAAAGGAAGAGCGCTGTACTGAAGCAGGGCAGAGCTGGCGAAGAAAAGGAGGAGTGCAGAAATCTTGAAAAATAAAATCTGTTTGTCAGATGATTAAATAATGAAGCACGTAAAGTGTGATATCAGTGCTGTGCCCAAAAAAAAGGGCATGAAACAAGGCACAGCTTGGCTCTTTTCATGATATGTCGTGGTGTTAGAAGGCAGAAAAATGGAGAGAGATACAAAATTCCATTTTTGACAGCTCAATGAGCTTTGTTCTTTTTTCTCAAACTAACTACAGGGTTAAAAAATATTATGGGTACAATATTGGTAACGACAGATATTGGCCTAAAAAGTCGTGATTAAAAATCAAATAGGTTGATATTGAAATTTTGATGATATTTACATCGAATATATCAGCCACCTATATCAGCTATACAAATCCCTTATATTGGCTGTAATATTGGCAAAAGACACAAATGTAGCATAGTGTTTTAACTTATCATCAATGCATTGGTATATTTAAAAAATCAAGAGTTTCATTTTTTCATGAGAGACACAATTGTTTTCTTGTTTTACATCTGTACCTTACACAAATAGACTGTCACATGAAAAGCAACAAGTCAATTTTTGTAAAGTAAAGACTTGTGCTCTTGACAAAGAATATCAGTATTGATATATGTACTTACATTGATGCATCTGGAAATATCAGCATATTGGATAGTGGCCAAAAAAATCCAATATTGTGCATCCTGACATTTTTTGCTTTGTTTGGTTTTTAAGTTGCATTTACTTTACAAAGTGAAATTGTAGCTCACCAAAACATAATTTAGATACTTTATTGTTAGATTTAGACTTAAATAGTGAAAACTGCTTGGGTGAATAAAATAATAATATTTTAAAACTTTTTTGCACACTGACACACATTTAGTCCTGACTTATGCAACACTAGTGAGGCATCCCCTGTCAAAAAAGTCTTGATCCAGCCCTGCTTTATAAACTAAAGCACTTACAAGTATGTCATGTTATGTAACCATAAGCAGCTTACGACTTAGCAACTTTGATGGGACAGAAATTAAAGGAGAGCCAGAACCAAACTTTCACACATGGAAAAGTCAGACAACTTCTCAGCAATGTAGGACTGAATATTTCCCTTATCACTGAGAGATGTAAGTAAGTATGATGCTCGTCGCCCAGTCACAATCTGTCTCCGTTTCTCTACTGAAAGTTTAGATAAATAATCTATCCAGTTCATCAAAAAAGGGAGTCGTCTTAGATAGAATAAAATTCCAGCATCCTTAAAGTGATTGTATCAGTCTAAGGATATGTGTGCTGGTAACATTTTGTCAAAGACAATAGGAACACATTTAACCTTGCAAAGTAGCTGAATTGGCTACATTTGATATCTACCATCAGGCAGACCCATCTTGCAAAATTTAAGCACAAAACATCGTTACCAGTCAGAAAATTACGAGGCTCAGCCGTGTGAGTGTGGGTTAGTTGTGTGTAACACAAGAAGTTACTACAAGCCTCTGACTGGCCCGCAATGAATGTGACAGACAAGTCACAGAGTTGGAGTTTTTCTAGAAAGGTTCTGCCCCTCTCAGTCACTCTCTATGGGATATTTTCTGGATGGTCTTAGAATCTATCCCATGTGAAACCGTCCATCTGGTGTGCCAGGTTAGGAACATGCAGCTCTCATTTCAACTCCTAGTATCTTTATCCCCCTAAAAAGGTTGTTTTTTTGCTGGTATTTGTCTGTCTGTTTGCCTGTTAGCAAGATATCCAGAAAAGTTATGAATGGATTTTGATGACAGTTATGGGAACGTTAGTCATGGCACAAGGAAGAACTGATTTGATTTTGGTGGTGATCTGAATCCAGATGCAGATCCAGGCATTTTTTAAAGGATTTGTTAATATTGTATAATAGGACAAAATAATCTTAGAAATGCCTTGGCAGAGGGCTTCTAGTTTTTTTCTTGTTTTACAGCATGAGTGTGTGTGAGAGGTGACAAATACTTTTGTCCAGTGCTCAGTGTGTGAGCACTGACAGCTCTGTATTCATTTAACTGTTGAGCTTATAATGCTAGCTTACTGGGAGAAAGAATTTTATTACATTAGTTGTGAATAGTCGTGAGAAGATTTTCTGTCAACTTACACTAGACTGAAATGTTTTTGAGTTGTCATTGGCTGAAAATTAAATAAAATCTTGAAAGGCAAAAAATAACTAAGATGTGACTAACTCTAATGCACTTTTTTGTTCAAGACTAAGAATAAACTCAAAATAGCTGCCAGACTTAACACAAGTTAACAATGTGCTTCTTATGTTGGGTATATTTTCATTCTTTTCTGTGAGGGGGATAAATGATAAGAAAGATAAGATATAACCTCTCTTTCTCCTTTGCACAACATGCATTAGAGATGGAACATCTTTGTAGAAGAATAAATGTCCTCATAAATCATTGTCAACCACATCTATAGCAGCCACAGACTCAACACAGAGACTCCTAACAGCTCATCCATTAAAGATTTATCTGAGCCAGATCTCCTCTGAGTCTGTTATCACCTGCTTAACCAAAAGACTGAGTGCAAGTGATTTTAAAATCTAATACAAATATTCTCTGATCATACACATAAATCAAGCCAGTGAGTCGTCCCACCATCATTTATTCATGCCCTTTATTCTAAATGTCTGTGTGCGGAGCTTGAACCATCATGAGTCTACAGAGATATGTTCTGTGTGTACAGACCTTTGATCAGCCAACCATCAGAGAAATCACTTCAATAGGGTTTTATTTGAGCTGCTTTGATGTAACCTGAGCTGATGAATAATTGCACTGTGATGATATTTGTGTGGGAGTTTAATATTGCTGCTCTAACTTAGTATGAAGTCAAATAGAAGAATAGTGCAGAAGGAATTGTTTCATAGAATTAATAATTATCTGTTTTTGCTCTTTTTTCTTTGAGTGAAAATTTAAGGACATGGAAGTTCACTCATGAGTAATGTTTCTGTAGATGCTGAATAAGGAAGTTGTTCATTGCTGTAAGCTCATGCACAATCACTTAGATTCTTCACAGTTTATTTACAGTCAGATTGTACCAATTAGGAGTGTAACTCTGCGCTCAGGTTTGGTTAACAAGACAAGATGAGATATAACATTAGTTTTAAGAAAACTTTGATAAAAGAAAGAAAAAAGATAGTAATTTATTATAAGGTTCAAAACTGCAAGGAATGCACGTTTAGAGGTACAATGTGCAGAATTTTTGGAAAGTCTTAAAAAAAATCCAATACAAAATGACTATCATTTCCTATTTTTAAAGCAAGATAAATTCTTAATTCTAAAGTTATGGTGAGACATGTTTGTATGTGTCAACTGTGGTGACCGAGCTGCCATAACAGGACACCCTTTGAGTACCTTTTCCCCAGGAACACAAAAAGTTGTGCCAAAAACTGCTGCACAAGAAGCAAGTGGTTCTTGCTGCTCCATGTTTTGTGCGTTTTTCTGGTGCTGAAAGTCCCCATATGCTCTTCATCCCATGAACCCTTTAACAGAATCCCCAAACTAGACATTTCTAAGTCAAGCGAAGACCTGCAGTCATCTCTGACCACCTTCACTGTTTACTTGTTTTAAATTGTGGACCTCATCCAACAAAAACTAGACTACATAGGGCGTATTTACCAAACAGTTAATCAACATTCCATTTAGTGGATTTATAAAGAGTGGACCTCCATGCTGATTAGAGATCTCAGAATGCTTTGTCAGCAGCTTACAGGGCAAACCACTTCTGAGAGCTTTTTTTTCCCAATATGTGAAATTCATCCCCAAAACAAAAATGTTTGTTTGTCATTTAGTAAATACCCCTCATGATGTGCAGTTTTTCGTTGAAGTCCTCAAATTGACATGGAAGAAAACAGTGAAGGCAGCGAATTGTCCATGGCTGCACACTGTCTATCTTTACAGAGTCTTTACTTTCCTCAGATATATACAGTTCTAAATGCCACTGAGTAAATGCTTGTTTCCTGGCTGTATTGTTATCAAGGTTACACTTTTGAGTTGTTGTCACATGTAACCAACAGATGATACTTCGATGATAAATACATACACAGCAGGGTGAAAGTTTTAATTCACACTGATATATTAACACCACCATCCACAAAAAAAGTTTTGTATAAAATTCTCTGGGATTAAACGGCAGAGCATTTGTTTTTACACCATATTCATACATTCTCTATCTATCTCTGTGTCATATGTAGTCCAAACTCACTAAGTGATTCTAACAGAGCATGGATCAGCTTTGTATTTCTCCAGACTAACCACAAAAACTTTAAAAGCAGAAGAAACACCTTTTATGCATTTAATATCCAAACCCATCAGGATAACTGCTGCTCTGCATCCATGTACAGATGTAGTGAGACACTCCGCCCCCTTTAGGAGAAGTATTGTGATGCATGACTTCATAGCACAGATCACATGAAATCCCTTGTATTTATATATAATTTAACACAAAAACGCACTAATACTAGGCAATATGAGGTCAGTGTTTGTGTCTCTAAAGTTTTAAACCAAGATAGATGATATGTCCTCACCCACTCTCACCCACAGTGTATTAAAATAAAGTCAAAATCACCTTGTGCTGGGTGCTGACATGTTACACTGACAATACTTCAAGCCAAGATGTGAAAAATAGAGAGCTAACTTGTTGTCTAGTGCAGTGGTTCTCAAATGATGTGACTGGTGTGCCTTAAGGCAGGTAGAGGTATGCCTTAGGGATTTGAATAACCATAATTTAACACTACATATAATGTTTTTTGAGTGCATTCATTTTCTTATACAGCTGCAAATTCTTTAACTTTTAACAACCCTTATAAAACCTTCAAGGGAACAACATATTTACAGTTACCAGAACTAGAAGGTGGGGAAAGCTGTAATGTTTTTTTCTGTCCTGTTTATTAAGCTCTTAAATTTTATAAAATGTGGCTTGTCAAGTTTAAATGTGTGTCAATGAAGTATAAAGTATTGCAACATGTCAAAGTGGCTGTTGAATATAGTGAATATTTAAATGTTTAAAACACTGAACATTATTTTCATCTTTAATTTCTTTCTCATCTCTCCCCTCTCTCACCAGGAAATTTAAATTATAAATCTTTTACCCTTGCCCTGCGATCGACTGGCGACCGGTTCAGGGTGTACCCCGCCTCTCGCCCAATGACAGCTGGGATAGGCTCCAGCCCCCCCGCAACCCCGAAAGGGATAGTCGGCATAGAAAATGAATGAATAAATGAATCTTTTACCCGCACATTTATGACGGGTAACCAACCCACTGCAGGACTCTGGTAGAAATTGCTGCTTGAGTTACTTTTGTCAATTATGATGTGCGTCCTTTTCTCTATTATTTACTTACAACAAATGGACCTACAAATTAGAAAAATGTATTTGACTTTTATTTTAATGTCAGATTTGACCCTTGTCCCATCAGTTAACATGGAGGCACAGCTTATGACCCATGCTGGAGCCAGCAAGTAGGGAGTGCTCCAAATATGGCCTTACTGTAAAGGGTCAGTTGAGCAAATGATTTTGGTTTAGAGTAGCAAACATTGGACTAACACATGGTTTTTAATGAGAAGAATGTGGTATTAAATTTGTATTTTCTATTAAAACTTTATTTCATGGCCCTGTGCCTCTGGTAAAGGAAAGAAGGAAATTAGATTGAATAAACTGGTCACATAAAAACAACAATGTCCCATAAAGTCCCGGCCAAAAATGGTTTCTCGCTGTGTCCTTTAAACTCAAGGGCCCGGGGGTGAAGCTGTGGACGGCCACATCCTGGCCTTTAGTAATTGCTACATGCCTCTTTTCCTCAGATTACAGCCCAGTCTGCCAGAAGAATCCCTGGCCTTATTCTTGGAGCCAAACTAGCCTCTTGTTAAAGCCACAGACCTGCTTCTCTCTGTTTTCAGACTCTGTTTTTGGGTTAAGACACCAGGCACCACATTGTTGGTGCTCTTAATAACATGGTTTTATTGGGTATGAGGAGACACTAGATACGTGCCTCTGCATCCATGACCTTGTTGAAAATTTTAAAATTCTTCCTGTCATCCGCTGTCTGGTTGAAGACAGTCTGATGGGATTCCAGAGGAATAGCTGGATGACCAAGATTATTTTTTGGAGTGCAACGTGTTATTAGCTTGAAGAATGGCTCCATGCTCTGACAGGACCACCACTGATCTCCTGTTCTCTCCTCCTATCCCTCATTCCTCTCTCTTCTCCTTAGGTTTCCTGGGTGCCACAGCGCCGCACTCCCTCACCAACTCTGCCGCCCCAAACGCTGTCCTCAACAGCTTAAACTCTTCTATGAGCCCCTTGCAAACCCCGAGCCCCAGCACCCCCGCACCCTCCCCCTCCCTCTGGCCCAGTTCACTTACAAGCACCCAAGGTTGGTATGATGTCTGTTGTATATTTCATTAATTGTACTAGTCTGTAACACAAAGATCTTTTTTTATAAATGTTTATTTTCAAGGAGCACAAAATGGGAGAGTGTAAAGCTTCTACAAAAACTCCACCAAAAGAGTGTGGTCTCAGTCAAGTTACAGAGAGCCCCCTGCATGTAGTGCCAATAACATGGAAGTGTCCTCTTAGCTTTCATTAGTGAGTGCAAATCTATCCTGTCTGTGGGGTCCTGTTTTTTTTACTCTTAATGCCCATGCTGCTCTGTTTATGCCTCAGCCAGCTTGTTCTCCTATACTCCGCCAACTCCTACTCTGTCATTGGTTATTCGGGTTAAGAAGGTGCAACATTAACTTGAGGCAAAATGATTATTAAGTCTCTTATTGTCTCTGTTGTCTTGGGTTTCATGGTGTCTCCTTTTAGCTTTCTGCTCCACACAGTGTTGCTCGTCCGACTGACAACTGGTGTAACCAGCACAGCTACAATTTAAACACTTTACAATCTTCAATGTATGTCTGCATCTCCTCCTCAGCAGTTATTCCCACCCTGAGAAGGCATAACTTCAAATGAACCTCCTTTAGCAGTATGGAAACAATAGAGATGTTGCTTATATCAGCAGTTTTCAGGTGTGATGTGCACCTTCCCCAGGGGACGCCAAGGGATTCAGGGGAAGTAAACAAACTTTCAGAAATTGCTTTCTTCACACTTCGACTTCAACAGCACGCTCTTGAGTCACATTGAGTGCCACCCAAAATCCAAAACCTGATCCCAATTATTGTTCATCCAACAAGCTAGTCTGTAGATTAAAGTTCTGCGTTGTCTCTAGCAAAGGATTTTACTCAACTAAACAAGATGGAATAAAAGGTTTTCATAAAACAGATGTAAAATTCAAACTGTTGACATGAAAGTTAAATTCTAATGACAAAGTCTTCAAAACTGGGGGAATATCTTTAACAATATTTGATGATAAAGCTTCTTTGATATACAAGGAGCTGTAACAACATCAGATGAAATGGCACAATATAAAAAAAATAATTCCACTAAATACAGTATGTGTGGTTCTACATTATTGTGGTGTGTTTTTAATGAATTTGCTTGCAATTTTCTGCTGAACACTTAATGTTGAGTGATGTAAATCATTGTAAGATATTTTTCTTTTTTCGGTGGAAGTGAGCAGTGGGTTCGTCCAAAAGTTTGCTACTGCTATACTCTGCTTTACCCAGCTTTGGGCATTACATCAGACATGGTTTGCTATTGCAGGAGTGATAATTCATATGGAGCAGTCTACAAGTTTGGAGTCTGCTTTTTGGAGTCTGCTAGTGTTAACTAACACCAGGGTGGCTGAAGCTTGAATTCAAGGGTGATACATTAGAAAATTTAAGATATTTACTGATACAGAGTGAGACATCTAGAATTTTTAAATTTGATTTTAGGGTTTTTTTTCACAGCTTATTGGCATTAAAGTAGTTGTATAGTGCTCATTGTGGCCCAGAAATTAACCTGCAGTAACTATGATAAATAGACTCAGATGAAGAGACAATTTTAAGTTCTGGCTGAAAACTTGAAGGTTGGAAAAAAAATTAATGGGAACTTATGATGAAGGAGAAAGCTTAAAGCTGATCGTTTTAACTGTGGTATTGGTTTATTCCTATTTTAACCTCCCATATAATTAGTCTTAGAGCCACTGCTAAATGACTGGAGTCCTTTTAATTGTCTGTTTCATCGTACTTGAAGATTAAAGAGCTGCACATTAATCTTAACTAGATGCTAAATGCCCTAGGAGCACAAACCTCACACCAAAGCATTTCCAACATTATCGGGCAAGCTATAGTCAAAAATGTGGAAAACTGCCCTATCTGCACTTTTAACAAGTCAATTCTGGATCCACATTCAGATTAGGGTCACCACTGCAATCATTAAAACTTCTTCCCTGTGCCATGGCAAACATCCCCTGAAAATGTCATCAAAATCTGTTTAGAATTTATCGAATTCCCCTGGTGGTCATACGGAGAACTGCATTCGTTTACACCAGGGTACGAAGATAGGAAAACTGCGCCAGCTGCTTGGAAATAGTAACAACATCAAACTTAAAGCCTGGTCTGCAAATTAAAAGCAGAGCCCATATGATCAAAAATCATAATTGAAGTGGATTTGACAGTGGTATTATTTTTTGATTATGCAGAGCCTAGAAAGAAACAAAAAAAGTATGTAGAAAAAGTAAATTTCTGCCAATTTACACATCATGAATGAATTATGGATGAAAGTGTAACCTTGACAAACAAAAACATGCACATCCACAAAAGGGACCATGAAGGCCTCAGGGTTAAATACATGTTAATAACAGACTTAATAATCAGACAAATTAATGTTAACTCCTAAAAATGTGGGATCTTTGCGGAATCTGCTAAAATGCGGGAAACTGCCCTTCCTGGCGGTGTTAACAAATCCTATAAAAATTTCTGGATCTGCATCCAGATTCAGATCACTACCAAAATCTTTTAACTGAAAATGTCATCAAAGTCACCTTCATAACTTTTGCAGTTATCTTTCTTGCAGACGAACAAACACTGGCAAAATCATAACCTCCTAAGCAGCAGTAATAGAGTGATTAAAATAGACTGATTTTCAGTCACAGTGTTTAAAACAGGAGTAAGGATAGACAACTGGGTAGTATTATGCTACATAGTTATTTATGAAATAATAATCTGTGTTCTTTCCCTTGTTTTATGTTTTCAGGCTTCTCTTCTCAGCTCATGCTGCACCCAGCGACCCAGGCCACCCTGAGCAGCATCCTGCTGTCAGGCGTGCAGGGTTACACACAGAGTACGCCGTCCCCTCCCCCTGGCCTCGCTCCCATCGACAAGCAGCCCAACGGGGTTCCTGACTGTGCAAAGGTCCCCTGCACTCTTAATGGACATGTCAAGGTTGGTTTATTTATATTCAGTATGCTTCGGCATCCCTTAAAATTTGTATTTCAAATGTGTTTTTTTCTCTGTGTGTTGTGTTTAGCATCCCAGCTCAGTTTATGGAAGGATAGCAACAGCATCACTTGCAGAGACTGTTTTGAGTCCAGCACCATGCGACTCTGTGCAGGAGGCTAGTGGACACAACCCGTCAGAACCACTGTCCAGCAAGTCCAGCCAGGATGAAGGTATGCATCTCCAATAAAACATAATAAAGTGGAAGAATTCTTGTATCATCATAGTAATGTAATTTTAACCTTTTGATCTACAGAGTTGTGTTTTTAATGGTTTAAACTACAATCCCAGTCAAGATGGATATCTTAACTCCTAGAAGCTTTCTTTGATACCATTTTTGAAGAAACTGTAGCTAAAGTATGTATTTATGATATACGATGTTAAGGAAGTCAGATGTTAAAGTTTTTGCAGGGTTTTCTCCCTCTTAAGACTTAAATTCCTGAGATTTATGTGTGATTGTAACCTCGAATCGACCAAATTTTTGTGCTCTCAACATTATTGACGGTGCTGGACCTCCGCCTTGCAGACTTAACATAAATGTCCAATTTATGCTTTTCCACTGGAGATTTATGTCACCCTTAAACCCACTTTGCCTTGAAAATGCCTTGAATGAACTTTTTCCTATTTCTCTCTACTCTGTCCTGCTAACCTCACACCGCCTCTCACTACGTTTATTGTGCTGGAACGGAGACAGATTAACTGCTGGTCTCCTCGCGGTTCAGAAAGGCCCTCATTTCCTCTGTGTCGTACACTCGTGGTTTTCCCCTCTAACTTGCACTCTCACGCGTCTCGTTTTTCCCCCTGCTGTTTTCTGAGCTGGTTCTCCCTTCGATGTGGTGCATCCCTGTAAGGGTTCCTCTACCTCCCTCACCTCCTCCTGTGACACAGAATGTGTTTGGACTGGCTCGCCCAATCCCACTCGACTCTATGAAGGAGTGCAATAAGATTACTCAAACATTGTTCCCCAGAGAACTGTATTAAACTAACCACCGTCATGCTGTATTATGTTATACAGTACACCATTCACAGGTATTCTCAAGTATAAACTCATGTACACTTCCAGCTAAGGTGCAGCAGTATTTAGTTTGTGTACTGAAGATGTTGATCAATAGCTTTTTTTTCAGGAGGAACACAGGACAAAACAGCACCAAACAGAAAAGTGATTAAATAAAACTTATGAAAAGTATGTTTTGTTTTTGTTACAGAGAGGATACTGGGCTAAAGTGTAAACGCTAAGTTGTCAAACATTCAAAATGTATATTTCTTCTCTGTGTGATTAATCTGTCAGAATTTAAGCAGAGGTGAGGTGAAATATCCGTGTATGTCTGTGTTTTCATGTATTCCTGTACAAAGCACCTTCATTGAGAGTCTACATCGTATACACTGGTTAAAAATGAAGCCCCTTTGTGTATGCTTTTAATGTTGTATCAAATTCATCTAAAATGCAGTGCCTTTGACTGATTGAATCATCACTATCAACATTGTATGCTTCAGTAGCATTTAGACACACAAGCTAAAAATGTCTGTTGCTGCCTCAGGACAGACATCTTCTTCATCCTCACTCAAAGCAGCCAAGGTAAACACTCCTAAACTTCTTATCAAGTCTAATTAGTTGAAAATAGAAATCCATGGATACAATTAAATGATATAGGCAGGAGAAAGAGGCAACTTGTGTTATATTTTGATGTATATAAATTAAAAAAAGTTTGGAAACATTATTTCTGTCAATGATTTCTCCCCTTTTAAGTATACCAGTTGGTATTGTACTTCGTATTATAGGAAAGCCTGATTAGCCACTTTTATGACAAGGTACAGCTTGTATGGATCACCAGTTGTGGAATGACCAACACAGTTGCTCACCCATTTAGTGGGTAGACCCCCCAAAAGATGTGCAAAAATCCCCTGCAACTGGAAGCTGGTGTTGTGGTGCACAGAGTAACAGCATATTTGGTGTCAGCCCTGGTGCCATTTCAAAAAACTTGGGGCCAAGTTTCGTGAGACTAGTGAGTCAAAGTTGTGCTGCAATGTGGGCGTCCCAGGTCTACAACAACCCAAGAAAAACGGTTCCTCACCCTTGCTTCGCTGAGGAACTTCTTATAGTTGCAAAATATTTTGGCACATTTTTGGGGGGCGCTACCCATTCATTTAGCTGTGTTGCTCATTCCATGAATGTATTAGTCTTTGACTGGTAACTTGTTGTAAAGGTGACTAATCAGGCTTTCCAACGATGAAAGATTACAATACCAGTTGGTATGTTTGAGGAGGAGGATTATTGAACAAAATAATGTTTCCAAACTTTTTTGGGGAAGTATTTATAATGTGTAGAAATTTCAGAAAATTGGAAAACAGAAGTATTTAGATTAATTTCAAAGAATGCCTGATCTGATGTTATACTTTTTAGGTGGCACTTAAAGTACTTCAGCTATATCCTTAAGTTTTCAAAGCCAGAAAAATCCCTAAAGGCCCCATCTTTTATTCAGTTTCAACAAGTTCACTCTGGTCCTCAATGTCTCCAGAAAATATTTTGAAAAACATTTAAAAAACTCCAGCAACACTTGTAGTCCAGGAAACATCTTTATTAGACCAAAGGGACCAGAACATATTTTTGAAGGTTCTGGCCCAAAAGTTCTGATGATATTTTGGCATGCCTAAAAAAGCCTATGTCTCAGCTGTGCTCCAAAGGGGCTGTTTTAATGTGAATTCTCTCTAGATCTTTCTGACCATGTCCCAGTCTCCAGTAATATCTAACTCTAGGTTCCATGCCAGTACTTTCTGTAAAGATGCTGAGCTGATCTCTGTCTTTGAGGCTAATGTTTATGATGCTACCTAATAAAATCCACTTCAAAAATCCCAAACTATCCCTTTAAGGTATGTCAGTGTTTTTCATAAACTGTGTTGAATAAATAAAAGCATTGAAACTGCATTAATAGAATTGTTTTACGTAGTTTTTTTTTGTTTGTTTGTTTTTTTTTTTACAATTTGGCATATTAATTTTGTTAAAAGAGGATGAAAATTTTTTACCTAATATAATGACTTTACGCAGACACCGTTTATCTACTAAAACTGATTTTTAAAAAATTACACTTGAGGTCACTAAAACTGTACATTCTGCTAAACTTCAGCCAGGTTGAGGATTTTCAGGAACTGTTCCTGTGTAGGGAGGAAATAGAAGTAAATCTGAAACAGCAGCCAGAATGAACACTGCACAGCAGATTCCTGTCAGGCTGAAGTAGAGTACGGGGAGGATTTCACTATAATTAAAGCTGCTGTGTTTTTAATTAATCCCAGAGCCTACTGAGACTTGTCACACTTAAACACATACACACGTACATATGCCCTCAAAGCTGCACATGCTCCTTTACTCTGCTTGACCCTGGTGCTGCTGAGAGCATCTCTAAAATTTAAAGGCTGAGATGAAACGTGAATTATCAAAGCCCTGGCTGTTACCATTTAAGTGTGTTTTTTATGCATGGAAAGACAAACGATTGCTGTAAACTCAAAAAATGCTTTTCCCCTAGGCTCTGACACCTTCGTGGAAGTGGGCATGCCCAGGAGCCCCTCACACTCAGCCAATGGGAGTGAGCTGAAACAGATGCTGGCTTCATGCAAGACGTCGTCAGGGAAACGGCAGGCTGTGGAGCTCCTGCAGGGCACCAAGAACTCCCATTTACAGTATGTTTGAGTCCAGAGATCATTTACAGCTCCACTTGTTACTGTTTAGCAATAATTCTGAGCTCATTTACAGCTCAGTTTGTAGTAAGCACTTTGTGCATGTGTTAAAGAATGAACAACATATTTTAATACTGTAAGTTTGACTTAATCAGATTATAAAACAGGCATCAGAGATGGTTAATGTATCCAGTCTGAGGTTTAAAAATCTGCAGCCATATGGACTGTTAAACACACGCTCACCCTCGACAGCTTGCTTATTAGAATAACCAACTGTTAGATATTTAAACCTGCAAGCAGTGAAATCTGCTGAGCTGGAAACGTTAGCAGCCTCAGTGATGAAGTGAGAACATTATGAGATGAAGGGAAGCTTATGTAAATGCTAAAATGACTGGGATTGTTTGAGAGGATTAGACTAAATGCAGACTGAAATATTGTTTGCTAATGAGACCACATATCTGTTTAATCCCAACAGCTCTGACTGTCTCCTCTCGGACGCCGAGTCCAGCTCATCAGACAGTCCTGTGGCCGATAAGAGGGCACCGGGGAGTGAGCGGGCGGCTGAGAGGGCGGCCCAGCAGAATGAGAGGGAGAGAATCAGACTGGCACCACAGACCTCATTCACTAATATGCAGGTACACAGACACACAGAAGCTCAGTTTTGTTAATTTTAAAGACCCTGTAAGTACTTTTTAGCTGTTAATGAAACCCATCAAAATTAATATGTGCCTTTGCATGACCCACAAAAGCTAACAAGACCATTGGTTACAAAACTGATCATTGATCTACTAAGTGTGCCACTACATTCTACCAAACCAGCCTAACTGTATCATTCTCATTAGAAATATCTACACCAAGTAATGTATTGGTTATGCTGATCAGAAAATTGTCACACAGTACCATCCACAAGAGTTGCCTAAGTAAGCACAAAACAAGTGTTTCACATGATCTTTAAAGGCCCATTCACACATCAATGTATATTTGCTGACTAGACCAACATTGAAAAATCATGAAAGTTTAAATAAAAGTACAATCCTGGTAGCCTGACATGCCAGATGGACCTTTTACTATATTTCACTAGTCCATCTGGACAACAGCCTATAGAAAGTGTTTGGGAATGGACAGAACCTTTCAAAAGCATATCCAGCAGGTGATTGGACGATCATTCTGTCAGTCACATTCGCTAAGGACCAATCAGATAATGAAGCAGGTGGGGACTACAGCAGCGGTGAAAAGGCCAGAATCTAAGCCACTTCGTAAAACAAACTCTCAGCAAAACATGTCCAAAGTGGATTGAAAATATCCTTACTATAGATTAGTTTTTAGTGTTATTTGTTTTTCATTAAATAAAGAAATGTGGTCAAGATCTAATAAAACTGCTACTGAAGCTGTTAGCATGTATGCTAATCTCTGTACGAGTTGTCACTTCCTGCTGTCATCTTGCTCATAGCTCCCACCTCCTGCTCCAAAACACTCTGACTGGGCCTTGATCCTTTGGACCGCTCACAATCATCGTAGATTGGAGTTTGGCAAGACGAATCAGCCTGATTACAGACATTGAAACAGGCTGATTCATCTGCACTGCAAGGTTACATTCTCAGGGTCAATTTTGCTGTCTTTGACTTAGGTTGATGTATCTAAAGAATAGAGAAATGTGCTGGGGGAGTATGATGTTTTGTACTGTGATATCACCCAACAAAGGTCATTTAAAGTGTACATACATGCCATCTCACTGCATGCAGCTTGTCTCAGTATTCTGAGCTCAATGCCAGAGGAGAAAAGACAGCTGTCTTTAAAAGGATACCTCATGTCATACAACATGAGTGCAGTCCCAAGGAGGAAGTAGCTGGAGCCAACAGAGATGAACGCAGCTGTAACTGAGGGTGTCGAGGCTAAAATCTTTACAAGCATGTTGGATCAAATGTCTGAAATATTTCAGCATGCATTTAATTCTTCAATGTACCCGACAAATATCAGCGTTAACTTAGTTCTGCGTGGCCTGACTTAGCTCGACGTGGCTTAACATCAGCAAAAGTTGGCCAAAATGTCAGTGAGTGACTGCATTAAAAAAAAGCATTAACCTTTCTTTTCTCCTTTCAGGCCTTTGACTATGAACAGAAAAAGCTTTTGGCAACCAAAGGTAAGTTTGCAATCTTATCTGCTCAAAAAATATATATATAAATAGCGAATTTGTGGAAGCTGAAGCTCTTGAATGGCATGATTTGGCATGTCTACAATTATGTTTCATGTCAGATTTAATCATTTAGCTTTAGAAATAGTCAAGGTTGCAAAGATACCAGCCAAGTGAATATTATGGAAATATGTTGAACTTGCTGCACATTACATTATAACCCTAATGTTTTTGTTTAACTTGAATTTATATTGAACAGAAGACCTAAAAACAAACATTATCCTCCCTTTTGATGAATGTGTCCATTAAGGACAATGAAATGAAACAGACATTTAGCACTTGAATGTATTTACCTGCCCTTCACACTGTCCCGATAAACGCTGTTATTGAGAAAGAGGCCCCATTACATTCTCACTGTCATTGATTGCATTGAATTATACATTGTATGATAGTCTATAGATGTGCTAAATCCTTCTGGGGAGTATCTCTTCATAGTTGTATTTGTGGAATCTTGTATGACTTCATTCACACAGCTATGTTAAAGAAGCCTGTGGTGACCGAGGTTCGGACCCCTACCAACACATGGAGTGGTCTAGGTTTTTCAAAGTCCATGCCAGCTGAGACCATAAAGGAGCTGAGGAGAGCCAATCACGTTCCATACAAGCCCAGCATGAGCACCACCTACGAGGTGAGAAATAACAAGCTTCAGTGTAACCTTCTCTCTGCGTCTTCAGTGTGAAATAATGGGCGTACTGTCACTGGATGTACTCTGCAGAGGACTTTATTTATCTAACAGTAAACTCTTCTGTTTCTCTACCCTGTATTGAGAAGCACTTGTCACTCAGAGCTCAGCAGAACTCCTTGTTAAATATTTGGATGGTCTTCGTGTGTTTGCTCTCTCAGGGTTCCCCGCTGTCCTTGTCTCGATCCAACAGCAGGGAGGGCATCGGGAATGGCAGTGACTCTGACAACTGGCGAGAGAGGAACGGCACCGGTAACGGCCTACCGAGTCACAGCGAGTTCCCATCCGCTGTCAGCAGCTCAAAGAGGAAGCAGAACAAATCTGGTCAGTAAAGATCATTTTTGTCTCATTAGTGCAATGAGGACGATTTGATTTGATAAACTATGAAAGCTTTTATTTCATGAACAACTCACTAGCATAGTCCTTATTTCTCAGTAAACAGGGATATACTATACTTTGCTGTTATTGTCAGTTTATTTCATACAGTAACTTAAAAGATTTGAACAGTTTAAAACTCTCACACTTTGAATAATAGTGGTGAAAAATAAAAATATTTTTTAATATGTAATGAATGCAGCTCAAAATATATCTCACTGTCAACGTGAATGTGACAAATCTGATGCTCTGAAGGTCAGACAAAAAGCACAATTGTCTTTTTAAGAAATGAGAGTAATCATACTAAACAAAAAACAGGCATACTGTAATACTGCTTGGCTCATAACTGAGGAACACCTCAGTGACGGGCAGATAGGATTTCTCTGACAAAAACAGCAGCGAGGCAGACTTAGAACAAACAGTACAAATTTACCCCGAGTCATGCAAATAATGATGCAATGTATGGTACACACACACACACACACACACACACACACACACACACACACACACACATATATGAAAAAGTATATCTTCACTCTTCATTAAATAAACATTTATGCAAGTCTAAAGATTTGACATGGCTTTATGACTATTTTCCTGTTTTTTGCTGACTTTAAATTGTAATCACATCTGTTCATTTTTTTCCATGTTTATCTTTTTGCACGTTCAGCTGCAGAGCATTACCTAAGCAGCAGTAACTACATGGACTGCATCTCTTCAGTTACTGGCAGCAATGGCTGCAGCCTGAACTCATCTCTAAAAGGCTCGGACCTGCCTGAGTTGTTCAGTAAGCTGGGCCTGGGAAAGTACACAGACGTCTTCCAGCAACAGGAGGTAATGTGAAGTGTTTACCAACTCATTTTCCTGAACTCTGAGCTTTAACATTCATGTTGACTTCTTTGTTTTTAGAAGATTTTTTTCTTTGCATTCTGACAAGTTTCATCATTTTGGTTTCTTCAAAAGTTGCCATTTTCATACCTAAATTAGCATCACTTATTTTGGGTGTGAGGTTTTGGGAATTTTTCTTATGGTAGAAAATATTTATTTTATTTACACAAACAACATTGAAATTGTATTTGTGAGACAAACAAGTTTCTCTTTAGTTTTGTCTTTTTGGTCTACATTTACTATATGTTTGTTCAAACATTAAAAAACTAGAAAACACTCGGAGAGCACAAACCTCTGCCAGGGTAGGTTTTTGTGAGTTTTATGCACAAATGCCGAAAATGGTCCTACCTCCCAATGTTAAAGAATCCTTTAAAAAATTCCTGGATTCAGATGGTGATCCGGATCACCCCCAAAATTTAATCTGTTCTTCCATATCCCATTTCCGACAATTCCTGAAAATTTCATCCAAATCCGTTCAGAACTTTTCAAGTTATTTTGAACACAGACAAACAGACAGACAGATAAACGCCGGCAAAAACACAACTTGGCGGAGGTAAAAATCAATCTTCTGCATTCACAATTCACACATGCACCTGTACTTGGATGAGTTTGCCCTTTGTGTTGTTGTGTTATTGATAGATGTATTGAATGCACTGTTTGCTTCTTCTAGATTGACCTCCAAACATTCCTGACTCTAACAGACCAGGACCTGAAGGAGCTGGGCATCACTACGTTCGGAGCCCGCAGGAAAATGCTGCTCGCCATCTCAGGTACACTTGAAGCAGCAAATGTAGCTTTGGAAGGATGTCAATTTGTACACTTTAACTAGGAAAAATGTTACCCAGTCTGATAGGTCTAAATTTCTGCCGAAACATTCAGATAGTAGGGTCCGTATTGGCAAAGACAACCTGAGAGCATGGATGGATCCTGCCTTACATCGATTGTTCAGGCTGCTGGTGGTGGTGGTGTAATGTGTGGGGGATTTTTTCTTGGCACACTTTTGGCCCCAGTTAAGCTTCAGTTGACCAGAAAGACCTTGTCCATACCTTTTTGACCAGTGTACCAACTTCTGATAGCTACTTCCTGCCATGTCGCAAGCTCAAATCATCTCAAACTGGTTTCAAAATGGGAGTGACTCGCCAGATCTCACTCCAGTAGAGCACCTTTAGGATGTGGTGGAATGGGAGATTCTTATCATAAACATGCAGCCAACAAATCTGCATTAGTTGTTTTATGCTATCATGTCAATATGGACCAAAATCTTGAACCTATGCCACAAAGATTTTAGGAGGCTCTAAAGGCAAAGGGGTCCAACCTGGTGCCACCAAGGTGTGCCTAATAAAGTGGCTGGTGAGTTCATATCTTGTGTTTGTGGGATAACCTGGTGGACAACCGGTAGGGGGGCAGCATTTATTTGTCAAGCCCCTCCTTTTCTCATCCACCTCTGCAAACAATTGTCCAACAGATTACAAAATTGACCAAATAGAAACAGTAACATATGGGAAACATTACTTTCAAATAGCTGCCTGTCTCATGGTGGTCTGTGCAGATAATCACTGATAGCAGCTGAGGCCTCGTCCTGCCAACTCACTCCTGCTGACGGCACTGTCGCTGCAACAAGCCTGAGTGGAGCCCAGCTGCGCTCCAGGAAAACAAAAAAAAAATGCCCCAACTGTCAGAGGTCACAAAGGTCACCACCAGTGCCAACCACTGGATGTGAAAAATGTTGGATTTCTCTGGCAGAAGAGCAGAGAATGACAGGACAATGCTGCCAATTTATCTTAAAAGTCAGCTGAGGTAAACAGGGTCAACTCACATTTTTCTCAGATGAGTGTGCTTGTTTTTTTCCCTGAATGCTGATGCAGATTTTCCTGTTGTTGCACGAGGCTGAATGTGAACATTTTGGGTGTCACACTTCATCACTGCTGTCATATTTTGGGCAGTGTAATAGCCGGAGTTGTCCAGCTGCTGTAAGCTCTTCATGTTCGTGTTGGGATCATGCGCTTCCTGCCATGGGGAATTTGTCAAAGTTCAGAAACCTCAGAGCAGAGTCAGCGCTGGCAGTGAGGGGGAACTTGCCCGTTCAGTGCTCTGATTATTAAGGCAGCAGAGGGCTCCAAGGCCAGAACAGGCTTTTCTTTCTGACGTTACAGCCAAGTCCTGGTCAACTTTTATCTCTGCTGATGGGCTCTAAAAGAGAAACACTCTCGTCTCTGCCAGACTCTTTGTCTGAATGTATTTTTGATTTAACTTTAAAGAGATAGATAGTAAGTCATGCACTTAACCTCATGCCAGTGTGCCAGTATAAAGAGCAGCTAGAGTGAGGCTCTGTCTGCGGTAATTAAACTGAGGGTTTATACTGGCAGCATAAAAATGTGGCTATCTTATGAATAACTTAGAGAGTTCCTCTAATGTTTTTATAGAAGTCCACAAAGATGACTTTTGTTGATTTTTTAAAGTTCTGTAATGATTGAATCCAATTTTCTTGTCATTGTTGATCAATGGAGGCTGAAAAAATATGTTGACATACACAGAGGTTGTATTTATGCATTTAGGTTTTACTCTTTAACAGTATTTTTGGAAAAGATCCGTAAACAACTACACAGCTATTTTGTCCATTTATTTTATTTTTTCATTATTGGTCTTTTTAAGAAGAGATGTTTTTTTTTTCCTTTGTTATTTGTGTCAGGGCACTTTTTGTCTGCTTTGCTATATAGTTTGGCAGAGAAATTTCTGTTTGTTTTCTTTACTCTGCAACGTTAAAGTTCAGTCTTTGTATAAGAAAAAGTAGAAGACCTCCTTTACACAGAAGATATAAGTTTTCTGTTGTGTAAAACATATTTAACAACAGATTACAATGATATGAAAATCCTTTTCAACCTACATTCAAATACACCACAAAAAAACAAGGTATTTTATATTCAAGCCGACAAGCCAAAAACAACCTTTTTATTCCAAATAATGTTTCCAGTTTACCTGTTCAGCCTGTGGAATTATCCATCAGGAGTTTTTGAGCAGTCCTCAACTTTTCTAGTCTGTTGTCTGTTGCCACAGTCCAAGCTATTTTTCTGAGATTTTTGCCTGGCATCAAATTCAAAATAACGCATACTTGCAAAAAAAACCCCAATAAAGTCTATTAGTTTCAGTATTAAATATTTTGTCTTTTCAGTGTATTCAACTGAATACATGGCGGCAAGGATCTGCAAATCATTGATTTCTGTTTTATATACAATTTACACAGCATCCCAACTTCATTGGATTTGGGGTTTGTAAATAAATTTTTCAGATTCAAACTAATTTTATAAAACCTCACATGAAATGTCTGCCTTTTGTTTGTTTGCTTTGACTAGCTACTAAACAACCTATCCACATAGGGAAGGCATACGTTAGGGATGGGAAAAGAGAACCCTATCCAGTTAAGAACCACTTCCAGCTTTGTGTGACATAAAAATCATTTTCCTTCATTCTTAAAAAATCCTATATTGGTTTTGTGTGCCTTGTGAAACAGTGGTGTCACCTTTTTTTGAAAGGCAGTTGGCATCAAAGAAGTAAGTATAGAGGACAGGAGACTGCAGTGGTCCAAAGTGTCCTCATTTTTCTCAAAATGACCCAACAGCACAATATGCATTCCCTGTATCAGAAACACCAGAAACATGCTGAAACATATAAATCCTCACCAGTCAATAAGAGAATAGATGAAGAACTGGATCGATAAGCAGAACAGATCATTGCATTTGTTTCAACAACACAGATTCTTAAACTGACATATGGCTATGATCTTATTCTTGTTCCTTTTTTCAAAATTCACAAAATAATGGGGGTATTTTCACAAAGTAAATGCTGTCCTCTCTGCCATCTCACTAGCAGAATAACTGACACACCAGTCTTGAACTTCTAAAGTTTGGTATGCTAGGGGCTAACAGGTGCTGTACGAGAAAAACAGAGCAGAAGCTTCAGTGATTTTTCTTTATTAGGGGGCCGCAAAAGGTAAGAAAAGAGGGCCATGTTTTGTTCAGTAATAATGATTACTTTATCTGAACAACAGATTACTTGAATTAAAAATTGAATGCATTGCATTACAATGTTACCTCCTACAACAAAAATGTAATATGTGTGAAATGACGTGTTACTTTGCAATGCATTACCCCAAATACTGGTACTGGGGCTCATATTGGCTCATTCCCACCTGCCTCCCACACTACTCCATCCATCCATCATCTATACTGCTTATCCCTTTTGGGGTTGTGGGGGATTGAGTCAATCCCAGCTGATATTGGGCAAGAGGCAGGGAACACCCTGAACCAGTCAGTTGCAGGGCCACATAAAGACAGACAACCATTCATGCTCACACTCAAACCTTAGGGCAATTTGGACTCACCAGTCAACCTAATGAGCATATTTTTTGGTCTGTGGGAGGAAGCTGGAGTGCCTGAAGGGAAACCCACTCTTGCATGGGGAGAACATGAGATCCCCACACAGAAAAGTCCTGACCAATGAAACCTTGAGGCTGTGAGGCACGCACACCACCTGCTGCACCACTGCGCCGCCCCTACACTGTTCACTGTTGCTTAAATTGAGGACTCTCTTAAAAAAACTGTATTCCTGTATTTTTTTCCTTGTCATGTGAAATGTATCAATGAAACAGAAACATTGGTTTGCTGTGCAGTAAAAACACATCATGTAGTGCCATTTGCTTTGACCAGAGTCCTCAATTTAAAAGAGCAGCAACACTGAAGAAGACAGTAGATCTTCATTAAACTTGTAAACATTTATTTACTGTGGTCAGGGGAGGGGGGAGGGAGTTACAGGAGGAAGGTTGCTTGACACAGCAGGACAGAAGGAAGAGAATAATGGTATCATCACAGGTAAGAAGCACAAAATATGAATAGCATAAAGAAATAGAACAGCAGCAGTCGCAGGTCCTGCTAACCAGCCCAGCAAGCTTTAATGCATTGCTGCTTGTTCTTGTGGCTACGATGAACAAACTATTGCAGTGGTTAAATTAAATTACCTGAGTCATTTATAAAAATTAAGAATTTCTCTGTCTTTGAAAACGTTAGGGAATATTTGAGGTAATGTTCCCTAAACATATTTATATACATAGAGTGCCCAGCATAAATGAATACACCCTTTATTAAAAATAATGTATTAATTAATATCTAAATGAACAAAAGAACAATTTCCCAAGTTTTGACAAAGCTGAGCTTAACATAACATTTTTTTTAACATAAGATGAAAATAAGGGTAATATGCTAATGCTAACTAAAATTTAGCTTTGCTCCTACTCCTTTGATTGGTGTGTACTCATTTTTGCATCCTGATCTTAACTTGAGAAAAATACTTTTTTGTGTGCAACTTAAAAAAATCTTGTTTGCAATCAGTGGCCCACATTTGGGGGAGTATTTTGTGGTATAGTATGCCGTAGAAAATGTCGATTTTGAAAGGAAACTAAAAGTTTTCTGACAAATCTGAAGGGGTGTACTCATTTATGCTGAGCACTGTATTTTTCTATCAATTTTACTTACTGCACTTTTAAAAACAGGATTGGTACGTACACATTCCATGAATCAAAGCTTTTAAGAGAAAAAAATGGGGTTTTTTTTGCATTTATTCTTGTTTCTGCCAATATGATGAATCTTTTTTTTTTCTTCAATGTCCCTTTCTTTAGCTATAGTTGAGCAACGCCAGACAGCTCACTGAGCAGAAAAGGCAGGGAGGTTCAGCATCTTTGACTCAGACATTTAAGGAAAAGTATCAAAATGAAGCACCAAAAACTCAGTAATGACTTGGCCTTCGATACCCATTCCTATCTGTCATGGCATCAAATGTTGTATATCTGGTGTTAAAAGCTGAGAAAAATGTCACCCTTGCTGCCACTTCTATACTCTGATCCCACTTTTTTGTTTGTGTTTCTTTATAGAACTTAACAAGAACAGAAGGAAGCTTTTTGAGCCACCCATCAGGTCCTCTTTCCTGGAAGGTGGAGCGAGTGGCCGCCTCTCCCGTCAGTTTCACACAGACATGGCGAGCATCAGCGGGCGATGGTAGACGTCTCCAAGTCTCCCAGCACCGTCCATGAAGGAGAACAGCTTCCTGTTTCTCTCTGTGCCTGAGACACCCAGGTTTCAGCCAATGTTTACCCTCTGAGAAAGACTGATCAGAATGTTGTTGTTGCCATATAGTATAAATATATAAATGTGTACTACAAAAAGCCATAATATTACCTAAAGTGCCAATAGGAAAACAAAGGAAATCTCAGAAACAAGAGGCTCAGTGTTTGCTCCGTACAGTCTGTGTGGAGCTTTTCTTTATGAAGTTCTGGTTCTGATTAAGGGTACTGTCCAGTATTTCTGTCCAGGTTTAGTTGAAGGGGACAGGCAGAATGATTAGCACAATCATTTTCCACATTGATGCGACGTGCATTTGTATTATGCTGTTGTATCAGTGACATGCACTTTAATAATACTAGACTTTTGCCTGTGAAAGCCTGATTAATAATTCCTTAGACTGAATTAGTAATAATAATAATAACTATGCATTTTTATTGACTGAAAGCACAGATGCATTTTGTACCAAACCAATGTAAAGCACTTAGCCAGTGAGAAAAGGGCGACTCCAAATGAAGTAGAAAACTCGGTCATAAACTTCAAACCAAAGGGAAGTGTCATTCAGCTGCCTTAAAGGGTTCTGATTGGTGGACATTCCTCTGAGGTCAGTGTTTGTGACCAACCACCATCTGTTTGTATTTGTAGTGAAAAAAAAAATCAAATATTTTGTACTCATTATGCATAATGATTTTATTTTTGTTTTTATTTCCATTTAAGGGGACTGGGTGGGATGTTTAATGGTAATCAGTTTACATATGTATTTTTTATACATTAATGAATGAGTTTCTATGATTTTTGTAATTAGATTATTTGTATCTTTTACCTTTTCTTTTCTTTGCCCTTGCCCTTAAATCTGTGGAGCAGTTATCGTGGCTGTGCCATCAGACAGCAGCAGAGACTCGAGGCGCTAAGGCTGAGCTTTTACACGTCTCTCTCTGATCATGTCCGGCATTTTTTTGTGTTCTCCCTCCTTCTGTTTGTTTATCCTACAAGATCTTTTTTGTCTCAGCTGTTATTTGTCATGGTTGGCCTCCCTATGGCCTCTGCTGTGTGCCAAAAATCCCTCCCAAGTGCTCATCCAAGTCTCCAGAAGCCTAGGCCAGTTTACCATTCTACAAAAGTCAGCAGTTGCCTAGGGCCTAGTGCTCCCAGGGGCCTCAAAGTTTGATCATTATAGGTGATTATCAAATATGAGACACAAAATCTAAAAATCCTTCCAATGAGTAAGAATTGTAGTTAAAATGCTCTTTACACTAATTTAATGTGCAAATATGTTGACAGTTTCTTCTCACTGTGTAGACAAGTGTGTGAAATTGCCAACTTATTTATGCAGTTAGGACAGCGTTAGGAGAATTAATTTTTTTATTCTCTCTTTTGCTCAATCGCAGACAAACTCCTGCACAATGTCTAAATTGCACACATAGGTTAGCAGCATTGTGAAGAGGGTGGTTTCTCTGACTCATTACCAGTTCTGCCATTTTTTCCAAATTTTAACATATCTATGCAATTTCATTCCTTAAAAAAGGGAACTGATTTAGGAAATATAATTTTCTTATAATGTCGTAAACTCATTTGTACAATTTAGGCAGAGCTCTGTCTTTGTAGCACATATTGCAGATGAATTTGTGCACACTGTCTTAATTACACAAATATGTTTTAAGGATTTGATAAAGCAGATGAAACTGTCAAGAAGCTCCTACCCAGATCTGCCCACTTTTGCAAATATTAGTGACAGATTTAAGCAATTGGATCACTAAATGAGTTAAATACATTCAAAAACTTAATATCCTTACAAAAAATAAATAAAATTGACAGTCAAACTCTTGCATAGGGTATAAATTGTACAAATAGGTTGGCAGTGTTTGGACATGTGGGTGCAGTTTCACCCGCTTGTCCAAACATTCCCAAAGTATTTGTGCAATTTAGAGAGTGTTAGGATTTTTTGGCCATTTTTCAGTCAGTAAATTATGTTTCTGCAAGTTACCTTTCATGTCTAAATCAATTTGCTGCAATTCAATGCAACAGATCCACTTCAACAATGTTCTCTATTACTCATTGTTCTAATTGCACAAAAAGGTTTGCAAATTCAGGAGGATTTTGGGGTTTTCCTCACTCATCAGACACAGATAACTGTGCAGGAATATCTTTGCAGTATTTGGACAAGCTGCATATTCAAAAATTGTCAACATAAGTTTTGCAATTCTGTTACTAATCAAAGCAAATTTCTATAAAAATATCATTTTCATTTAAAAAAAAAAAAAAAAAAAAAAATATAAGCACACTCCTGTACACTGCCTTAATGCCTTGAATAAGTTGTCAACGTTTGGATAGGTGGATACAGTTTCACTCCAACATATTTGTGCAATTTATGATAAAAAATGACTAACTTCTGTTCTTCAAAATCCGATTTAAAAGCCTTTAAATATTTTTCCTATACACTCTTAATACTTTGAGCTGAAGGTGAAGGGCTTCATGTTGATTTTTGCCTGTTTGGGCCTCCAAATAACCAAACCTGCCCCTGTTCAGGAGTTCTGTGCCTGAGCTGTGTGCCTTTATTTTGTCTGCCTGTCCAGCAGCTGCTCCAGACCTTGCACAAAGCAAGGCCGTGCCTTTGTTATGAGAAAGTGCCAATGTACACAAGTCAGTTTTCAGCAGGGAGACTTTTCGTCAAGAAAAACTTCATATTTCTGACCTTACTCTCCAGATAGGAGGTGCATCACACAAAGAGGCAGTTTATTCACAGCCAAGGTGGTTTTAAACAAGTACTCAACATGAGACAAAAATAGGGAACCAAAGTCCTTTGGTGGAGTCTGAGATTTAAGATGAAAACAAATAGAAATGTGGAGTTTCCTCTATCAGTCGTGCAATCAAATATCCAGAAAACCTGGTAAAGCAGTGTTTTATGAAGCAGCAGGATTGTGTATGCAGGACTTGTGTTTATTGTTCTGAGCTCCTGTGTTATGTTTGGTCACATGTTTTAAAAAGAAAACATCCTTTTCCTGCAGTTCATTAACTTTGGAAAACACTAGTGTTCTTCTCTGGTCAAATTCAAGAGATTTATAAAAAGATTTAGACAGAAGCCAGGAAGCAGTGTTTGGTGCCTCTTTGTATATTATTCCTGACAGAAGTGTTTTTATTTACTGTTCAAGTGGAAATGTAAAACTTTAGAGGTTCTAAACACAGTACAGTATTAAAAATCTTGATCAAGATTTAATCCTTGCTTTGCAGCCATAAACATTTATCATGATTTCTCCTGCAGCAATTGACCATTTGTCAAGTCGTGCAAGGTCCCAAGCCTTCCTCCTGTATGAAGCAAAAGATAATACCTTGTAATTTGATTTACTTTTACTAGTTTAATTGATTTTATGATTGGCTAAACTTGCCCTTGCACAACCTTTAGTATCTTTGTTTTTATTCTTTCACTGCAGCCAACTCAAAATCTCTAAAATCTTGTTAAAATATTTCTGATGTGTGATACTTTGTTGGCTCAAGTCAGCTATCCTTTCATAGCACAACACTAAAGCAAAACATGTCAGACATTCCAATCCATCTCACTAGATCAGTATTAAAGTGAAATGTTGGCTGATGTAAATTGAGTAAGCTAATGTCATTAAAATGTCATTATTGCATGATGCTAATGCTACAGTTTATGAAACAGGATTAAACAAAAAAATGTTTTTTGTTAGTTTCAGTTGCTCTTGCAGACGCCCCTAAGACAGCTTTTAACTGCTGATGCAACAAAATTTCACACTACTCACAAGAAAGGCTTGGACTGGGTGGAAGTTTGTCAAACAGGAAGTAGCTCAGAAAAGGTCACCTTAGAATGACTCCTGAAGGGTCAGTT
This sequence comes from Cetoscarus ocellatus, assembly GCA_037902135.1. Taxonomy (NCBI): domain Eukaryota; kingdom Metazoa; phylum Chordata; class Actinopteri; order Labriformes; family Labridae; genus Cetoscarus; species Cetoscarus ocellatus. The sequence goes on along the minus strand of JBAMNC010000031.1, from coordinate 21,195 downwards.
AAAAAGAAAAGGGAAGAAGAAGATTTGTCACTTGTTCATGCTGAGGGTGACTTACTGTGTCATCATGTTCACTTTAATCCACTTTCTCTCCTCCTTCACACCTGATTTGAGCCATTCTCAGTATGGTTGTCAAGTTATTAACACTTAACTGATTAATTTTTTGACATGGTTGCCAATGTCAACCAGGTAATTGCCTTCTTTTCTGCTTCAGAGTCTTCAGAAAAGAGACGCAAAGTGAGAAACTTAAAAAGGGATTGTTTATAAATAGAAGCAGATAGAAGAAACCCGGGGCCCGTTAGCCCCCGCTCATCATGGTACTACATAAAAAACTGTTGAGCACTGGTTCTGACAGTGCTGTGACTCGTGTTCCTGCCTAGCAGACATTTGTTTTCATCCCTTGCCTTGTTTCAAGTGTTTGCTCAGAGGGCAAAAGAGGTTCTTTATCTTATAAAAGTGAATGTTGTTTAAAAAAAAAAAAGATATATTGATGCATGTTGTTGCAGATTTGCTGCGGATCATTAAAGGGACTCATCAAGTCAAAACGTTTACTGCCAGCTTGTCTCCTCTGCCCTCCATAGAGTAGTTTCATGATTATGTCTTTGATTTGTTGTATTACTCGTGTTTTTTGTTCCCAAAGGGATTATGTTGAAGGAGTCTTCGTACTGCAATCAAATGGTACATTTATAATAAATGTTAACCACTAAAGGAAATGATGTAATACTTCACTTTTGTACGACTTTTTCATCGTATACAGCCATTGTTTGAGCATGGGAAAGGTACAATAGTGCATAGAGTTCCAGAGAGGAGTTTGTGAATAAACAATGCCATGAGGCCAAAGCTCTGTTCATTGTGGCGTCTGTTGATGCTGTTGTTTTTCTGACTGTATTGTAGTACAGATATAAACAGGAAAAACTGTCAAGAAGGCAAAATATGTTGGTTCAGACTTTCAAATGATATTATGATGGTAATAAATGTATGCAAACAAAGCCATTTTGTGGAGTTGTTTCTGCTTTTCACGGATATTTGAACCTTCTACAGGAGTTTCTAAAGAGAATTAAGTAAACCAGTTAAAAGCATTGTTATGCTCAGCCAAATGCATTAGTAATTATTGGTGGATGAATATTAGTTTTAAAATCTTAGAAGATTAAGGAGATTAAGTATATTAACTATGTATTTCAGTCATTTTTTCCTGGCAAGTACAACTTAAATGTGAATAAAAAAAAAAAAATATCACAAAAAATTTACTGGCAGAGTTAGAACTCTTAAAAACGGACGTTCAGATTTCTGTCTGGGCAGTATGTTGAGTTTGTAAGGTATCTCGTTATGGTTTCAGACAGGATAGAGGGTGATTGTTTTGGTTATATTTTATTAAATTTGTAAATGTTGATTTTAAAAAAATCTATGCCAGGCCTCATACTCTGTAAAAAGATTGTGAACTTTTAAGATTGAGAAACAATAAATTACCCATCGCTTAGTGTCTATGACTTCAGTTTTTGTTGTCCTGTTATAAAATATTTATTGCTAGTGTTTGACTTTTACTAAAGTCATATCAAAGTTTATTAGTTAGCTATTGTAAGAAGATTTTTATTTCTCTGGAGAAATACGCTGTGTATTTCTGTTAAGAAGAAAATATAGAGATATGGTTTATTGATATTTCCGAGCCCTAAATCTATATGTATCTTTAAACCACATTTTCAAATCTACTACTGTTGACTTCATTGCTGTACATGTTTTTTATTCAAAATTAACAATGGTTTAGTAGGTAGGTAGGTAGGATTTTATTCAGTCGCATTACATTGTACAATATTTGTCACAAAATAGACATTTTAAACAAACCAGAATTCTTCTATTAGGTAGTGACTGAAAAGGCAAAGGCAGAAGAATGCTTATCTAAGCCTAGCCTACATATTTAACAAAATTAAGCTACCAAAAACCAAAGATAAAAAAAATCAACAACATTAACAACATCATTACATAATAAACACTTGAAATTTTCAAAAATTACTTTAGAGACCATTTTTCTGAAGATGTAACATAAATTACAGGTTTTTAAGTTTATATTTGCATCATTTCATAGTTTAACCCCAACAACAGAAACTCCTCTCCTTTTTATATCTTTTCTAGCTATAACAATTAGAAGCAGAACAGAATAGTAAATAAATAAACAGTTGTAGAGCGTAAATATGAAGACATTGTTTATTCACTTAATCATTGTCCCTCTATTTCAGTAAATCTTATTACTCTGCATGTTGAAAGTAAAGCATGCCATGTGCTTATTGTTCCATCCATTCCTACGTGAGGCTTAATCCACAGCCAGGATCAGATTAATCCACTGTATGAAACTGGTGCCGGTGGTATATACTGCAATACTGGAGAAACGAGTTCATTTAAAGCTCTTTCTCAAGTCCAGAGCTCCATCCGTCCTTACACTACAGCTACAGGACCATCAAAGACAGGAAAACATTTAAACCATTTTTAGATTCTTCATTTTTTTTACTCTCTGTTTATTTATTAAAATCTACCGTTATCAGGATCCTGTAATCCATTAGATGTAAAGAGCTCAGATAAGAAAATAATTTGTTAAAGTGATGTCAAGGCTCACTGCCCTTTTGCACATTTATCTGTATTAAGCTCTAACAATATACTTCATTAAATATGAGCAGCTCAGCAAAACAAACCTAGTTTAAAGAATAGACGACCAGTTGGATTAATGCTTTGTTCAGTTTTCCAGCCTGTCATGTGTTGAAGGAAACACTGATGTTGAAAACCTCAAGGGGGCAGTGTTGCCACTTTAAATGACTGATCAAGTTTGGACAGTATGATAGTTACTCAGCGACTGATAAACACAGGCACCGACATATGCATCACACAGTTACTTGTTTGAGACTGTGACTCAGAATACATGATTACAAAACAACAAACAAGATTTGAAACTGTACATCTTTTTACTACATGATAGGACTGGGCAATATATCAAGTTTTGAAGACAATGCAGAATATTTCCTAACAAGATAAAGACTTAGAAAAGCCTTTTTACTTTTTTTGCTGATGCTAATTTTAATGACATAGATGACAGGCTGAATGTTCTCTTAAAAAATAAGCTGACAGACCAGGAACTTTGAAATGTTATGTATATGTGTATGTTATATATGTATGTATCTATGCATATATGTGTATCCATAATATGAAGAGCTTTGTGCTCTATTGTAAAGTGTCTTGAGATAACACTTGTTATGAATTGGCGCTATACAAATAAAGATTGATTGATTGATTGACTGAAGACTGAACAGGGAATTGTGATTTTATCTTTTTTATTTTAAGAGTATAGTTAAAATCAAACCAAATTAATAAATAAAAATAGCAAAAAATAGCAGTTCTAGACATCCAGAATCGGTCAATTGCTGTCTTTTTTTATTTTTGGAATTTGCAAGCATACTTTTGAACACTGCCTAGATTACTGTGTTCTCAGTATTCAGAAGCTGGGGCTGTCAAGGAGCAAGCTGGTTCCATTCATTTCTCCTATAAAGTCTTTATCTGTGCAATATTTGCTGTATTTTTGTTGTGGCTGAAAATATGCCTGAAGATTGCCACGTTTTTGTAAGATACTTTTAAAAGCATCAATTATATATATTAGTCAGTCAATTTTGATGACAGCTGGAGTATGTTCCCTAATGTTAAAAAAAAAAAAAATCTCCTAATTTTCTAATCCTGTGTTCCCCTGTGGGCCCAGTTCACTCTTATTAGTTGACCGGCCAGCTCTGTGGTGATGGTTGGTTAAGCACTGCCTGATGACATTTTGTCAATAACTCTGCATTCAGTCTACAGGGGCTTGCAACCATGAGCCAATGGGGTTGTGTTTTTGCCAGTGTTCGTTTGACTGTTTTTCTGTCAGCAAGATAACTCAAAAAATCATGAATAGATTTTGATGAAAATTTTAGAGAGGGATGGTAAAAGGAAGAAGTGACACAATTTTGGTGGTGATCCAGCTGGAGAACCAGGAATTTCAGGAATTTTTAACATTGCAAGATAGATCACGTTTTTCCACATTTTTGCTGACAACTGGCTAAATGATGTTAGAAAAGCCTTGGCAAAGGTTAGTGCTTTCTGAACATTTCTAGTTTACCTTTTCTTATTATATAATATATATATATATATATATATATATATATATATATATATATATATATATATATATATATATATATTTTTTTTTTTTTTTTTTAAATATGACTTTTTACATGTAGAGTCTATCACTCCAGGATACGTTGCCCTTGTAGGGTATACATTTCAGCATTGTCATCTATGTTTTATGATCATAGTGAACCAACTTGAACAACAGAAGTGCTTAGAGAGCACAAACCTCCACCAAGTCAGTTTCCACATTTTTGTTAATAACTCAATGACTTCTCAACAGACTTTGACAACATTTTCGAGGAATGTTGGTGCTGGCACAAGAGAGAAGTGATAAGACTTTGGGAGTGATCCGAATCCAGATGTGGATCCAGGATTTTTTCTAAAGATTTGTTAATAGTGTGTGATTAGACAATTAGACAGTGGTAATGGTTTCTCCTCTTGGTGTTTGTTGCACAAGGCAAATAACTATTTTATTTGCCAAATAACTATTTCAGGTATTTAATTCGTATGATGTTTTAGTAGCCTGCAAACGTCACAGCATCATGGTGGGACAAAACAATGTATAAATCAGTATATTGTATAAAAGGATAGCGATGGACTTGGACATCCAGCTCTTCTACCAGGAGTCTTAAAAGGAAATAAAGGAGGGTTTACAAGGTAAATAACCACAGAAGAGATGAAGAGAGGGACTACAACACATCTTTGAAGTACAGACAAGTGCTGCTTAATTCATATAATAACTAGAAAGCACTCAGAGAGTGCAAACCCTGTTTTGTGCTGCCGTCTTTGCCAGGTCTTTCTTGAAAAAGAGGTTTTTAAATCTCAACGACTTTTTTTTACCTGGTTAAATAAAGGATATTGATTGAAACCCCCACCAAGGTAGCTCACATATTGCTGTTACATCTAGCACTCAGAATCATGTTGATATCATTATTTGTTTGCCAGTTATTGTACAAAAATGATTGTTTGCTAATGGCACTTATCTGAATCACCACCAAAATCTAATTTTTTTTTTTTAGTTGGGCCATTACCAACATCTCCTGAAAATTTTAGCAAAATCTGCCCAGTAGTTTTTGTGTAATCTTGCTAACAAACAGACGAACAAAAAAACACCATCAAAAACATAACCTCCTTGCCAGTGGTAACTATACACAGAAGTGAGAAATAGTGGTAGGCAGGCCCGGATTTAGAATGCGTGAGGCCCCTGGGCCATTAGTCTTGGAGGCAGGATGCAGTATGAGACAGTAGCTTTTTCGGTGCCATCAATTAGAGCTCCCATACTATCCTCTCGGACATCACTGACCTGACTGTAACAGTCTCTCTGGACAGCCTACTGTCATCTTTTTGTCCACTAATTCATTTCACTAAAATCAGATTGCCTGATTATACGTAGACGCCAAACAGTTTACAGGAGAGGATGAAAACAAATTATTTTAGGACTGATGTTGTGTTCATTTTCACCAAATCTTCCCATGCGTAGTCTCAATCCCTTCATTATCAACAACATTTCAAGAAAGAAATTAAATTACTGGAGAAACACCAGTCTGTGCTGATCCATTTCTGTCCCACAAAAGGATGCTGGACTAATTTTAGAACTAGAAATAGAAATGAAAAAATCTCAATGCTGGACATGTAGTGCGCACACCTCCTCTGAGTCTTTTAGTTGTACGAATCATTAACAGTTCACAGTCAAGCAGGTGCAGTAACAGAAAACTGATGATATCACAAATACAGGTAGACTTCCTCTGAGTACAGTGTAAAGAAGAGAACCTGTCTGGGAACTTTCTCTATGAGCTGAATTACTTAAGTGTGTCTGAAATTAATGCGCACCATGCTGACATTTGATCACATACTCTACTGAAAAATAAATAGCATTTCAAACTCACCTCTGCTCCTCCAGTACTTCCCTTCATTTTCTGTTTAGATATTTTTTCCCTTTTACAAAATTCTTTATTTTTGAAGCTATAAGATGAGACAAAATATGATTTTTTTGCCATTTTCAGACCCCGAAAAAAAAATCCTAAAAAGTGACTTTTTTGGACCTTTTCAGGCAGGAGAACATGCTTGTGCAAAAGGTTTTATCAAATATGACTTAAAAATGGACTTATGAGCCTTTTTCCCTTAGGTCAGATTCTTTGCAAAACCAAAATGCTAATATATGACTTTTTGCCATTTTTAGACCCCGAAAAAAAATCCTAACAAGTGACTTTTTGGGACATTTTCAGCAAGGAGAACATACCGGTGCAGAAGGTTTTATCAAATCTGACTTAAAAATGGACTAATGAGCCTTTTTCCCTTAGGTCAGATTCTTTGAAAAACTGATATGCTAATATATGACTTTTTGCAATTTTCAGACCCCGGAAAAAAAATCCAAAAAAGTGACTTTTTTGGAACTTTTATGATAGCAGAACATGCTTGTGCAGAAGGTTTTATCAAATTTGACTTAAAATGGACTTATGAGCCTTTTTCCCTTAGGTCAGATTCTTTGAAAGACCAACATCCTAATATATGACTTTTTGCCATTTTCAGACCCCGAAAAAAAAATGCTAAAAAGTGGCTTTTTGGGACCTTTTCAGGCGTGAGAACATACTGGTGCAGAATGTTTTATCAAATTTGACTTAAAAATGGACATATGAGCCTTTTTCCCTTATGTCAGATCCGTCGAAAAAGTGACATACTAATATATGGCTTTTTTGCCATTTAGCAAGCCTGGGGAAAAAAATCCTCAAAGTGACTTTTTGGACCTTTTCAGACAGGAGATCATTCTTGTGCAAAAAGTTTTGTCAAATCTGACTTAAAAATGGACTTATGAGCCTTTTCCCTTAGGTCAGATTCTTTGAAAAATGGACATGCTGACGTATGTTTTTGTAGCCATTTAGCAAGCCTGGGGGGAAAAAAATCCTAAAAAGTGACTTTTTGGGACCTTTTATGACAGGAGAACATGCTGGTGCAGAAGGTTTTTTCAAATCTGACTTGAAAATAGACTTATGAGTCCTTTTCCCTTTGGTCAGATTCTTTGAAAAACCGACATGCTAATATATGACTTTTTTGCCATTTTCAGACCCCGAAAAAAAATACTAAAATGTGACTTTTTGGGACCTTTTCAGGCAGGAGAACATACTGGTGCAGAAGGTTTTATCAAATCTGTCTTAAAAATTGACTAATGAGCCGTTTTCCCTTAGGGTCACATTCTTTGCAAAACCGACATGCTAATATATGACTTTTTTGCCATTTTCATTCCCCGAAAAAAAAAAATCCTAAAAAGTGACTTTTTGGGAACTTTTCAGGCAGAAAAACATGCTTGTGCAGAAGGTTTTGTCAAATGTGACATAAAAAAGGCCTTATGAGACTTTTTCCCTTAGGTCAGATTCTTTGAAAAATGGACATGCTGACTTATGTTTTTGTAGCCATTTAGCAAGCCTGGGGGACAAAAAACCCTAAAAAGTGACTTTTTGGGACGTTTTCAGCCAGGAGAACATACTGGTGCAGAAAGTTTTGTCAAATCTGACTTAAAAATGGACTTATGAGCCTGTTTCCCTTAGGTCAGATTCTTTGCAAAACCGACATGCTAATATATGACTTTTTGCAATTTTCCGACCCCGAAAAAAAATCCAAAAAAGTGACGTTTTTGGAACTTTTATGACAGGAGAACATGCTTGTGCAAATTTGACTTAAAACGGAAAAATGAGCCTTTTTCCCTTATGTCAGATCCGTCGAAAGAGTGACATACTAATATATGACTTTTTTGCCATTTACCAAGCCTGGGGAAAAAAATCCTCATAATTGCCTTTTTGGGACCTTTTCAGGCAAGAGAACATGCTGGTGCAGAAGCTTTGTCAAATCTGACTTAAAAATGGACTTATGAGAAGTTTTCCTTTAGGTCAGATTCTTTGAAAAACCGACATGCTTATATGTGACTTTTTTGCCATATAGCAAGCCCGGAGAAAAAAAAAACAACGGGACTTTTTGGGACCTTTTATGACAGGAGAACATGCTGGTGCAGAAGGTTTTTCAAATCTGACTTAAAATGGACTTATGAGCCTTTTTCCCTTAGGTCAGATTCTTTGAAAGACCAACATCCTAATATATGACTTTTTGCCATTTTCAGACCCCGAAAAAAAAATGCTAAAAAGTGGCTTTTTGGGACCTTTTCAGGCGTGAGAACATACTGGTGCAGAATGTTTTATCAAATTTGACTTAAAAATGGACATATGAGCCTTTTTCCCTTATGTCAGATCCGTCGAAAAAGTGACATACTAATATATGGCTTTTTTGCCATTTAGCAAGCCTGGGGAAAAAAATCCTCAAAAGTGACTTTTTGGACCTTTTCAGACAGGAGATCATTCTTGTGCAAAAAGTTTTGTCAAATCTGACTTAAAAATGGACTTATGAGCCTTTTCCCTTAGGTCAGATTCTTTGAAAAATGGACATGCTGACGTATGTTTTTGTAGCCATTTAGCAAGCCTGGGGGAAAAAAAATCCTAAAAAGTGACTTTTTGGGACCTTTTATGACAGGAGAACATGCTGGTGTTTTTTCAAATCTGACTTGAAAATAGACTTATGAGTCCTTTTCCCTTTGGTCAGATTCTTTGAAAAACCGACATGCTAATATATGACTTTTTTGCCATTTTCAGACCCCGAAAAAAAATACTAAAATGTGACTTTTTGGGACCTTTTCAGGCAGGAGAACATACTGGTGCAGAAGGTTTTATCAAATCTGTCTTAAAAATTGACTAATGAGCCGTTTTCCCTTAGGGTCACATTCTTTGCAAAACCGACATGCTAATATATGACTTTTTTGCCATTTTCATTCCCCGAAAAAAAAAATCCTAAAAAGTGACTTTTTGGGAACTTTTCAGGCAGAAAAACATGCTTGTGCAGAAGGTTTTGTCAAATGTGACATAAAAAAGGCCTTATGAGACTTTTTCCCTTAGGTCAGATTCTTTGAAAAATGGACATGCTGACTTATGTTTTTGTAGCCATTTAGCAAGCCTGGGGGACAAAAAACCCTAAAAAGTGACTTTTTGGGACGTTTTCAGCCAGGAGAACATACTGGTGCAGAAAGTTTTGTCAAATCTGACTTAAAAATGGACTTATGAGCCTGTTTCCCTTAGGTCAGATTCTTTGCAAAACCGACATGCTAATATATGACTTTTTGCAATTTCCGACCCCGAAAAAAAATCCAAAAAAGTGACGTTTTTGGAACTTTTATGACAGGAGAACATGCTTGTGCAAATTTGACTTAAAAACGGAAAAATGAGCCTTTTTCCCTTATGTCAGATCCGTCGAAAGAGTGACATACTAATATATGACTTTTTTGCCATTTACCAAGCCTGGGGAAAAAAATCCTCATAATTGCCTTTTTGGGACCTTTTCAGGCAAGAGAACATGCTGGTGCAGAAGCTTTGTCAAATCTGACTTAAAAATGGACTTATGAGAAGTTTTCCTTTAGGTCAGATTCTTTAAAAAACCGACATGCTTATATGTGACTTTTTTGCCATATAGCAAGCCCGGAGAAAAAAAAACAACGGGACTTTTTGGGACCTTTTATGACAGGAGAACATGCTGGTGCAGAAGGTTTTTCAAATCTGACTTAAAAATCGACTTATGAGCCTGTTTCCCTTAGGTCAGATTCTTCGCAAAACCGACATGCTAATATATGACGTTTTCTTTCATTTTCAGACCCCGAAAAAAACAATCCTAAAAACTGACTTTTTGGGACCTTTTATGACAGGAGAACATGCTGGTGCAGAAGGTGTTGTCAATCTGACCTTAAACTGGACTTATGAGCCTTGTCCCCTTAGGTCATATTCTTTGCAAAACCGACATGCTAATATCAGACTTTTTTGCCTTTTTCAGACCCCGAATAAAAAATTCTAAAAGGGGAATTTTTGGGACCTTTTCAAGGTCAGATTCTTTCAAAATCCAACATGCTAATATATGACTTTTTTTTGCCATTTTCAGACCCCGAAAAAAAATCCTTATAATTGCCTTTTTGGGACCTTTTTTGACAGGAGAACATGCTGGTGCATGAGGGTTGGAAAATCTGCCTTAAAAATGGACTTATGAGCCTTTTCCCCTTAGGTGAGATTTTTTGAAAAACCGACATGCTAATATATGACTTTTTAGCCATTTTCAGACCCCTGAAAAAAAATCCTAATTAGTGACTTTCTGGGACCTTTTCAGCCAGGAGAACATGCTGGTGCAGAAAGTTTTGTCAAATCTGACTTAAAAATGGACTGATGAGCCTTTTTCCGTTACGTCAGATTCTTTGAAAGACCAACATCCTAATATATGACTTTTTTGCCATTTTCATTCCCCGAAAAAAAAATCCTAAAAAGTGACTTTTTGGGACCTTTTCAGGCAGGAAAACATGCTTGTGCAGAAGGTTTTTATCAAATGTGACATAAAAAAGGCCTTATGAGACTTTTTCCCTTAGGTAAGATTCTTTGAAAAATGGACATGCTGACTTATGTTTTTGTTGCCATTTAGCAAGCCTGGGGGAAAAAATCCTAATAAGTGACTTTTTGGGACGTGTTCAGCCAGGAGAATATACTGGTGGAGAAAGTTTTGTCAAATCTGACTTAAAAATGGACTTATGAGCCTGTTTCCCATAGGTCAGATTCTTTGCAAAACCGACATGCTAATATATGACTTTTTGCAATTTTCAGACCCCGAATAAAAAATTCTAAGAGGGGGCTTTTTGGGACCTTTTCAAGGTCAGATTCTTTCAAAATCCGACATGCTAATATATGACCTTTTTTGCCATTTTCAGACCCCGAAAAAAAATCCTCATAATTGCCTTTTTGGGACCTTCTTTTGACAGGAGAACAAGCTGGTGCATAAGGTTTTGTCAAATCTGCCTTAAAGATGGACTTATGAGCCTTTTCCCCTGAGGTGAGATTCTTTGAAAAGCCGACATGCTAATATATGACTTTTTTGCCATTTTCAGACCCCGAAAAAAAAATTCTAAAAAGTGACTTTTTGGGACCTTTTCAGACAGGAGAACATACTGGTGCAGAAAGTTTTGTCAAATCTGACTTAAAAATGGACTGATTATCCTTTTTCCCTTAGGTCAGATTCTTTGAAAAACCGACATGCTAACATAAGACTTTTTTGCCATTTTCAGACCCCGAAAAAAGAATACTAAAAGTGACTTTTTGGGACCTTTTCAGGCAGGAGAACATACTGGTGCAGAAAGTTTTGTCAAATCTGACTTAAAAATGGACTTATTATCCTTTTTCCCTTAGGTCAGATTCTTTCAAAATCCGACGTGCTAATATATGACTTTTTTGCCATTTTCAGACCCCGAGAAAAAAAAACTAAAAAGTGACTTTTTGTGACCTTGTCAGGCAGGAGAACATGCTTGTGCAGAAGTTTTTATCAAATCTGACATAAAATTGGACTTATGAGCCCTGTTCCCTTAGGTCAGATTCTTTGCAATACCGACATGCTAATATATGACTTTTATGCCATTTTCAGACCCCGAAGAACAATCCTAATAAGTGACTTCTTGGGACCTTTTCAGGCAGGAGAACATGCTTGGGCAGAAGGTTTTATCAAATTTGACTTAAAATGGACTTATGAACCTTTTTCTCATACGTCAGATCCTTTGAAAAACCGACGTGCTAATATATGACTTTTTTGCCATTTTCATTCCCCGAAAAAAAATCCTAATAAGTGACTTTTTGGGACCTTTTTTGACAGGAGAACATGCTTGTGCAGAAGGTTTTTATCAAATTTGACTTAAAAACGAATTATGACATGGTTTCCCTTAGGTCAGATTTTTCAAGAACCGACATGCTAATATATGACTTTTCTTGACATTTTCAGACGCCAAAAAAAAATCATAATCAGTGTCTTTTGGGACCTTTTCAGGCAGGAGAACATGCTTGTGCTGAAGGTTTTATCAAATTTGACTTAAAAATGGACTTATGAGCCTTTTTCTCTTAGGTCACATTCTTTGCAAAACCGATATCCTAATATATGACTTTTTTGCCATTTTCATTCCCCGAAGAAAAAATCCTAATAAGTGACTTTTTGGGACCTTTTCAGACAGGAGAACATGCTTGTGCAGAAGGTTTTTATCAAATTTGACTTAAAAATGGACTATGAGATGTTTTCCCTTAGGTCAGATTTTTCAAGAACCAACATGCTAATATATGACTTTTTTGACATTTTCATACCCCAAAAAAAAAATCATAATAAGTGTCTATTGGGACCTTTACAGGCAAGAGAACATGCTTTTGCAGAAGGTTTTGTCAAATTTGACTTAAAAATGGACTTATGAGCCTTTTTCAACATGCTGGTGCAGAAGGTTATGTGAAATCTGCCATAAAATGGACTCATTATGCTTTTCCCCTTAAGTGAGATTCTTTGCAAAACCGACATGCTAATATAAGACTTTTTTGCCATTTTCAGACCCCGAAAAAAACAATCCAAAACCGTGACTTTTTGGGACTTTTTAAGGTAGGAGAACATGCTGGTGCAAAAGGTTTTGTCAAATATGACCTAAAAATTGACTTATGAGCCTTTATCCCCGTAGGTGAGATTCTTTGAAAAACCGACATGCTAATAAATGACTTTTTTGCCATTTTCAGACCCCGAAAAAGAAATGCAAAAAAGTGACTTTTTGTGACTTTTTGTCTGACTTTTGACCTAAAAAGAAATCCTAATAAGTGACTTTTTGGGACCTTTTAAGGCAGGAGAACATGCTGGTGCAGAAGGTTTTGTCAAATCTGACTTAAATATGCACTTATGAGCCTGTTTCCCTTTGGTCAGATTCTTTGCAGAACTGACATGCTAATATATGACTTTTTTGCCATTTTCAGACCCCGAAAAAAAATCCTATAAGTGACTTCTTGGGACCTTTTTTAGGCAGGAGAACATGCTGGTGCAGAAGGTTTTGTAAAATCTGCCTTAAAAATGGACTTATGAGCCTTTTTCCCTTAGGTCCGATCCTTTGAAAAACCGACATGCTAATATAAGACATTTTTGCCATTTTCAGACCCCGAAAAAACTTCCTAATAAGTGACTTTTTGGGACCTTTTCAGCCAGGAGAACATACTGGTGCTGAAAGTTTTGTCAAATCTGACTTAAAAATGGACTTATTATCCTTTTTCCCTTAGGTCAGATTCTTTGAAAAACCGACATGCTAATATATGACTTTTTGCAATTTTCCGACCCCGAAAAAAAATCCTAAAAAGTGACTTATTGGGACCTTTTCAGGCAGGAGAAGATGCTGGTGCAGAAGGTTTTGTCAAATTTGACTTAAAAATGGACTTATGAGCCTTTTTCTCTTAGGTCAGATTCTTTGCAAAAGCGACATGCTAATATATGACTTTTTTACCATTTTCAAACCCCGAAAATAAATCCTAATGAGTGACTTTTTGGGACTTTTTCAGGCAGGAGAACAAGGTGGTGCAGAAGGTTTTGTCAAATCTGACTTAAATATGCACTTATGAGCCTGTTTCCCTTTGGTCAGATTCTTTGCAGAACTGACATGCTAATATATGACTTTTTTGCCATTTTCAGACCCCGAAAAAAAATCCTATAAGTGACTTCTTGGGACCTTTTTTAGGCAGGAGAACATGCTTGTGCAGAAGGTTTTGTAAAATCTGCCTTAAAAATGGACTTATGAGCCTTTTTCCCTTAGGTCCGATCCTTTGAAAAACCGACATGCTAATATAAGACATTTTTGCCATTTTCAGACCCCGAAAAACTTCCTAATAAGTGACTTTTTGGGACCTTTTCAGCCAGGAGAACATACTGGTGCTGAAAGTTTTGTCAAATCTGACTTAAAAATGGACTTATTATCCTTTTTCCCTTAGGTCAGATTCTTTGAAAAACCGACATGCTAATATATGACTTTTTGCAATTTTCCGACCCCGAAAAAAAATCCTAAAAAGTGACTTATTGGGACCTTTTCAGGCAGGAGAAGATGCTGGTGCAGAAGGTTTTGTCAAATTTGACTTAAAAGGGACTTATGAGCCTTTTTCTCTTAGGTCAGATTCTTTGCAAAATCGACATGCTAATATATGACTTTTTTACCATTTTCAAACCCCGAAAAAAAATCCTAATGAGTGACTTTTTGGGACTTTTTCAGGCAGGAGAACAAGGTGGTGCAGAAGGTTTTGTCAAATATGACCTAAAAATGGACTTATGAGCCTTTATCCCCGTAGGTGAGATTCTTTGAAATTTGACATGCTAATATATGACTTTTTTGCCATTTTCATTCCCCGAAAAAAAATCCTAATAAGTGACTTTTTGGGACCTTTTTTGACAGGAGAACATGCTTGTGCAGAAGGTTTTTATCAAATTTGACTTAAAAACGAATTATGACATGGTTTCCCTTAGGTCAGATTTTTCAAGAACCGACATGCTAATATATGACTTTTCTTGACATTTTCAGACGCCAAAAAAAAATCATAATCAGTGTCTTTTGGGACCTTTTCAGGCAGGAGAACATGCTTGTGCTGAAGGTTTTATCAAATTTGACTTAAAAATGGACTTATGAGCCTTTTTCTCTTAGGTCACATTCTTTGCAAAACCGATATCCTAATATATGACTTTTTTGCCATTTTCATTCCCCGAAGAAAAAATCCTAATAAGTGACTTTTTGGAACCTTTTCAGACAGGAGAACATGCTTGTGCAGAAGGTTTTTATCAAATTTGACTTAAAAATGGACTATGAGATGTTTTCCCTTAGGTCAGATTTTTCAAGAACCAACATGCGAATATATGACTTTTTTGACATTTTCATACCCCAAAAAAAAATCATAATAAGTGTCTATTGGGACCTTTACAGGCAAGAGAACATGCTTTTGCAGAAGGTTTTGTCAAATTTGACTTAAAAATGGACTTATGAGCCTTTTTCAACATGCTGGTGCAGAAGGTTATGTGAAATCTGCCATAAAATGGACTCATTATGCTTTTCCCCTTAAGTGAGATTCTTTGCGAAACCGACATGCTAATATAAGACTTTTTTGCCATTTTCAGACCCCGAAAAAAACAATCCAAAACCGTGACTTTTTGGGACTTTTTAAGGAAGGAGAACATGCTGGTGCAAAAGGTTTTGTCAAATATGACCTAAAAATTGACTTATGAGCCTTTATCCCCGTAGGTGAGATTCTTTGAAAAACCGACATGCTAATAAATGACTTTTTTGCCATTTTCAGACCCCGAAAAAGAAATGCAAAAAAGTGACTTTTTGTGACTTTTTGTCTGACTTTTGACCTAAAAGAAATCCTAATAAGTGACTTTTTGGGACCTTTTAAGGCAGGAGAACATGCTGGTGCAGAAGGTTTTGTCAAATCTGACTTAAATATGCACTTATGAGCCTGTTTCCCTTTGGTCAGATTCTTTGCAGAACTGACATGCTAATATATGACTTTTTTGCCATTTTCAGACCCCGAAAAAAAATCCTATAAGTGACTTCTTGGGACCTTTTTTAGGCAGGAGAACATGCTGGTGCAGAAGGTTTTGTAAAATCTGCCTTAAAAATGGACTTATGAGCCTTTTTCCCTTAGGTCCGATCCTTTGAAAAACCGACATGCTAATATAAGACATTTTTGCATTTTCAGACCCCGAAAAAACTTCCTAATAAGTGACTTTTTGGGACCTTTTCAGCCAGGAGAACATACTGGTGCTGAAAGTTTTGTCAAATCTGACTTAAAAATGGACTTATTATCCTTTTTCCCTTAGGTCAGATTCTTTGAAAAACCGACATGCTAATATATGACTTTTTGCAATTTTCCGACCCCGAAAAAAAATCCTAAAAAGTGACTTATTGGGACCTTTTCAGGCAGGAGAAGATGCTGGTGCAGAAGGTTTTGTCAAATTTGACTTAAAAATGGACTTATGAGCCTTTTTCTCTTAGGTCAGATTCTTTGCAAAATCGACATGCTAATATATGACTTTTTTACCATTTTCAAACCCCGTAAAAAAATCCTAATGAGTGACTTTTTGGGACTTTTTCAGGCAGGAGAACAAGGTGGTGCAGAAGGTTTTGTCAAATCTGACTTAAATATGCACTTATGAGCCTGTTTCCCTTTGGTCAGATTCTTTGCAGAACTGACATGCTAATATATGACTTTTTTGCCATTTTCAGACCCCGAAAAAAAATCCTATAAGTGACTTCTTGGGACCTTTTTTAGGCAGGAGAACATGCTTGTGCAGAAGGTTTTGTAAAATCTGCCTTAAAAATGGACTTATGAGCCTTTTTCCCTTAGGTCCGATCCTTTGAAAAACCGACATGCTAATAAAAGACATTTTTGCCATTTTCAGACCCCGAAAAAACTTCCTAATAAGTGACTTTTTGGGACCTTTTCAGCCAGAGAACATACTGGTGCTGAAAGTTTTGTCAAATCTGACTTAAAAATGGACTTATTATCCTTTTTCCCTTAGGTCAGATTCTTTGAAAAACCGACATGCTAATATATGACTTTTTGCAATTTTCCGACCCCGAAAAAAAATCCTAAAAAGTGACTTATTGGGACCTTTTCAGGCAGGAGAAGATGCTGGTGCAGAAGGTTTTGTCAAATTTGACTTAAAAATGGACTTATGAGCCTTTTTCTCTTAGGTCAGATTCTTTGCAAAATCGACATGCTAATATATGACTTTTTTACCATTTTCAAACCCCGAAAAAAAATCCTAATGAGTGACTTTTTGGGACTTTTTCAGGCAGGAGAACAAGGTGGTGCAGAAGGTTTTGTCAAATATGACCTAAAAATGGACTTATGAGCCTTTATCCCCGTAGGTGAGATTCTTTGAAATTTGACATGCTAATATATGACTTTTTTGCCATTTTCATTCCCCGAAAAAAAATCCTAATAAGTGACTTTTGAGGACCGTTTTTGACAGGAGAACATGCTTGTGCAGAAGGTTTTTTATCAAATTTGACTTAAAAACGAACTATGACATGTTTTCCCTTAGGTCAGATTTTTCAAGAACCGACATGCTAATATATGACTTTTCTTGACATTTTCAGACGCCAAAAAAAAATCATAATCAGTGTCTTTTGGGACCTTTTCAGGCAGGAGAACATGCTTGTGCTGAAGGTTTTATCAAATTTGACTTAAAAATGGACTTATGAGCCTTTTTCTCTTAGGTCACATTCTTTGCAAAACCGATATCCTAATATATGACTTTTTTGCCATTTTCATTCCCCGAAGAAAAAATCCTAATAAGTGACTTTTTGGAACCTTTTCAGACAGGAGAACATGCTTGTGCAGAAGGTTTTTATCAAATTGACTTAAAAATGGACTATGAGATGTTTTCCCTTAGGTCAGATTTTTCAAGAACCAACATGCTAATATATGACTTTTTTGACATTTTCATACCCCCAAAAAAAAAATCATAATAAGTGTCTATTGGGACCTTTACAGGCAAGAGAACATGCTTTTGCAGAAGGTTTTGTCAAATTTGACTTAAAAATGGACTTATGAGCCTTTTTCAACATGCTGGTGCAGAAGGTTATGTGAAATCTGCCATAAAATGGACTCATTATGCTTTTCCCTTAAGTGAGATTCTTTGCAAAACCGACATGCTAATATAAGACTTTTTTGCCATTTTCAGACCCCGAAAAAAACAATCCAAAACCGTGACTTTTTGGGACTTTTTAAGGTAGGAGAACATGCTGGTGCAAAAGGTTTTGTCAAATATGACCTAAAAATTGACTTATGAGCCTTTATCCCCTTAGGTGAGATTCTTTGAAAAACCGACATGCTAATATATGACTTTTCTTGACATTTTCAGACCCCGAAAAAGAAATGCAAAAAAGTGACTTTTTGTGACTTTTTGTCTGACTTTTGACCTAAAAAGAAATCCTAATAAGTGACTTTTTGGGACCTTTTAAGGCAGGAGAACATGCTGGAGCAGAAGGTTTTGTCAAATCTGACTTAAATATGCACTTATGAGCCTGTTTCCCTTAGGTCAGATTCTTTGCAGAACTGACATGCTAATATATGACTTTTTTGCCATTTTCAGACCCCGAAAAAAAATCCTATAAGTGACTTCTTGGGACCTTTTTTAGGCAGGAGAACATGCTGGTGCAGAAGGTTTTGTAAAATCTGCCTTAAAAATGGACTTATGAGCCTTTTTCCCTTAGGTCCGATCCTTTGAAAAACCGACATGCTAATATAAGACATTTTTGCCATTTTCAGACCCCGAAAAAACTTCCTAATAAGTGACTTTTTGGGACCTTTTCAGCCAGGAGAACATACTGGTGCTGAAAGTTTTGTCAAATCTGACTTAAAAATGGACTTATTATCCTTTTTCCCTTAGGTCAGATTCTTTGAAAAACCGACATGCTAATATATGACTTTTTGCAATTTCCGACCCCGAAAAAAAATCCTAAAAAGTGACTTATTGGGACCTTTTCAGGCAGGAGAAGATGCTGGTGCAGAAGGTTTTGTCAAATTTGACTTAAAAATGGACTTATGAGCCTTTTTCTCTTAGGTCAGATTCTTTGCAAAATCGACATGCTAATATATGACTTTTTTACCATTTTCAAACCCCGAAAAAAAATCCTAATGAGTGACTTTTTGGGACTTTTTCAGGCAGGAGAACAAGGTGGTGCAGAAGGTTTTGTCAAATCTGACTTAAATATGCACTTATGAGCCTGTTTCCCTTAGGTCAGATTCTTTGCAGAACTGACATGCTAATATATGACTTTTTTGCCATTTTCAGACCCCGAAAAAAATCCTATAAGTGACTTCTTGGGACCTTTTTTAGGCAGGAGAACATGCTTGTGCAGAAGGTTTTGTAAAATCTGCCTTAAAAATGGACTTATGAGCCTTTTTCCCTTAGGTCCGATCCTTTGAAAAACCGACATGCTAATATAAGACATTTTTGCCATTTTCAGACCCCGAAAAAACTTCCTAATAAGTGACTTTTTGGGACCTTTTCAGCCAGGAGAACATACTGGTGCTGAAAGTTTTGTCAAATCTGACTTAAAAATGGACTTATTATCCTTTTTCCCTTAGGTCAGATTCTTTGAAAAACCGACATGCTAATATATGACTTTTTGCAATTTTCCGACCCCGAAAAAAAAATCCTAAAAAGTGACTTATTGGGACCTTTTCAGGCAGGAGAAGATGCTGGTGCAGAAGGTTTTGTCAAATTTGACTTAAAAAGGGACTTATGAGCCTTTTTCTCTTAGGTCAGATTCTTTGCAAAATCGACATGCTAATATATGACTTTTTTACCATTTTCAAACCCCGAAAAAAAATCCTAATGAGTGACTTTTTGGGACTTTTTCAGGCAGGAGAACAAGGTGGTGCAGAAGGTTTTGTCAAATATGACCTAAAAATGGACTTATGAGCCTTTATCCCCGTAGGTGAGATTCTTTGAAATTTGACATGCTAATATATGACTTTTTTGCCATTTTCATTCCCCGAAAAAAAATCCTAATAAGTGACTTTTTGGGACCTTTTTTGACAGGAGAACATGCTTGTGCAGAAGGTTTTTATCAAATTTGACTTAAAAACGAATTATGACATGGTTTCCCTTAGGTCAGATTTTTCAAGAACCGACATGCTAATATATGACTTTTCTTGACATTTTCAGATGCCAAAAAAAAATCATAATCAGTGTCTTTTGGGACCTTTTCAGGCAGGAGAACATGCTTGTGCTGAAGGTTTTATCAAATTTGACTTAAAAATGGACTTATGAGCCTTTTTCTCTTAGGTCACATTCTTTGCAAAACCGATATCCTAATATATGACTTTTTTGCCATTTTCATTCCCCGAAGAAAAAATCCTAATAAGTGACTTTTTGGAACCTTTTCAGACAGGAGAACATGCTTGTGCAGAAGGTTTTTATCAAATTTGACTTAAAAATGGACTATGAGATGTTTTCCCTTAGGTCAGATTTTTCAAGAACCAACATGCTAATATATGACTTTTTTGACATTTTCATACCCCAAAAAAAAAATCATAATAAGTGTCTATTGGGACCTTTACAGGCAAGAGAACATGCTTTTGCAGAAGGTTTTGTCAAATTTGACTTAAAAATGGACTTATGAGCCTTTTTCAACATGCTGGTGCAGAAGGTTATGTGAAATCTGCCATAATATGGACTCATTATGCTTTTCCCCTTAAGTGAGATTCTTTGCAAAACCGACATGCTAATATAAGACTTTTTTGCCATTTTCAGACCCCGAAAAAAACAATCCAAAACCGTGACTTTTTGGACTTTTTAAGGTAGGAGAACATGCTGGTGCAAAAGGTTTTGTCAAATATGACCTAAAAATTGACTTATGAGCCTTTATCCCCGTAGGTGAGATTCTTTGAAAAAACCGACATGCTAATATATGACTTTTCTTGACATTTTCAGACCCCGAAAAAGAAATGCAAAAAAGTGACTTTTTGTGACTTTTTGTCTGACTTTTGACCTAAAAAGAAATCCTAATAAGTGACTTTTTGGGACCTTTTGAATCAGGAGAACATGCTGGTGCAGAAGGTTTTGTCAAATCTGACTTAAATATGGACTTATGAGCCTTTTTCCCTTAGGTCAGATTCTTTGCAGAACCGACATGCTAATATATGACTTTTTTGCCATTTTCAGACCCCGAAAAAAAATCCTACTAAGTGACTTTCTGGGACCTTTTCAGGCAGGAGAACATGCTGGTGCAGAAGGTTTTGTAAAATCTGCCTTAAAAATGGACTTATGAGCCTTTTTCCCTTAGGTCTGATCCTTTGAAAAACCGACATGCTAATATAAGACATTTTTGCCATTTTCAGACCCCGAAAAAACTTCCTAATAAGTGACTTTTGGGACCTTTTCAGCCAGGAGAACATACTGGTGCTGAAAGTTTTGTCAAATCTGACTTAAAAATGGACTTATTATCCTTTTTCCCTTAGGTCAGATTCTTTGAAAAACCGACATGCTAATATATGACTTTTTGCAATTTTCCGACCCGAAAAAAAATCCTAAAAAGTGACTTATTGGGACCTTTTCATGCAGGAGAACATGCTGGTGCAGAAGGTTTTTGTCAAATTTGACCTAAAAATGGATTTATGAGCCTTTTTCTCTTAGGTCAGATTCTTTGCAAAATCGACA